>CM077346.1:32104614-32531614 GCA_039655645.1 Ammopiptanthus mongolicus | reverse complement strand
CTACACGGATCACCCATTTTCTTTGTATAGTCAATAGTCTCATTCACCACCACCACTCCACCTAAGACATTTTTTCTTTTTAGAAAAGGCTAATTGGCTACCTGAGATGATAGAATTTATGGCATGGCTCATCCTCCTAGCCAATAGTTTTGCCAAAATTTTGTATATGCATCACACTGGAGAGATTGTCCTATAATCTTCCAACTTGGATGGGTTGTCCCTCTTAGGTATCAAAACAATGAAAGAGACATTGCTTCCTTTCAATAATTTCCCATTTTTGTGAAAATCATGAATCAGTATGCTAAAGTCATATCTTTTAGTACAAATTGGAATTTCCTAATGAAAGTGAAATTAAAGACATATGCACCCGCGCTTTTGTTTCCTTCATAATTACAAACTGCCTTTTCTATATCTTTCTATGTAAACTCAGCTGTTATCAATTTCCATTCGTTCTCTAATATTTTGTTGAATTCAATCCGATCGAAAGTTGGGCTCAACCACTCTTTCTGAGAAAACAAGTTCTTGAAGTGATTGAACACCTCCTCCTTTACATTTTTAGCATCTTCAATCCAACTTCATTAATATACAGGCCATGAATGGCGTTAGCTATTCTCCTCTTGTAAATTCGGGCCTAGAAGAAATGTGAATTTTTGTCCCCATGTTTTATCCATTTTACTCTAGACCTCTGGTGAATAAAAGTTTCCTTCATTCTCGATAGATTTCAGAAGGACTTCAATGATGCTCTCCTCTTTAGTAATTTTGTTTCCTTCAAGATCCCACCTTCGACCATGTCATCCACTTCTCGAATACCCTTGACTACCTTATCAATATTAATATCCATGTTTTAAAACAGTTTTTGTTCAACACCTTAGAAGAGCCTTCAGAGTTTTCAACTTTTCTTTAACCATGAAGGAGCCGTAACCTGCGACCTTTGTTCGACACAACTTTCCAAACACAAAAATGTAGATATCCTTCTGCATCAACCAGCTATCCATGACTTTAAAAGGCTTTGGTCCCCAATTTTGCGTCATTGATTTCAACAAGATCGAAAAATGATCCGAAATTGACCTGTCCATACTCCATTAGGATAAATCTTTCTAGATGTTTAACCATTCGTTAATAACGGAAAATGGTTTAGCCTGCTTATTGACGTTCCATTTGACTGATGCCAAGTATACTTCCTTCCAATTAGAAGTAGATCATTAATCTCAATATCCCCGACAAAATCATCGAATTCTTTCATTTCTCTTGAATACAGTTGATGTCTTGCACATTTTCTTTCTCCCACGAGCCTGACAAAATTGAAATCTCCTACTATATACTGAGACAACCCCTCCTCGACGATCCCATTTAGTAACCCGAACTAATATCCTTAGCGTTAACAGCGTAGCGTGCTTACAAAAATGCGGATGAATTTAAACAACTCAAACATATTGATACCAAAAGCACAAGTATATATATGTATATGTAAGACATAACTGAAGTACTGGCTTCATCAGTTGAGCCTACAAACCAACATCAAATATCAAACATTAGAGTACGCAACTACTACAAATATACAACCGAATGCATGGCAAACAAAAGATACATCAGACTTCCTCTCCTGGCCCCCAAAAATACGTTTCGCTCAAACCCCTGCACTGGCCACACCAAAACTAGGACAATCTACCCGACAAAGACTCTAACAAGGATAACGAGAACTCCCCACAGAAGTTCGCTACCTCCAGCGATAGACTTGAAACGCCTCATACTCTGTCGATCTCTCAGACATGACGATCCTGCGTCGGTGATACTCTCTCATCCTCCGCTTGACGCGACGACGTCGGCCTCGAGCCATAAAACCACTCCGCGAAGATGCGTGAGACCTCCAAGAAATATTGGAGTCATGATGATAGTCCCATGACCTGCTCCACAGCCTCTCAAAAGGTAATTGTTGAACGATACTGAAGTCTCCAACCAGGTAGCTCCTCGATGGACCCCATGCCCCGAAGTATACGGTAGTCGGTCCCATATATACGACTCATCGCTGAGAGTAGTCAATCTCCCAGTAGCTGTCCTCATCCTCATACAAAAGCTCAAAATCCCCTAACACCGGGATCCGTGGCTCCCCCACCAGCATTAGGTTCAGCAGGTGTGCCATCGATTTGCTCAGGCAATTCCTCCACAAAGTCTTCTTGTACAGTCGTAAAATAACATAACACGACATAAAAGAAAATACGGGAGATAAGAAATAATAATAAATCATAAAGTAGGGAAACAGCCGTAAAATAAGATATATAAATAGCTACACTTTGATAGCATACAATGTCAAGCATTCATCTCTCAAGTTATTCTTTATTAGCTAGTGTCTCTGGCACTCATGCATCTAACTGCTACATGAACGCAGCCACGATGCAACATCCCCAGCAGATCAAGATGTCCCTTCATCACTATGCCACCCCCGTAATTCAAGGTGTTCGTCTAGCCCTCTTGACTCAACTCAACTAACGGCTACGGCATATCCCCCCTCCCCGTAGGTCAGGTCAGGATATTCGTCCGTCAACAACTCAACTCGCGGTCACGACCATCTACCCGCAGGTAAGATCGATCGCCCGTCCACCAACATAGTGATGAATAATAATAATGCAACATGAACCTCATCGAATCATCTCGGGATCAACGACTTAGTGTCTCAACTGCAACCTCTATACAACTACAACCAACGCCCCTGACAGATTAGGGTGCCAATTTCTCATCTCAACATGATCATGTCAATAGGATCTCTAGGTTGAGCACTACAACACATATATCCTCAATATTCCCTCATGTCCATTGCCCCAAATTATCAGGATTATTGCCTATCTCTACTCATGCAACAGTGATCACAACATTTATACAGTAAGCAACAGTAATCATGGTAAATAAGCATATTCATAAATTTCCACATAATCAACTTATAGGCATATACTCAAGTAACCCTAAAGCATGTTACTAAGCACAATATTCATACCAACACATATATCATGGTAGGCATATCAGCATAGCAAACATGCAACCTCGATTTATCATAAATCAACCTATCGGTGATAAACCTACAATGCCGAAAACTATATTGGTACCACCAACTAAAAGTCGCCAATGTGAGTTAGGTGTTGTCGGTTACTCGACCACTAGTACGGTTTAGGTCGTCTTATGCATATCAATGTATATTATTTTATTCTCGCCTCTCCGACGAATTGTAGTTCTTTCTCCCACCTGATAGTGAATGTAGCAACAATCACAAACACACGAACACTTCTTGCTCCTTTTCACAGCCTCACAGCCACAACCCTCTTTGCTCCAAAGGGTCTTGAAGTTGCCCTAATCACGGAAACAACATGTAGACTATAGCATTAACCCTAGAACGAAGCTAAAACGTGAATAGAAGCTAGAAACGATAGAAGAACATTGTAAAACCAAAATATAGGTAGGTACAGAACCTCGACTTACCCTCGACGAATCAAAGAAATAAATCGGTAGAATCGTAGTAGACGAAGAGCTGATCACGAATACACGATCGAAATTGAAATCAGATGAACGAACTAAGCAAAAACTTGATCAAGAACCTTGGGACTTTGTCGCTGGACTCTCAGTCTTCGAGCTCTCTGTAAGTGTATGAAGAAGGTAAAACTTCATCCAAGTGAAAGTGAAGAACTATTTATAGAGAAAAGGTTCTGCCGACAACGCTTAAGGGTTCTGAATCTCCACGCTTTAGTGTTCCAACGCTTGAGTGTTGGCTTCTCTCATGCTTGAGCGTTGACATTTCCTCACCGCGAAGGGACCGCCTTTCATATGTCAGCTGCGACGTGCGACTGACATGTGTCACTTTGTGTCCCTTCACTGCCAGTCGCCGGGTCAAAGTGGTCACGCTTTAGCATCCACAAAACTTCACGCTAGAGCGTTGGATCTGGCCACGCTTGAGCGTTCTGCCCAGATCCACATGTTCCTCACTCGTCTCTCTTCTAATTCAACCTTATCTCTTTATATACCTTCCAAGCACATTTCTAAGCATATAAAAACTCATCAAGCCAAATATAGGCACATTCATATATTACTCAAGATTATGAAAATGAGGATGTTACATATACCATGGAACTGAAATGAACCTCACCCTTAGGCCTCATATTTCCTCCAATATGAGTCTTTTTCCAGTTAAATCACAAGGTGAATAGATATTGAAGAGGGAGCAATTGGGTTTTGCCCCATAATCCACTTACCCAGAGGTAACCCGTTCCAAAGTCTCTTGCAAGACAAAGGTTCTTCTTTTTCACATACATAACATGCTACCCGAGTTGCCAATAAACTCCTTAAATACCCACAGAACGATGAAATCTACCTTTTCCTTCAGAATCAGTTTCCTTACAACACTCTTCTTAACTCTGCCGCCTAACTCTCACACATTGAAGGATGTTATCCGCATTAAAACCTTCCTACAACCCTTACGTTACTTCTAATCGCATCATTCTTCCAGCCTTGCTTTCTGTCCCTAATTACCATCTCTATTAGTCTACCTATTATTGCAGATTCATTGCCTCTAGCCACTAAACCTATCTTTTTTCCTATCTCCCAGATGTTATTGCCTTAATTTCCATATCATATTTGATAATACCTCAACTACGACACCTAATATTACTGTCAGATATCGAGTTACTAACCTCATGGGACCCAACATCCTTGTGTGCCGCCTCTAATGAATTGGTAACCTTGTTGGATGAATTGCTCGTTCTACACCCTTTTCTCGTGATTCCATCACTCAGAAGCTTCACAGAATTTAGCCATCCAATTTCATTCTCTTATCACTTCGATTTTGTGAACACCTAACTCTGGATGCCATAATTCGGGTACCACTTCGCCCACCTCAAAACGCCTTTCTTTCTTCCTTTCTGGATCTGCTTCCCGACTGATTAATCTTTCCTTGCGTTTTTACCTCTACCGACCGAGATCCGTTGGATGTTGTCCTCCTCGCTTACGGATCACGTAAGTACGTTTTTGCAACCCTTCAATTTGAATGGAGAAGGAGGGGATTGGGAGGGTGTCTCCCATCTGTTCCTCTAAACCTTGTTATTAGGCCCAGCCAAGACACGACCCATTTCGGCCATCACATTCTCTTCATTCCCATCAAGCACCAGCCAAGACACGACCCATTTCGGCCATCACATTCTCTTCATTCCCATCAAGCAAAGGAGTTGCTATATCATAGTTTTTTCGAGGCCCAACAGGTAGGGAGCCCTTATTTTGCGCTACAACCTCACTGCCCTTGATTTTCTTTTTTGTTCATCTGGCTTGCCTTTTTTCCAACGCTATTGGCCCAATGCTCTTCATGGTAGATCCTCTGTTATCCATTTTTGGGCCCAATACCAGAGGTCTAAATTCATTTTGTCTCCCTTACACCGTCCCAACTCCTTCACTGCAGCACGTACCTGCATTTCCGTCATTTCCCTTCAAATCAGGTACAGATGCAATAACTCCCTTCTTGTACGATTTATTGGGGCTAACATTTGACAGAGCCAAATCACTGAGTACACCCTCTTTTCCACCTTATAGGATAGCATTTCCACCAATATTTCAAAACTGAAATTACGTCATCTATCTGTTGTATAAACCCTTCCCGGACACCAGCTGAGCAGTCATTCTCCGACGTATCGTCGAGGCTATCCGCCATTGAATTAGTCTTATCAAATGAACTTTCCATATTCCATTGAGACTTTTGATCTGTGTTTAACCTGAAGTAATTGTCTCCGAAGATTTCTTCCATCATTCTAATGGAGTAAAATCTATCATTGATCTTCACCTTGACAACTCTATTAATGGCCTCTGAAGATGAAGTGGTGATTAGGTCCCATTCAACGTCGAATATGATTTTCTTCTGGGCGCTTTTATCCATCGTTACATACCTTCCCACCATGGTAACCAGAAACTCGTAGAACTTCTTTCTTATTCGTGTGCCGGAATGCTAGTAACCTTCAGGCATACTGACCGTTCCCTAGCCAACATCGCCGTTCCCCGTGGTCTGATATCTGTGAACCATTTTGTTAGGAAATCCTTGGCATCGTTCAAAATGGAGGAAATCTCCTTGCCATCTTCAGCTATTAACAGTACCAGGCTACCCTCTATTGGTACAGCTTTGATTGAGAACACTCCCTCAATGTGAAGATTTTCTTGGATGCTTAAAACCCTCCAAATTATAGGTTTGCCCAACGTAACTCCCATCTAGCCACTTCATATCATCCTTGGATACATTAAATGTTGGACCACATCAATAATTGTCATCAATATCATTAACTCTTATTCTCCCCTGTCTTTCATTGAATGTTCAATTTACCACTACGTTTGCATAGCTAATGTCTCTTCTTGTTATTTTATCATTTTGTCCATTTTTTGTGGGCTTCTGGAAGATTAAGTCATTTCTTAGTGGTTCTCGACAGTCAATTTTTGGAAGATTAGCTTTTAATCTCTGATCACCAATCCAAATAGCGTCCAGTTGAGCCTTCAATACTTTTGGATTTTGTATATTCTTATCTCACAAAGCCAAACCTTTTCCCATTTTTGTCCTTCTTCGATGGAATGTACACATCCCCCACACTACCTCATTTTTAAAGACCTCCCACATCTCCTTGAATCCAAAATTGCCACGGAAGTCATCAATAAAGAAAAAAAAATCGTTCCATGCAAAAATTTGAACCTTCCATCTCTTCCTTTATTTAGCTCCGTTTGAACGCCAATCTCTGTATGTCCTGTACTCACCTTGTAGTGATCTTCTTTCACATGGATTAGTATTATTGTGGAAGAGCTATGGTCTCTCCATCAGTCATCATCTCTCTTATTTTCACGATATGAAGATTCCAATGTTCAATTAAATTGGCTTAAAATCCCTACAACGATCTAATTTATGGAAAGCAGTGCATACCAAAACCAATGGAAAGAACAAACATGAGGGTGGAGAAATAAATGAGGGTTTTCATATCATTGATTTGGTTGCACATATCATAAAGAAAAAAGTAGAAGAAAAAATCCTTATCATTCGTTATAGCCTGCTGTATATTGTACATTTGTACCAAGTCCTGATAATATGTGGTCTTTTCTATGACTGGTGTACTCTTTATTGGTTGGGGTATCCCATATATCCACCTTAATATACTTTGCTTATAAAAAAGTTATATTACAAACTCACTTTTAAGCAAATTAAGTGTACAAAAACTCAGTTCATCAAAACTAAGGGCTTGCTTGATTTCTATTTTTAAAAACAGTTTTTTGTTTTTAAAAACTAAAGCACAAAAAACTTGTTTGGGAATAATGTTTTGTGATAATTAATTTTAAAAACAATAACTGTTTTTTAGTTTTTAAAACACAATTTGGAGAACACTACAGAGTTGTTTTCGTTTTGCTTTTTAGTTTTCTATTTTGAAAACAAAGAAAGACTAGAAGAACACTTGTTTTCATTAATGGCAAATTTGTAAATATCAAAGAATCTAAAACAACATAGAAGCTACCCTAATTCTAATCCTCACACGCACGCTTCTCTTTTTTTCCCTTATGACCCACTCAACCCTTACAATAGCACCCTATCATATTTTTTTTTAGTTAACTTCCTATCCGTGTCGTGCAATTCATAGTGGGCTTGTATATTGAATTGGTTTTACTAGACTTCTGTGTCTAATAAGATTGAATGAATAGATAATTATCCAACTAACTTCTTCCTTCTTGTGTATTGATCTAGTGCTTCTCGTGTTCTTTGTTTCTTCTTTTGGGCAGCTTAATAGCATATTAGCATGTTGCTATTGTGCTTTTGGGATGAATACAATATTTATCACTACATGTTGTTTTATATATGTTTCTTTAGATGTGAATTATATATCACTTTATCATTATATTTAAACGTTATTTTAATTACTTTTACTTTATTAATTAAGTTGTTATAATATATGTTACTTTAGAAAGCGAATTATATATTACTTTTATAAAAATATATCCTTCTTTGTTAAGAGATTATTCAATGGTACTTAATTAAAAAGGTGGGGTAGATAGGAACATAAAAAATAATAATAGGATATTATAAAAAAAAACTTGCAATTGATTCCATTTTAAAAATATGTATCAAACAAGTTTTCTATTTTTTAATTTTCAAAACATATTTTAAAAACAAGTTTACCAAACAAGTTTTTTCATTTTCTCATCTCTAAAATAGTTTTAGAAAATAAGATTACCAAAGAGATTTTTTTTTTAAATTCTCTTCTTAAAATAGTTTTTTAAATTGATTTATAAAATAATTTTCAAAAACTAAAAACCAAAACTAAATTAAACATGCCCTAAGTTTTGCAAGTGGATTCGAAGACACAAACTTGATTATTTCAAGTAGGTCCATTCCTATGATAATCTTCTTCTTTTTGGCTACTTCAAAGCTATTAGATTCCTTAGCATCAATTAATATATAAGTTCTAAACCTTCCTTTCTGTCCATAAGCATTCATATATTATACAAGTATGGTAAATATAAATAATAACATTAGGTTGAATAATTTTTTTTTTGTTGCTAAAATATACTTTTGGTCCTTTATCTTTATTTTAGGTTTCAATTCGGTCCCTTTTTTATTTTTTTGTTCTAAAATGTCCCTTATTTGCAAAGTTATATCGCTGTGGTCCCTCTTTTATTTTTTGTTCCAAAATGGTCCCTTATTTTGCAAAAGTTAAATCAATGTGGTCCTTTTTTTTGTTCCGACATGGTCCCTCTTATATTTTTTTGTTCCGAAATGGTCGCTTATTTTATAAAAGTTATATGAATGTGGTCCCTTCCGTATCACAATTTAAACGAAAAAGACAATATTAAAATCTAAAATAAAGATAAGAGATCATTTCAGAACAAAAAATAGAAGAGAGACTAAATTGAAACCTAAAATAAAAATAAAGGATCAAAAATATAATTTAAATGTTTAACCTTTATTTTTTGAAAAAAGCAGGTAAAAAATGAGAACTTTGGGCGGAAAAGCAAATCATTATCGGCATCGTATTTTAAGAGAGAAAAGAGGGGCAAGGGCATGTATATATAATATTTCTATATTTGCCGTTACAACTTTCAGGTTTGGGCCGGTAAAGCACACGCGGGGTAGGGTCGACAACATGAAACAAACCAGCAAACATGGGAGACAACCAAAATGTGGATTCACAAAGAAAATTTGATGACTATCTCTCTCTTCATTTCCCCCTCTTACTATCAATTATTTAACATATCATTCGATAATCTATATATATATATATATATATATATATATATATATATATATATATATATATATATGAGGGGATTTACTTCAAAAATAATTTTAAAAGAGTTACTCTTAATCTCATCCATCCATTTATTCTAATCCAAAAATTGTCATGTGACTTCTTTAATGAATTAATATAAATCCATTGGATTAGAATAAATGAATGGATGAGATTATGAGTAACTCTCTTAAAGTTTTGTTAATAAGTGCTGTAAGGACATTATTTAATGAATCAACAAAATAAAGGTTTGTATTCAAAAACTAATTAAGAGAAATACTTTTTAATCTATTAAATACAGAATTTTTTCATACAAAATTTTTTTTCTTGATTTCTTAAACAATACTCTTAGGACACTAGTTAACAAAATATATATATATATATATATATATATATATATATACACACACACCCTGGATATATTACGTATATAGTTTTCTCTCTTTCTCTCTGTAACTTGGTTTCAAATTTCCAATTTTTACTTCACATGCTTTGTATTCCTTTCCTAAGAATGAAGTGCGGGGCCTGGGGTTATTGGAGCCGCTGCTTTTTCAAAGCTCAAAACAATAGTTAATCTTTTGAACATCTTAAGCATTATGAGATTTTATCTATATAAATAATAGTTAATCTCCTAAAACAATTAAAATACTTAGCTCGGATGTAAAATTCCTACCTCCTAGATCCAATCAGATCAGAATAGATAACAACACATGACAGTCTTTATTTTAGGCTCCCCAGTTCAAAATTCTAAAAGCCATACAATATGCTTTTCTCTGGTAAAATCCATATATAATACTATTGGCTCATAAAGTCTACCACGTTGAAGCACGTTGTGGGGTCATTACAAGTTAATGGGAACTCTTTTTTTGACAAAATTTAATGGAAACTCTTGAATTCAAGAAAATGTGAAATAAGAAAAATAAGAGCCAACTTTATCATTTCGCATATATGATTTGAAATTTATTTATTTACATTGGGAAGAAAATGAAAATTTTGACTCTATAACTCAATATAACTAGTAATATTGATTGGAAGTCACCTCAATATAGACACCGTTGCATATGGTCCCTAATAAAAATTCAAATAATTGGCGAATCATGGAGCGCTAGAAGATTGCTAGCCATCAAAATATTCATTCTATTTATTATGTTAGGTCGAAGCTAACTGAATTTGCCACCAGTTACTTCCAACCTTTCATTAATGTTCTTTGCCTTTACAAAGCGACCTCTATCTATCTAACCAAAAACTCATTAATTCATCATTATCAACAAAAATTAGGTTAAAATTATTATTTTTCTTAAACAAACTTCAAACTCAAACTTTGTTCAACCATGGTGATCGATCTGCATGAACCTGGCCCCACCTTAATTTCCTTCAATTTATCAAATTGTTATCGTAGTTTCGAGTGAAATTATATTTGATCTAAATTTTTTTTGTTTACATATTTGATCTAATTTTATTAGTGTAAATTTTATACATTTTAATTATTTTTTTATAAGCAAAATCATATTAAAGAGAGTAATAGGGATACTCTAACTCATGTACAACAAAAGAATAAAAGAAAAATAAAAATAATATGCAAAGACATCACAATCGAAATAATCATTTCAACTATGTTATCATCACTAAACTCGTCCATCATCTGCAACACACTACTCCAACTACACTAAAAACCCCAAATCAAAATTGTCCACAAGAGCTAACAGCCAATTGACCTATTGAAGTCCAAAGTCAAGACAGTACCGAAACCAAGACTTGAACTACAGAGAGTTAAATAACAAGGATAAAATGAGTTATAATCCTGTTAAAATCTGCCCTGCATAAAGCTCCACTTGCAGCTTGATCAGAAAAAAAATTGAGCAACAAATTCCTAACTTTTAAATTATGACATTATTAACTTTTAATTTTTTTTTTTATTATATTCAAACTTATTTTAATGATATTGTAACATAGGAGTAGATGATAATATAAACAATACTAGAATATACTTAATATTAAATTCGTTCCAAATTTAAACTTTAAGGTTAATTAGTGATGTTTTTTTTTTTTTACTATGCACAAAAGGTGTCTAATAGTTGACAACCAGAAATTAATCACTTAGCGAAGTGATCGAATATAATCTCACCCAACAAAGTTTTTTTAACACACACTTAGTCATAATGCTTAAGAAATTCAACTATTTACGAATCGTGTTGGGCTTTGTTAATTATGGTTAGTGATGTTATTTTTTTCAATGCCATTTAGGGGAATAAATATAGAAAAAGACCTTAATAATAACCTCGAATTATAATTGAGGCATGGAGCATTCATTGGGTTGATAAACTAAGTAGTGGTTAAATAAAAACAAATCTCAATAATAGTGATAGCAGGATTCAAGCTCCAAATATTATATAAGATTTACATGGGATCACGGTATATTTTCACCGCAGCCAACTACTTTCAGATTTACATTAGAATTCAATTCCATGATTAACCAGAGGTCACAAGGTTACATCTCATCCTAAAACTAATTGACATTAAGTGATGTTACTCAAAATATATATATATATATATATATATATATATATATATATATATATATATATATATATATATATATATCAAAATCGCATCCCAAGAGTTGAGGTCGACGATGTGTGACTTCCAACACACTCCTCCATAGATGCCGGGTGGAAACGACGGAAAGGACAAAGATGAATGGCTCTAATTTTTTTTTGGTTTTCCAGGTATCTTTCGCATGCAACTACGGAGACTAATCTTATGAGATATTGGACAACATTTAAGGATTGACCGCTCCCAACCAGATTTTCTCCACACACAAGAGCTAGGGATCGAATCCCTGATCACTTGCTTAAGGGACCCGAGCTCGTTACCACTCGGACCAACCACATGTTGATGGACTCTGACTCTAATACCATATTAGATTCTATGCTAAAACCAATTGAAATTAAGTGGAGTTGTCCAACAAATATATAATTATCACCTCAAGAATTGAGGCCGATGATGTGAGATTTTTATTATCAATGATATTCATCTAAGGGCCAGTTTAGTAATTGAAAAAACAGCACCATTTGCCAAACGGCCACTCATGAAATCCAAAACCCCCCAATAAGCAAAACTGACCTACAAAATGGGCCAACTGATTATCTCCGTCGTTGCTATCTGCAGGCTGTTCCCAGTCCAACTGTTACAAAATTTCTATAATGCACATCCCATAAATAAAACAAAATAAAATAAACCTTTTCCTTTTTTATTTTCCCGCTAATTGTCATTATTTTCCTTTAAATGGACTCTATATATCAATTTATATTCTGTTCTTTCCTTTTTTCTTTTTTCAGAACTTATGACACTCCCAATATTTGATTGGTGGGAAATACTGACATATTATTTTTTGGGATAATAGATTTCTATCTATAAAAAGAATGATTTAACTTTTATATACACTATCAGTCTGAAAAAAATTTATACTATTAATTAATCATAATTTATCACATAATAATACCACGAGTCCAATACCCTAGCCGTCTCTCTCTCAACCTTCCTCTAATTCTCTCTTCCTTCTTTCTCATCCATCGGAGGGGGATGGTTTTGCGCCATTTTTTGGCTGGGAATTACCCCTCTATATCGTTTTTCTTTCCTTTTATTTAAATAAGTGATTTTTCACATAGATTTGGTTTTTCTTTCGTGTTTTTTCTGTGATTTCGTTGTCTGAGTGCGGCGTTGTTTTGTTCGTCGTCTTGGTGCGAGTTTGTTTGATTTCTCGTCTTGTTGCGGTGTTCGTTTGATTCAGATTAGCAAATCAGTTCCGATCCATTACAGATTCAATCAAGACTTGAGCGTCAACGTTAAAGATCCGGAGGCATAGGTATTTCGATCACTTTGATTTTGTCACATTTGTAGGCGTTTTGCCGTTTTATGCTATTAACCTGGATGCTGTAAGTTTATTCACAGATTCATCCTTTTCGGGTTTTAGCGATGTTCAATTTGTGTTGTTTTCGATGTATTTTATCAATTTGAATGAATGAATATCTTTTTTTTAGTAAAAAAAAATCATAATTTATTATATTATTAAAAATGTTTGACTCTTATAATAACTATATTGAAAGTCATATATAGAATTATATGTGATTGATTAAAAGTCTAAAAAAAACTTTATACCGCATCAAAATTAAATTTTGTAAACAAAGTTGATTCGGCTTAAGTAAAGTCTATTTTTTTTCCTTCCTATTTTGCTATGGTGAAATCGAGAGAGATCGTACCAAAAAAAATAAACATATATATATATTAACCACAATCACCCCATGCGCATAAAAACCCTTTGAGTATTATTCACCTTGATTTCTGATTATTCTTTTTCTCAAGCTGTTATTGCATAGGGACATCTCTATAGCTAGCTATATGCAGCTGGGAGACTCAAGTGTGTTGGAGAACTCCTCCCATAACAAGGCCGTGATGGCAGCAGCGGCACCACCGGAAGCAGCGGCGTACGAAGGCGTCAACGGTGGAGAGATTGAAGTAGTGGATGCAAATTCAGGTGAAGAGAAAGGAAGGGAAGGAGGAGGAGATACAGGTGATAAGATCGGCTTTGGAGGAAACCGGTGGCCCCCTCAAGAAACTTTGGCTCTCTTGAAGATAAGGTCCGATATGGATGCAGTGTTTCGGGATTCAAGTCTTAAAGGTCCACTTTGGGAAGAAGTTTCGAGGTATAAATATAATTTAACTCAATTCAATACATCTCTCTCTTGCTCTCTCTCTCTCTCTCTCTCTCTCTCTTCATCTATGTTTTTCTGTGTTTCTTCATCTTTTTCCTCTTTCTTCCCCTTCATTTTTTTTGTCTTTTAGAAGAAACTGAAACTTTTAAGCTCCTTCTAGATATCATGCATGGAGATCTATGAAATTGGTTTTAAATTTCCAGTTCAATCAGTTTGAGAAACTAATTTCCTTTCATTGTAGCTTGTGTGACTCGAGCTATTAACAAGTTATTTTTAAAAACACATTAAAAACTTTTTGAAATCAATCAATATTACTCCAGTCTGAGATAATAATTCTTTATATGAAAGTTAGACTTTGTAGTAAATAAGATTACATTATCCATGTCGTAGAATTCAAATTAATTAACTCAGTTTTTATTTTTTATGTTTTCATCTCAGTCTTATCTATCGTTTGAGGATGTAAAGCAATACATAAAATGGACCCATGGTTGAAATGAATCATTCTGTGTGAATTTTCTCTTGACTTTGCTCATGATTTTGTTGAGCTTCACTTCTTTCTTGGATTTAATTGTTCCATTTGAGGAAAATGTTTTTTGTACCATTGAAAACAACACTTGGTAGGGATACAACATGTTAAGATGAGTTTTTTTTTTTTTTTTTTTCCGATTAATATGTGTATGAATGAATTTCTTTGGCACACTCGGGCATTTCTTGTGCTTTTGCCTTTGGCCTTTTTGGCCTCTTAATAAATTTAACTTATCAAAACAAAAAAAAAAAAAATATGAGTATGAATGAATACTATACTATATTTAAACAATGGGACTGTTCTAATAGATTGGTCAAAAAAGTTTAATTTTGATATACGATTTGTGTAAATTTTTTTACAATGTGAACTAATTATAAATTAATATCATATGTGTGATTTTTAAGGTAGGTATGATAAGAGTCAAATACTTTTAATAATGTGACAATTTATGATTGACTAACAGTAAAAAAAATCTTTACACTAATTGCATATAATCTCCTCAAATCCATGTTAAAATATGATCTTCATCTTCTCTCTCTTTATATATATAAAAAATCACACATAGGAAACTAGCAGAGCTTGGATATCACCGGAGCGCAAAGAAGTGCAAGGAAAAATTTGAGAACGTATACAAGTACCATAAGAGAACCAAAGAGAGCAGAAGTGGCAAATCAGAAGGGAAAACCTATAAGTTTTTTGATCAATTAGAAGCCCTTCAGAACCAATTCACAGTCTCTTACCCTTCAAAATTACCACAGCCTGTTTTGGCAACAACAACAACAACAAACACAGTGACATTACCAACAACAAGGCCTAGTGATAGTAGCACTACTATCTCTTATATCACCACTTTTCCATCCACAAACCCTACCATCATTTCTCCTTCACCACCAACCAATGCTGTTACCACCACCACCACCACCACCACCACAACCAACCCTAGAAACCCATCATCACAAGGCAACAACAATAATAATGTCCCATATTCCTTACCCAATAACATGAACCTTTTGTCAACCACCACCTCTACCTCTTCTTCCACCGCTTCCGATGAAGACTTGGAAGAGAGGTATAGGAAGAAGAGAAAATGGAAGGATTACTTTAGGAGGCTCACGAAGAAGGTCTTGGCCAAGCAAGAGGAAATGCAGAAGAAGTTCTTGGAAGCCATAGACAAACGTGAGAGAGAAATGGTTGCGAAACAAGAATCGTGGAGAATGCAAGAAATTGCGAGGATCAATAGAGAAAATGAGATCCTTGTCCAAGAACGGTCAACAGCTGCTGCCAAAGATGCAGCAGTTATTTCATTCTTGCAGAAGTTGTCTAATTGCCATCAAAATCCCACACAAAATGGCAATTTCCTCCAAATAATTACACCACCTCCACAACCCGTGGCGCCACCACTGCCATCGCGACAAGTAGAGTCACAACTGCAACCGCAACCACAGGAACCACCACAATTGGTGCCTAACAACAATTTTCAAATGAATAATGGGCATAGTGTTACTACTACTACTACTACTTCTCCAATGAGCTCATCTTCTAGGTGGCCAAAGGCAGAAGTTCAAGCATTGATAAGGCTGAAGACAAGTGTTGAAGCTAAGTATCAAGGGAATGGACCAAGAGCTCCAATGTGGGAGGAAATATCAGCTGAGATACAGAGACTAGGGTACAACCGGAACGCAAAGAGATGCAAGCAGAAATGGGAGAACATGAACAAGTACTTCAAGAAAGTGAAAGAAAGTAAGAAGCAAAGGCGTGATGATAGTAATACATGTCCCTATTATCACGATCTTGATGCTCTATACAAAGAGAAGAGAAAAAACCAGAACCCATTTGGGATGAATATGAAGCCAAATGAGATGATGGAGCCATTGATGGTGCAACCGGAGCAACAATGGAGGCCTCCAACTCATCAATATGAACAGCATCCATTGGAAGAGGGTAAGGAGAATAATGCAAGTCAATGCCAAGAAAATGAAGAAGAAGATGATGAAACCGATGATGTTGAAGAAGAAGATGGAGATAGTGTGGAAGATGAAGGAGCTAGTCCTTATGAGATTACGACAAATAAGCTTTCTTCAGTGGACACCGTTGAATGAGACAAGATAAGGAAGTTCCTGAATGGAGCTGGGAGAATAGTCTTTCAATTTTTATTATTTCATTTTGGGATTATAAGATGTTACTGAAAAAAATTGTCATAGCAGATTAATGTTGTCATTAAAGGAATACCACAAAAATTTGTCATAGCAGCTTGTTGTCATTATGGTGTTATAAGCATGTAGAAAATGAGTTTAAAATTAACTACAATTAGATAATAAAAACTTAATAAATAATATAAAATAATTTGTATATAAGTGCGTATGTGCACACGAACACCCCCCACTAGAAAATTCAATTCTTTAATCATGAACCCATCTAAAAGCATGGGATGTATATACGTGGCTGCACATTACATAACCCTATCTGAGAGACTTTTTCGGAGCATGGGCCAGCTTACAAGGTGATGATTGGGGTTGTGGGTCAGATTCCGGCCGCCATGAACTGGGTTCAGAGATTTAACACAAAGAACAGACACATGGGCCAGGAAAGCAGCTATAGTGGGAGTGTGAACATTTCAGGCTGATAAATATATAATTTGTGAAGTGTAAACTGAGATGATCACCGAAAAAGAGAGATGTCCCAGACAATAATATAATAAAGGTTTAAATAAGTTTTTGGTTCCCTAGAATATATCAATTTTGATCTTAGGTTTTGGATTATTTTTTTTTATGATTGCGTTCCCGAAATCTCAAAAAATTTGTAAATAGCTCCTATCGTCATTTCTTTCCATCAATTGTTGACATGGCGAACAAATCGTCACGTCAATACCAAGTCATCCACGTGGCATTGATGACGTGGCGTTTCGTTTGCCACGTCAGCAATTGACGAAAAGAGATAACAATAGGGATTATTTACAAAAAAAAAAAAAAAAAATAGATGACATACAAGGACGATATCATAAGACAAATTTTACAGGGATTAAAACCAAAATTAGTGAACTTTACAGGGGCTAGAAACTTATTTAAACAAAAAAATCATACATTAAGGCCACAAGGTTAAAATTGCCAAATTCATTCTTCTGGTATAATTTCTAGTACTCAGGGGTACCAGGTAATTTCTTGTTCTTGTCCGGCTTGCTTTGATTGCTCTGAAATTTGGCAAGAAAATAGAAAAAAAAAAAAAAATCATACTTTAGGAGCCACAGGGTTAAAATTGTCAAATTCCTTCGTCTTATATAAATTTGTAGTACTCAAGAGCACCGAGGTAATTTTATGTTCCTGTCCGACTTGCTTCGATTGTTCTGAAATTTGGTCGAAAAATTAAAAAAATCATACATTAGGTGGCACGAGGTTAAAATTGCCAAATTTCTTCATCTCGTATGATTTCTAGTACTCAAGGATACCGATGTAATTTCCTTTTTCTCTCCGACTTGCTATGAAATTCGGCAAGAAAATGGAAACAAAATCATACATTAGGGACGACAGGGTTAAAATTGCTAAATTCCTTCATTTTGTATGATATCTTATACTCAGGAGTACTGAGGTAATTTCTTGTTCCTGTTCGACTTGTTCCAAAATTTGGCTAAAAAATAGAAGAAAAAAAAAATCATTCACTAGGGCCACAGGGTTCAAATTGACAAATTCTTTCATCCAGTATGATGTATTTCTAATACTCAAGGATATCAGGATAATTTCTTGTTTATATCCGATTGCTTTGAAATTTGGCCAAAAAAAAGAAGAAAAAATCATACATTAGGGACACAGAGTTAAAATTGTCAAATTTCTTTTTCTGATATGATTTCTATTACTCTGGAGTACGTAGGTAATTTCCTGAATTTGGCTCCTCTAAAATATGTTTGTCACTAAAGTGAGAAAATAAGCGTTTTATCCACCCTTGAATTGATAAAATGCATAAAGAATTCAACTCACTAAATGATCAAAGAGTATCTACATTTTTATTTTCTCACTTTAGAAATAATATCATTTTAGAGGAAGTAAATCCTAGAAAAGTCACATGCAACCTAGCCTTGTAATTTTCGTTTTCTTTGGTTCAAAGTAGGGTAGAAGAGGGATTTTAACGAAGGAGAAAAGGGAGATAGAAGAGGAGAGGTTAAATAACTTTTTAATTGTTTGATTTATAAGGGCACTAACTAAGAAATTAAAAAGGTCAGATTTCCAAATTTGATGAGAAAATAGTGTAATTAATGTAATTTGAGAAGTGGGTTTTTAGTTTTTTCAATAAAATGTTGCCTTTGTTTTTATTTAAAAGCACTCGTTAGCAACATTCAATCTTTTAATCAATGGCTATAAAGTGGATGTAAAAAAGATGTAAGAAAAAGAATACGAAAGAAATTTTTTTAGAGTATATTTTTGTTTTCCGTTTGTTTGAGATTGTTACATAAGTATAGTGATAAGCAAAATAATTTTATTAATAAAATACAAAAAATACTCTACCTCATATACACTTCAAGTATATATATCAAGTCGATTAAACACATTGATTCATACACGGTAAAGGACATAAACACCAATTTGAAAAGAAACAACCCCCTCCAACTACTTTAAAAGAAAATCATACGTCTAAGATCTCACCGTAATAAAGGTCTATGATGTGAATCATATTTAAATTCTCCTTCTTGAAAACAATCTCATTACGCATTATCCAAATAGATTATATAATTGCAAACCATACCGTCATTCAAGCATGTTTTAAATTTTTTCCTTTTACGAAACCTCTATGTTGAAGAAAATGAAATTTACTATCCATAAACAACACTTGATTACAATCCCAAGCAAGCATATGGTGTCACCCAAACCTAAAAAGAGAGCCTACAAACCGAAAAACAAATGGACAGAGGATTCGTGAACAAATTTTGTTTAATGGGCACTCTATCCATTGTCATATGCCAGACAAAGGATGCCACCTTCGAAGGAATAAAAGAATTCCAAAATTTCGTAAAAAATCATCTCCAAAATCCCTCTTTGGTTGTTGCAAAGAAAAACAATGTCAAAGCAAAAAATTATAGGTTGACTTACAGGTATACAAACCAGAGTTATAAAGACTCCATAACCAGAGTCTCTAGCAAAATGACAACTTTACAAGAGCAACCATCTTCTGGGGTCCACCATGAGGGATCCTATATGTTGGCAAAATTTTGCCATTTTTTACAATAATCCATATATGTTCATCTGAGTTGTTGTTGACTTTTGAACGCATCAATTATATAAGTTGGGCTTCTCCCTAGATCAACAAGTTCATTATTGACCACTGACATCGGGAGGTAATCACTATAAAACACAACGAATGAACAGAGAATAAGTAAATAATAATGTTTCAATTTTTATTCAACAAGTTGAGATAAATTTTGTGGGGCTAAAGGAATCTGACGGCGTACTTTTAAAAATATATACTGATATAAAATTTAATATTCTTGTACCATCTAATAATTTTAATAAAATATAAATTATATATCATTAAATTATAATTATTAATCATCTTGATAATTTGTTTTAATTTTAGAAAATCTGAATAACAGTAAGGCTGTAATCAAGCAATCCTTATTTTTTATATATTCTAAAAATATATAGTATCTTAATTTTAATATAAATCAGGAAAAATAATTAATTAATTTTGAATTAAATTAAAAAATATCAGGTCTTATCGGCTGAACTCTAAAATTTTCTTAATCATACCAATCAAGATTTTATTAGTAACCCGAATTAACTTGCCTATTTGCTTGAGCATAAAATGGAGAAGAATGAATGATCTTTATGACATATTCCTGAGCAAAGGCCACCACTTTGTCCCCCGTGAACATAGTTCCTTGATCAGTGATAATTTGATGAGGAATGCCAAATCTATGAACAATTTGTTGTTGGATAAACCGAATTTCATCATCCTGGGTGACATTGACCGAGCCTTTGTCCACACGGAAAAAAAAATTAGTTGCAACGATGATAAAGATTTTTTATATGCGAATTGTTGTTTAGTCAATTGATCAGCTAATTCGTGAAGTTGATTCCACTTGTTCAGTCAATGCACTGAGAAATTAATGGACTCTGTTTCTCAATTATGGGTTCCTGGTTACTCAAGAAAGCACCTAGATTGAAGGTTGAACGACAAACACTAAATTTGCCTTAAAAAATTAAAGGCAAGAAAGTAAAATAAATGTAAAAGATACGTTGTTGGTTTGATAAATATACTTCTTTAATTTGCTTATGAAAAAAAATTGTTTGATTGATTAATTGAGTGTGTCTAAAATGATCTATACAATAAGTATTTATATATAGAACCCAACTACTTAGTTAACTTATGCTACCCACGTATCTCGTGTTCCTAACTTTACTAACCACTTTTTACATAATGTAAAATCATAGTTAACAATAATAACATGAGTAACCACCTAGTCAACTAAATTACGGATGAAATTTGCCTACTTTTTTTTACAAGCTAACTACATTCTCATCAACTGATCATATTCTCCATATCCCCTATCTTTAAGGGAGTGAGTCTCCATGTATATCCTTAACCACCTCCTAATTGTTGCTTTATCTCCCCAAATCAACTTGCAAAGAGAATTACTTAAATATAGGAAAAATGGTTAAATGGATATAACCAAACTTTGACTTGGTCAAATCAGCTCTATCTTCATTCCAACTTTCGTACAAGGGTTGATGTTTTAAGCCATTAACTATCTGTCTAAACCCACAAACACCCTTTAAGCCCAACCCTAAACACCTTCATCCTAACCAAACCCATGGCATCAAAAGCAACCTATGGCTCTAGGAAATCTTCTGAGATTCTTGTTATCCTTGGGAGGACTCACTAGTGCAAAATATGGATTCTACAACAGGTTTCTAGATCGGTTGAAAAGGAACCGATTTAAAAAAAGAGGCGGTGGCAATTTTGAAAATAAGTTCAAAATTATTTACATCGGTTCATAAAGAAACCGATGTATAAAACATTTAACATCGGTTAAATATTTCAACCGATGAATACAATTTAAATAAAAAACTATTTATTTATTCCCGCCAAGTATATACATCGGTTATTACACAACCGATCTCATTAGTAAACTTTCAAACTCGGTTATTTTACAACCGATCTCATTATTAAACTTTCAACATCGGTTCTATTAACTAACCGATTTCAAATCTTCATTAAACCCATTTCTCCAACGTTAATCTTTCATATCTTTCCCTCCTCACTGTTTGCCCTCTCTCTCGTTTGCTCCTTCTCCTTCATCCTTCACCACCGTAACCTAGCACCATCCTTCATCCTTCTCCTTCTCCTCACATTTCGTTGCTGCTCCTTCATCGCTGATACACTGCCCACGGCTCCTTCATCCTTCATCCTTCATCACCTCTCTCTCGTTTGCTCCTTCTCCTTCATCCTTCACCCTCTCCTCTGAACCTTTGTACCAAACTTTGCCCACGGCTTCACCTCTGAGGTGAGTTTGTTTACATTTATTTTTTCGTTTTTGGCTTTAGGTTTTATGATATTATAGTTTATTCGTAATGGCTTTATTTTTTCATTTCGTTTTTGGCTTATAGTTTATTTTCAATTCTACTTAGGACAAGGCAGCACCTGTTGCTACTCCAGAAAAGCCACCTGAAGAAGATCTGAATCCATTCTTGATATTCCCTAACCTGAGGAAAATTTGAAGGTACGTATCTAATATCCTTATTTTGATTATTAATTGCTTCCCCATTCTATTCTGTTGAACCCAATGCTTCACTCTGTTAGTGTGCTCATGTCATATGGAGTCGTTTCCAGTCTTGCTCATGACATTTATATGAGTGTTTCCATGCAGTGGTCTGCTTAGTAAACTGAGTGAAACTTCCATACAGTTCTCTTTCTTTCTCTCTACATTTTTGTTGTTGTCTGCTACCTGTTACTTTGGTTTTGCTATGTAACTTGATTAGTTTTACAGTATGCATATGGCATGTAACTTGATTAGTTTTACAATATCGCATGTAACTTGGCAGGAAATCCATACGTGACATTCTAATGAAGAAAAACACTTCTCCTTCTGATTAGATTTTCTTATGAAATTAAAAGGAGAAAGGAAGAGAAAAAGTATTAATGTATTAGTTTTACTATTTGCTGCTTTAACTTAGGGATTAATTGGACTGTTGGATTATCTTTTAGTGTTAATAAATTAGCAAAACCTTAGTTTCCCGTTTGAGATTCAATATTAATGAGCATATGTGTACTTTATTAAGGTACTACTCATTGTATTGAATCTTGAATTGTCCAAGTTGGACAGTTTGGGGAAAAACTTATTCTTCATTTGGTTAATACTTATTCCTTAATTCTCATATCTTATACTTGAAGAAATTTCTGTCTGCTGCATTTCCTTTTGTTCTCCGGGTGCACACTTTGTCGCGGTGGATGTCACCGCGGTCAAGTCGTGTACGTCGGAGACCAATGGGAAATGCTGCCGAAATTTCGTTAAGTATGGGCATGAAAGTTAAGGACTAATTGTTAACTGAGTGTTGAAGAAGTTTCTTCTCGAATGGGATAGGGCCATACCCTGTGATAAAAAGGAGTTGAAGATCTTGGACTAAGTGAAGTTGGTGTTGTTGTAGTTATGGATCGTAATTGGATCGATGCTAGACGCACAAGTCATGAGTATGAGAATGGAGTGGAAGAGTTTTTAGAATTTGCTAAAAGAAATGTTCCCGATAGTAATGGAAGGTTTTATTGTCCTTGTGTTAATTGTTTGAATGAGAGACGACTGGAAGCTGAGAAAATACGAGAGCATCTTATTTGTGAAGGGATATGTAAGAGTTATACAAGATGGATATGGCATGGTGAATTGTTAGACAAACCAAGTGTGTCCCAAAGAGAGGAGGTTGATGACGTAGATATGGACGATCGACTAGAGGACATGATCCGCGATATTGGACAAGAGTCATTTCAACGAGCAAATGTGTATGATACTTTGTGCAGTGATGCAGATAAGCCTTTGTATCCTGGGTGCTCTAATTTCACACGGTTGTCAGCGGTGTTAAGATTGGTAGTTGTGAAGGCGAGAAATGGGTGGAGTGATAAAAGCTTCACCGAATTGCTTGAGTTGTTGAAAGAGATGCTTCCAGAAGGTAACACATTGCCGAACCGTAACTATGAGGCGAAGAAGATATTGTGTCCGATGGGTATGGAGTATAAGAAAATACATGCATGTCCTAATGATTGCATATTGTATAGGAATGACTTTGAAAAGATGCACGAGTGTCCAAGGTGTGGGGTATCACGCTACAAAGTGAACGATGGTGATTCAAATTGTGATGTGATCACAAAGGGTCCTCCTGCGAAGGTGTTATGGTATCTTCCATGCATTCCAAGGTTCAAGCGATTGTTCGCTAATGTAAATGACGCAAAAAACATTAGGTGGCATGCAGATGAGAGAAAATGTGATGGACAGCTTCGCCATCCGGCTGATTCTTTGCAATGGAAGAGAATTGATAGTTTATTTCCGGATTTCGCCAATGAGAAAAGAAACCTTAGGCTTGGACTTGCTACCGATGGCATGAATCCGTATGGCACCTTAAGTAGTATTCATAGTTCATGGCCTGTTCTCCTGGTAATTTATAACCTACCTCCTTGGTTGTGCATGAAGCGCAAATACATTATGTTATCTATGATGATTTCGGGCCCAAAACAACCAGGAAATGACTTAGATGTTTATCTAAGTCCCTTGATTGAAGACTTGAGAAAGCTGTGGGTGGAAGGCGTTGATCTGTTTGACGGGTATTGCAATGAGACTTTCAAGATGCGTGCCATGTTATTTTGCACCATCAATGACTTTCCAGCATACGGGAACTTGTCCGGATATAGTGTTAAGGGCCATAAAGCATGCCCTGTATGTGAAGAAGGCACATGCTACCATCAACTACAACATGGAAGGAAGACAGTTTACCTTGGGCATCGAAGATTTCTCACACCTGATCACCCGTATCGTAGATTGAGAAAAGCTTTTAATGGATGCCAGGAGAATGAAATTGCTCCGACGGCCTTAACCGGAGATCAAGTTTATCAACGGGTTAAGGACATGGATATTATCTTTGGAAAGACCCATAAGAAGGCTACTGAGAAAAACATATGGAAGAAGCGGTCGATCTTCTTTGATCTTCCATACTGGTGCAAACTTGATGTAAGACATTGTATTGATGTGATGCATGTGGAGAAAAATGTGTGTGATAGTGTAGTCGGGACGCTTCTTAACATTCAAGGCAAGACAAAGGATGGTGTCAATGCTCGTTTAGATCAAGTTGCGATGGGCATACGAGAGCAGTTAGCTCCACAATCAGTAGGGGTTAAGCGGACTTATTTGCCCCCAGCATGTCATACTTTATCAAAAAAAGAGAAAAAAAGTTTTTGTGAGTGTCTGCGGGGCGTCAAAGTGCCACAGGGTTACTCTTCAAATGTTAAGAGGCTTGTCTCAATGAAAGATCTCAAATTAGTTGGTTTAAAGTCTCATGATTGCCATGTCTTGATGCAACAACTACTACCAGTGGCTATTCGTGACATCTTGCCTAAAAAAGTGAGACATGCCATAACAAGGTTGTGCTTATTCTTCAATGCTATATGTAGCAAAGTCATTGACCTTCAAAAACTGGATGAGTTGGAAACTGAGGCTGCTATTATCTTGTGTCAGTTGGAGATGTATTTTCCTCCTTCATTTTTTGACATCATGGTTCATTTAATTGTTCATCTAGTGAGGGAGATTAGATTGTGTGGCCCCGTTCATTTAAGGTGGATGTACCCAGTTGAGCGATACATGAAGATACTAAAAGGGTATGTGAAGAATCCACACCGTCCTGAAGCATCTATTGTTGAAAGGTATGTTGCAGAAGAAGCTATTGAGTTTTGTACAGACTACATGTCAGAAGCGGAACCTGTAGGGCTTCCTAAGTCTCGTCATGAGGGAAGATGTGATGGTAAGGGTACACGAGGTATTACTGTTAAGAGCATGGGTCGAGAGGAAGTGCTTCAAGCACATTTGTATATATTGAATAACACCGATGAGGTTAATCCTTACTTATGTGATCACAAAACCATTGTCAAGCAAAATTACCCTCGAATGAACGAAAAATGGTTGTTGAACAAGCATAATAAGACTTTCTTAAACTGGTTTAAAGATCAAATTGCGGAGGATAATACTGCTTCTGATACATTAAAATGGTTAGCACACGGGCCTAACTTTGATGTCATATGTTGGAGTGGATACGATATCAATAAGTTTTCCTTCTATACAAAGTCCCAGGATGACAAGAGTACCATGCAAAACAGTGGGGTTATGATTGTAGCCGAGTCTATGCACTTCTCTAGTTCAAAAGATACAAACCCCGTTATGGCATCCATATCTTACTTTGGAGTCATTGAAGAGATTTGGGAGGTCGATTACACTAAATTTAGAGTACCTGTTTTTAAATGTAAGTGGGTTGACAGTAACAGTGGTGTACAAACCGATGAGTTAGGATTTACATTGGTAGACCTTGACAAGGTAGGTCATACAGAAGAGCCTTTTATCATGGCTTTCCAAGCAAGACAAGTGTTTTATATCCATGATCCTTCTAACAAAAGGTGGTCGGTGGTTCTCCAAGGAAAAAACATGCATAATGGTAGTGAGGAAAATCAAGATTCAACTCTCGATATTTCCGATACTCCTTCTTTCTCAACACGGATGCCTACTTTCAATGAGGAAAATGAAGCGGACGATGTACATGCCATTCGTGATGATCATCATGAAGGGATATGGGAGAACATTACTACTTGACCATGGTGTAAGTTATGTTTAAAGTTATATTTATTAGTTAAGTTATGTTTATCTTGATAAATATAAGTTAAGTTTTTTTTGTTATTTAATTTGATATTTATATGTTAAGTTATTGTGTAAGTTATGTTTAAAGTGATATTTGTTATTTATCCATCTTTACTGACATAGTTTATTATTTTTTGTATAAACAGGCATACATGGCAGATCCCTCGGGCATCCCTCCTACACGCAGCGGGTCGGATACCCCATTGACAGGAAAAAAAGGTAGACGCGCCACACGATTAAAAAAATTGGCCATCAACCGTAGTGGTAATCAAAGGTTGAGGGTTGAGTTTGATGGAGATTGCTTACCTATAGGGCCAATGGAAGATCAGTTTAAGAGTTTTGTGGCCGTCCTTGCCAAAAGCAAGGCTAGTATACTTATTGAGGATTGGGACCATGTACCGACGAACGTGAAGGATCAGATATGGGATAGTATCATGGTATTTTACTTTTACCCTCTTTGGTTGTATATATTTTATTTCACCATATTATTTTCATATACACTAATTTCTCCATTCTGTTTTGTAAATATAGCTCACCTTTGAAGTGCCGGATACCGAGCGTATGAAGAAAAAATGGATTTCGTATGCGGGTGAGCGTTGGAGAGCATTTAAAACACAACTAAGCGGGAAATACATACATGGGCGTGCAGACAAATCTCCACTTGAGATGTACCCGTTCCTTGATCAAGAGACATGGGATAGATTTGTTCAGATCCGATTGGATCCCGCCTTTCAGGTTAACTTGAGTTATATTGTTTAACTTTACCAACCAAATTGATTTTATTAATATACTGAATTCAGTTGATGTTATTTATATTAGGAGAAAAGGAAAAAGGCGCAGGAGATCCAGAGTAAGAATCTCTACCCCCATCGTTTGTCTCGTGGGGGATATAAAAAGCTGAGGAGGAAGATGATTGAAGAGAAGAAGAAACAACTTTTGGAACAAGCATCCCAAGCTGATCCTACGACTGATCCACCTCCAGAAGTTGTTGATCCACCTCCACCCCCACGCCACCATACATGGAAGAGAGCCCGACAAGGACCATCGGGACAATATACATCTGAGGAGGCACGTCTTGTTGCCGAAAAGATTGTAAGTATATATTCAATTCTAATTGTAATTGTAACATGCTTATCCATCATCTTACACAAATTAATGTGACAATTGTATGTTGTAGGATTCCTTGGACGAACAAAGCACACAAGGAACCTTTGTGTCTACTGGACGCAAAGATGTCTTGGCTGTTGCGATTGGTAAAGAGGACCACCCAGGCCGTGTCCTTGGTGTTGGATGGGGTGTTGGCATTACCCAATACCATGGGCCATCTTCACATCATCGGAAGAGGGATGATATTGAGTCCATCAAGGCGCAGCTTCGAGAAGAAATAAAACGAGATCTTCTCTCAGAGTTGGCATCTATGGGTTTTTCCCAGCAAAACACAAGTGCCCAACCGTCTGTACCTGTGAGCACTATGGGTTCATGTGATCATTCACATCAGCCTGATAAGGAGGACGATCAATGTGAGTTGTATGTTGATGATCATCATGATCGCCGGGTAGTGGCATTTGGGAGGGTACACAACTTGGGAAATACCTTACACCACCAGACATTAGAGGATGATCATGTGAGGGTGGTGGTGGAAGATGTTCTAGATGTTGATGCTCTAGTCCCTGTGCCCACTGAGGAGGTTATTACAGTTGGCCAGGCCCCCGGTAATTTCATCCCTTGGCCGAGAAGACTTGTGAGGTTTTTTGTTTCAGCCAAGGTATTCATGTAATTGTTCACTTACATATGTTTTTCTATATTTACAATTGAAATAACTTAATTGTGTTTACTTGTGTACTAATGCTTTACCTCTATTGTTTAGGATGATGGAAAAGATCATCGACCCAAAAGGCCTAGGTCGGATCCGAGAAAACTTGTGGCGTCTGGTTCATCGAAGGTATTCATATAATCATTCAATAAGTTAAGTTTTTTTTTTATTTACAATTGAAATAACCTAACCGTGTTTACTAATGTTCTATATTTGCTGTTTAGGGTATTGACAAGGATGTTGAACTTGATGCTCTGGAACGTCTCGCATTAGCTGCCGTGAAACTTGGGAAGGAGTCCGCTTTTATAAATTTGGAACACGATGGCAAGCCCGACACTTTCTATATCCCCCAGAGGGACATTATGGAGATATGCATTGATAGTGAAATGCTTTGCATGACAGTTGTCTCATTATGGTGCACGTAAGTTATGTTATTTCAACTAATTAATTTGTAAGTTAACTAATTAAGTTTTTAACTATTATAACTAATATTTATTTCAATATCTTAGGTATCTGCATCGCCTGTGTATTGATAGGGGTAACCTCCATCTTTATGGATTCCTTGACCCTCAACTAATTCAGGGTGAGACACTTAGGTCAGATGAGATTACTGCGTACATGCGACGTGTGCTTGATGAAGGCAAAAAACAGTTCTACCTAGCACCTTACCTCCATCTGTAAGTACAAGTTTTACTAGTGATTTATAATTATCTGTGACTTGTCTCTAACTGTTTCCAAATGCAGTAAACATTGGCAATTATTGATCATTTGTCGTGGTATGAGTGTTGTGGTCTTCTTTTGTTCGTTGGGAAGGAAGCCGACAAAAGAAATCAAGCTTATTGTTGAAACGTAAGCTTTTAATTAATTTAATTTGTACTACATTTGCTTTATTAATTACTCTGAAATATATAACATACTTTAAATTCATATTTTCTTAATTATGATAGAGCTATGAACGCAAGTCGTGTTTTGGATGGTGGTAGGCCTAGGCCTATTAGGTGGATTTACCCTAATGTAAGTAGTTTATTAATTAGTACCCGAGATTCAATTGCAGTGTAAAATAGTTACTATTATGTTTTTACTCATTATATATTCAAATTGTGTATTCATTTGTAGTGTCATAGGCAACGTGGCGGCTGGGAGTGCGGATATTATGTCATGAAGTGGATGTTCAACATTGTCTCCGCGAGTATTACAGATCGATGGAAGGAGGTAATTAACTAATAACATTTGTAAATAGTTATAGATTAATTATGTATAGTTATAGTTGATTAGTTATAATTAATGTGCAGATTTTCGACAATCCGGAAGCATTTTCTGAAGAGGACATTAAGGACATCAAGGAGCGTTGGGCAAACTTCTTTCTTGAGATGACTTCTGAACATTAATTTATATATGGATGACATTTTATTTCTTTAATTTGTTTAATTTGTTATATTTCTTTGTTGTTTCTTTGTTATGTATTAATTTAATTAATTAGTTTGAATTTATTACATTATATAATTAGTTGAGTTTGTTGAATCAAAAGCTGACTTTTGCATAATCAATAAAGTATAGTTTGGCTTATTACTTAGTATATATAGTGATTTGGATTCTGTTATTGTTGGGATTCTATTTTGGCTGGGATTGTTCTGGTTGTACATATATGAAACAGGGTTAAGGATTGTCACTGATTTAAAACAAAGTATTAAAAAAAAAAATGGACTATCAACATCGGTTACAATAGAGAACCGATGTTGAAATATCAATTTCAATCGGTTCTGAGTTACAACCGATGTGAAAATATACTTTCAACATCGGTTACACTACCAAACCGATGTTGACTTTTAACTTTCAACATCGGTTCTATATTATAACCGATGTTAAAAGATCTTTTTCAATAATTATTAATCTGTTGAATGAGAACTTTCAAAATCGGTTTTGTTTATAACCGATGTTGAAAGTTAACTTTCAACATCGGTTAAAAACCGATGTTAAAAGGTCTTACATTCTACATCATCTGTTTCTACATCGGTTCCATAACCGATTTAGAATGATATTTTTAACCGATGTTAAACATGTTTATTGCACTGGTGACTGTGAAGTTGGATGAAATTAAGGTTGGAGGAATGGATGTCACTCTGGAGATTGAAGCTATTGGGTGGAGCTGTTTCTTTGCCTTGAATAAAGTTGTCTACACCTCCTGTTGAAGGAGTTCATGAAATCAGCGGTGAAGCAAGACATTGGCATGATTGTTGGATACGCAAGAGAACACAACGTTGTTGTAGTGAATTCATTATTTTATTCACCAAGGATTCATGCATATTGAAGGACAAAGATGGCATGACCCTCTTCTTAACTAAAGGACAAAATAATCTTTACAAGATTGATCTGGAGGAACTCTTGAATCAACATGTAACATGCTTTGTGTGTAAGGAGGATAAAAAAGGATTTGGCATAAGCTAGGAGATACTAGTATGGAATTGATATCATAGTTAAGAAAGCAGTTTCTAGTTAAAGGAATACCTGAAATATCCTTTAAAAATAACATCCTGTGCGATGCATATCAAAAAAGAAAGCAAGTGAAAACAAGTTTTAAATCTAAAAATGAAGTATGCTCTTCAAGACCATTGGAATTGTTACATATAGATCTGTTTAGTCATGTTGGTGACAAAATTGTAATTCTTTAGGGGAATAATCATATATTTCAGGGGGAATTTCGAATAGAACTACAGACTTGGTTTTGGATTTTCGTTTTTGACGAAGAAGGGAGCTTTTCTCTTCATCTTCTCCATCTCGTACTTCCATTTTATGCTTTCTGCATTTTTTAATTTTAATTTTCTAAGTTCTTCAGTTCTTCACTCCTATCTAAGGAGGGCTAGACTTCTTTAATCAATCGTAGGGGCTTTACTTTTCATGTTTGATTTTGAAATCTTGTATTGATCGTGCTGAATTCAATAGTTAATCTTCCCCCTCCAATATTGGGGGAGATTTGGAGCCCCTCCAATATTGAGGGGATTTGGAGGGGAGAAGATGAAGTTTAAAACATTTTAATTATATTGATTAAAATATCCTTACTTACATTTTTGAAATCTAGAATTATAAGGGTATTAAAGTAAATTAGTTTTAAAATCTCGCTTTTCCCTTGTGAACCAAACATGAAAAGCGTTATTTTCCCTCCCCTCCATTAAAATCTCTTCCCCCTACCTCTCAACCAAACACAATAGATAATTTAAATCTCTCCCTCCCCTCCCCTCACTTCCTAAGAACCAAACATGGCCTAAAAGAGCAGATGAAGGGAGAGAAAAGGGGAAAATGAAGGGAGAGATAGAGGAAGAAAATGGAAGAGAGAGGGAGATAGGGAACCAACGTGTTTCGACACAAGTTCCAGATTCCAGCGACATTTTCGGCATCGTTAGTGTAAATCTAACAGAAAAGATCAAGTTGTTTAATGTTTGGCAAGTAAGGGACCAACTTAAACATTTTTAAAATAGATGGACCAAATTGAATAAATTAAAACAAATGAGGACCAAATTAAGGAGTACTTTAGCCATAAAATAACTACACCTTCTGTAGTTCCTAATTTAAAGAATTGAATTTTTAAGTTAAGTTTTTATATATATTTTATCATTTCGTAATCAAAATCTACGCTTAGGTCAATCTGTTTCCAATTTCCATGGGAAATCATTGTAAGTTGTATGTAAACATTGGTGTAATTTCTAACATGCTTAGTCGATATTTTAGTATGCCTGAGATAAAGAGATGCTTGATTCTACGTGTTGTTAATGTGATCGTGATTGCTCTGATCTTGGTTGAATTTGGAGATGATTGGTGTGTTGTTAGACTGATAGAAAAATTGATGGTATCTGTCTAGTAGAATAAGTAAGTTGATCTAAGTTGAAGGTGACTTTCATGGTTGGAGAGTGACATCCTCGCAGTTGGAAGATGTGGACCTTTAAGACGTTGGTTAAGCTGTTATTAGGAGGTTGTTAAGGTGATGGATGCATAATCATAGCATTGACATTGGTGGGGTGAAAAGTCGTGTGTACAACTGCAACAACAGTTTCAGTGGTTGTCACACGAGGTTGGTGTTTGAGGTGGACACTCCGGGGCGACCAAAACGGCTGAACTCACGGTTGGAGAGATGCAGGTGCTTTCTCGCAGTTGGAGAACTTCTCGGGTCTTCTCACAGTTGGAGGGGCTCGGGGAGGCAGTGCTCCTCACAGTTAGAGGAACCACTGTTGCACTATCTTGGAAACTCAAGAGGCCGTTACCTGAACATCCGGCTCAAAGTCCTCACAGTTGGAGACAACATTCTTACCTTGGAGAATGATCACTCTCACAGTTGGAGACGGGCTTGTAGACGTGATTGTCCATGTAGAATAAATGATGATCCTTAGTTATGACAATCTAGAGGTTGACTGTTGTGGTGATCTCGAGAGATGGCTGTGTTTGTTGTTGTGCGTGTTGACGTGTTGTATTCTACGTGTTTTCCCTATGCATGATAGTTGTAGAGTTTCTTATCTCTCGTAAATGTTTTTCCATTTTTCTTTATATATTTGGTTCAGATCATAATCTAAAGGCGGATGTGCTAGTTGGGTGACGGGAGTACTGCAGTGGGTGATGCTGAAGTGAAGTGAGATCCTTCTTCCGCAACAAAGTTGACGGTGGTGCTTCTCGAGTAGAGAAGGAGACCTCGGAGGTATCCTTATGTCTTCTGTAGTGTTTGTACCATGACCAGTGGGGCATCTTTTTGTGTATGCTGTTTACGCCATGGCTTCCAGGTGGAACCCTGATGCGAAGTTTCAAGTTGTTATATTTGCTTATAGGTGTAAGTTTTAAGTTTTTTCTTGTATGTTTCAAGGTATCAGATCTAGTAAGATTAAGATTCGAGAGCGTCACACATACAATATCTCGTTCTTCAGCAGAAGATGAATACCCCAGCAGAAGATGAATACCCGGCTTTAGCATGCACTACAAGTGAACTTCTCTGGTTACAAGGCTTGCTCCTTCAATTTGAAGTACCAATCTCCACTGTCATACTGTTATGTGACAGATAAGTAGCCATTCATTTGGCCTCCAAATCCAACTTTCCATGAGAGATCCAAACACATTGAACTCCATTGTCACTTTGTTCAGGAACATGTGAATTCGTGATCACTGAATTTGGTTCATGTCAGGATACATCATCAACTTGCAGACCACTTAATTCACTCCCTTGATGTCCAAGTTGGGCGTTTTGGATACTTTTGCTCCAACTTGAGGGGGGTAACAAAGTTAGTTTTCACTAAGTTAGTTATCAGTTAGCTTTCAGCTAGTTAGTTAATTGTTATTTTGATCAGTTCTTAATGTGACTAATAGATGCATTATATATATAGCATTAGTGTAATGACTCATTCAATCAATTCAATGAAGCATATTCACTATACTCTCTCTAGTTTAATAGTGATGGATGAGTATGGTAATTATTCATTTAATGAGTATGAGTATGAGACAGGTAATTACACGCAAAATTTTATGGGTATGGATGCAGGTACTCTAGTACTCACCTCGCCCCATACCCATATATATATATATATATATATATATATATATAACATTAAATTAAAAAAATTGTAACCAGATAATGAACTCCCATTTTTTATTTCCGTCTCTAACTTCCTTAAGTCACGTAATTTCAAAGAGATTGGTTAATGGTCTAGATATTAAATGCAATCAGAAAATAATAATATTGCGGTAAAGAGTGAATGTATTCATATTTCAAAGCAGATAGATGGATATGAGAATATGGTATTATATTTAATTAGGTTCATAGTGATAAATAAAAATTTAAGAGTGAACAATAATTATTGATTAGAAAAAGGAAAAATTGTTTAATGGAAAGTGGGGAAAAAGGCAAAAAAATATATTACAAATTGGGGGGTCACACTACAAAGCATGTACACTAATGAAGCTGAAATTAGTTGATAAAATGAAGCAGTAAATTAAGGACAGACAGATCTATATACGATACAATTTAAGTATACACTTGTGGTTTGTGGTTACATAATAGAGAGGTTTGCTTTTCCCCCTTTTAATTTTTGCTTTCTAGTTACACATGTCTGGAATTAGCTTCAGTTACACAGAATCATCCAATTTAATAAGCATACCATATTTAAGTAAAATAAGCATACATGTATGTAGGGGTGTTCAGATCCAAATCGGACCGCTAAAAAACCGCAAACCGATTCAAATTAACCGAAAACCGACAAAAACCGACTCAGTTTGGATTTTTTTGGATGACATTTGATGAGAACCGATTGATTCGGTTCGGTTTGCGGTTTGCGTTCCTAAAACCGAACCGAACCGCAACCGAACCGATTCATATCATATAACGTTGCATTTTGCGTTTTATTACCCACGCACATGGCACACCACTGGTCACTCACTATAGTTTGGAACTTTCTTTTTGGAGCATCTTTACTCTTTAGGCTTAAGTTAGTAACTTTTCATTTTCAAAAGAATCAAATATATAGAATTCAGTTTTTCCGGAATATTTATTGCTTGACATAGAACGTTTTTATAGATACAAATATTTGTCCAAGTAATAAGATTATTATCTTCAACAAAAGACACACTATTTACTTGATTTGTGGTTTTGTGCCATAGTAATATAAAATAAATTAGAAGAGTGGAAAGAGAGCAAATCATATTTAATTGACCAGGTTTATTTTTATCAAACCGAACTAACCGAATAAACCGAACCGATCCAAACCGCATTTAATTGGATCGGATTTTTTTAAAGAAGCAAACTGAACCGAACCGAACCGCATGATGTTTTACTCTTTGGATCGGATGATTTTTATGCTCAAAACCGAACCGAACCGATCCGCGAACACCCCTACATGTATAGACATTTTTTGTTGCTTTAGTTGCTTTCAATTTAGACTTGATGCTACTGAATTTAATAATGCTAATGATAATTTTTTACTTAATCTTTTGGAGAATATTGGATGTTCTGTATGACCTTTGCATTTCAGTCTTGGATATATCATGATGTATATCTATAACGTGAGAATATACTAGAATGACCTAATTTGTATTACATATATGTTTTCTCTTTTGACAGTACAAATTTATTGTTCTATTTTCAAGCATCCACAAATTTTATATATTAAAGTGCGAATAATGGATGTGGGTATGAGTATTTATGTACTCAACAGATATAGATATTGGTATTAAAATTGTTACCCACGTAAATATGGATCCGAATATAAGTATTTTTTTAAAACGTTGGTACGGAAACAGATAGTATACTACTCTAATCTGTGGCATCCCTAGCCTCCAAGATAGGAATAAGGTCATTACACTTTCTGCGTACATGTGTCCATATGAATCAGGTTACTGCAACTAGAGCGTTTATGTCCCAAACTGTAACTTTGTAACAGAATACTTATTCCTATCCTTAGGCGCAATGCATGGCGATCTGTGGGGCAAATGGGCAGCATTTTCATCAGAATGGACAATATTGTAGGGCATACGCAAGTCAAAGTTGATGCACCAAGATAAGTAAGATTAGCATCTGCCAAATGCATTATTTGGAATACAACCCCCTGCTAACCTTCCCCTTTTGAATTTCTTCTTTCATTTCTACTTTTGTCAATTTTTGTTCTTGTCTTTCTGAATTTGACATAATTTTGCTTTTAAAATGTATTGATTTTAATACAATCCATACAATAAGAGTTATATTCTGTCTTTTTTCGTTGTTTTTCTCTAGGGTAGATTTTAATTATACATTCTTACATTTGTTGCATTTTTATTAGTTGAATGAATTATTATTCATCAAAAAAAAAAAAAAAGTTGAACGAATTATTAATTAGCATCAAAAGCGCACACGATGGATTTCTTTTTTTTAGATCATGAAAGGGGATATTTCTTGCTAATGCTATTCGTTACGTTTCCTTTTTCTTTTCAGAACTTGTAAGTGATTAACGCATAGAATTTCAAGGCATGCTAGTAATAAACTTAAATAATAAGTAAATAGCAAGCATTAACTAGGAATATCAATAGGGGTGGAAATATATCAGGTCAGACTAAACTTTGAGTTGAAAAGTCTGGTCTAAGTCTGACTTGTTACCTGAGATAAGCCTTTTTTCTCTTGCTTTTCCGAGCTCCCCAAATTAGCTTTTCCCACCCTCCCGTCCCTCATTTTTTAATTAAATTTCATAAATATCCTTATCCTTTCCCACCCCCTATATGGAAACCCACGTTCCCCACACCTGCTGCTTCTTCATTTTCTTCTCCCCTCCCCCCTCTTGTTATCTTCTCTTAGTCCCACCCACCAGTCCACACCCAACCCCACCCAACCCACATTGTCACATCCGATGAGGCACAAAGGCGAAGACGGCGGCAGAATCATGCCGCGATAGAGGTAAGTTGTAATGTTTTTTCTTCTTCTAGTTTCCGTAAGGTATTACAAAATTTGATATGCACCTAAAATAAAAAAATTGTAATATTATTAATATTAATTATAATTAATAAAATTAATTTTAATATAAATACAATTTTGGTAATTTTAATTTATAATATGTAATTAATATTATAACATATGATTTTTTTTTTAATTTATATCATTCAAACTAATTTAAAATTAAATTTTAAAGTAATTATTTTTTATTTAATTATCAAGTTTAAATTTTATATTATCATTTTGATTTTTTGCAATTAAATTTATATAATTATAATTGTAAAGTTATCATGAATTATTTATTTATTGAATTTAAAATTATGTATTTAAGTAATGTGTTTAATTTATATCTATGTAGGTATGGCATGGACTAGAGGCGGTGGTGTTGAACAAGTACCGCCCACTCCTTCGGAATGTAGACGGCGTGTTGCTGCAGCTGCACTCGAGGATGAGAAGCACCAGGAGGCCAAGGAGGTCCCTACACCTAAGGTTGCTACAGTTGATGACGTTGCACCAGTAGGGTCTTTCCCAGGTGGGCCCGAGGATACATTAGTCTTAGGTCATTCGGGGGTCACGTTGCTACCTGTATATAGAGCGGACAGGTAATGAATCGTCTATGACTCGACTTTGATTAAATGTTTAAAAATGTGACTCAATGAACTTAAAAAAGCTTTGATGGATGCGGGATTGAGGTGAGCTGAAGGTGGTCACTAGTGGTCAAAAGCTCAAGCAGTGCGCGATTGACCATCGCGAGATATTAACTAACCGCCGTCCCATCAGTAGAATCTAAGATATTAACTAACCTTAATCGCATAATAATCGTTAGCGCGCCTTATTAATACGAAGTGAAGGGAAAAATTGAGCGCGGAAGCAAAATAATTTTACGACACGCAACGCCTCAGAGTACACAGCTTTAAAATATAAAGAAATATATCACATACATCAGTTGTCCCATCAGTAGGGCTACAGTAATAAAGTAATACATACAGAGTGCGTTAATACAGACGATAATCAAAATACGTAAATAAGCCAAGAGACACCTCTCCGACTAACCACGATCACTGCCCAACATCTCGAGACTAGGATCCGTGGCACGTCTTCCAGCGTCAGGCTCGTAAGGAATGCCGTCCAGCTCCTCAGCAACTGGTTCCTCCTCGAGGTCTTCCCACAAAATAAAGTAACACATATAGAAAATAAAGGGAGATAAGAAACATATATCATCAATATGGGAGAGGGGTATCAGTACAACATATATATACACGCATCACACAACACATATAAAATATACAACACAACATCACCCATCTCTCAAGTCATACATCACAATCAACTCAAAAGTCATTCTCTCAGATAAACCTATAAGAGGGATACTAGTCCCTATGTACATGCTGACTTCCCTATATGCATGTCGGCCGATACATCACATCCCCAGTTGGACATCCCTGTCGAGATTACATCACATCACATCACGTCCCCCATTGGACATCCCGCCTCGGGATTTAAAGTATCATGTCCCCAATTGGACATCCCCCTTTGGGACAAAAATGTTGTGGTATGAAATGATATGCTAAGCAACAAACATCCATCGTAGGTTGATACCGATACCTCACGCCTACACACTCGACCATGACCACGACACATCGCATCTACATCAACATCAACATCAACATCATCATCAACATCAACATCAGCATCAGCATCACGACGCCTTGCGTCTACTAGCCACAGCTCCATGATCGGGACCATAACGATATCAACCCGAATAACATCAACACTCACCATACTCTCATCAACACTCAACCAGCCAAATTACAATAAAGTATCATGACAGAAATTCCACCAGTACAGATATAATCACAATGGCAGACAACAGTTCATCACACAGGCAGTTCAACAAAATAAAACAACAGATAATCAAACAACCAGTTCAACACATCAACCTCAATCAATCACATCAGCCATATTATCAACTTAGTGGTGATAGCCCAAAAGTACCTACACCTAGGGTCCAGGCACTTTATCCAGGGCTCAACCTCTAGTAGGGTTTAAGGGTTCCCCTACACACACACACACACATATATATATATATATATATATATATATATATATATATATCATATACTAAGCTTGCCTTCCCGACGATAAAGTTCTTTCTCCCCACCTTAGTGATGTTCCGAGAGATTCCGAATGCGGCTCCGTAACTGTCAATCGGGTGCACGATCAATCGTTTGAGTCCTGTCCGATTCTATACAACAAAACACAATTAGAAATTAAAACAGTTAAATCACAAACCCCCTAATCCTTAGGATTAGCTACTGCCCCTATTTAATTAATTAGGCTAGGGATGTTGAAATTCTACCAACTCTTGGATCAATGATCCTTAATCATACCTAAGACATAATCCATGATCAATTATCAAAACCCCTTAAACCCAAATCCTAGGGTTTCGGCAATCACCATGAAAAATAGATGAGAGTTTGATTTGGCTTCCTAATCACTTGGATTACATGATTAAGGAATGAAATAGGAGAAATCAAGAATCATTTCACACAAATTGAAGAAAAACCCATTTCTCCCAAATTCCTACATACATTCAGCCCCTAAAAGATAAATAGGCTAGAGGGCTTATTTGATTTCTAGCTCTTGGGTTATGATAGTAGGGGATGATACTAGATCATAGAAATTGGTTTGGCATTAAAAGGATTTTTCTACAATTTTCTAGAGATTTTTGAAGTTTAGATCTAAAAACTTGAACTCATGAATTTTGATGGAGAAAATGGAGATTGAAGCTCAAGGATGAAATCTATACCTCTTAGATGATAGAGGAGGATGAGAGGATCAACTTTTCTTAACAAATTTGGTTGAAAATCCTTGAGGAAGTTGAAGAAAAATGGAGGTGAAGGTTGGAGGAAAAATGGAGAAAGGAAGAAGAAGAAGAAGTGAGAGAGAGAGAAGTCAGTGCAGACGAGACAGAGAGAGAGAGAGAGTGTTTGTGAGTGGGTGACAACTTTTTAGATATTTTAGGGACGTAAACGGCCTTTAGGAAAAAGACCAAGGGCATTTTGGTCTTTTCGCGTTCAGATATTTTACAATTTCATAAATATCAAGATATTTTCCAGAAAAGAAATGATCATAGTAGTGAGTCACAGACATGCCTTCCTAGGCGATGTGACTTCAAATTCATCCGTTTCTGACTCCATTATTTACGTGATTTAATATATCGCCCAAGAAAGTCGTGAAAACTTTTATATTTTGAAAATTTTCAAAATCGCCGATATTGTTCACAATTTTATTTAAAACCTATTTGTTTTGTTCACGACTCAAAATTAGGTCGTCTGAGCAGTAAAATAATACTGTCAGGGTAAAACGCAGACCAGGCTTCATCTGAGTTTTCGACCAAAATTTAACCATAGCTTCCTACGATAGCGTAGAGCGTGACTATGGTCTCGGAATAATTTATTTCACTCTCTAGACCCTTCAATAAAATACAAACACACAAATACTGTTTAATAAATATAGAAAGCTTTTAGAAAACTTAAAAAAATAAAAACGGGGTGCTACAGTTGTCGTCCTGCTACCTGGAGGTGGACAACGGCATCTTGTCTGCATTTGTTGATCAACAAATTCTACCTGTCGGTCTGAGAAATGACCATCATGCTGGATAATGTGTGATCGTTACTTCATCTAGGGTGTCTTTATAAGATAATGTTAAAGATGTTAACCTCAAGGCTAGGTGTGTTTATGGACTATTTAATAGCTATAAATCAGTTTGCTTTTGTTAAAAATAGGCAAATTCTGGACGAGGCTATGCAAAAACAATTGGGGAATGAGCGTTTGATTTTTAAGGTAGGTTTTGAAAAGGCATATGAGTCAGTCAATTGGAACTTCCTGGACTACATGTTGGGTAGATTTGGTTTCAATGGAAAGTGGAGAGCATGGATGCGTGCATGTATTTTTTTTGGTAAAATGTTGGTGCTAGTACATGGCAGCCCCACGGAGGAGGTTTATATTTGGGGCAACAAAGTGGGTTGTGATCCGGGGGTCAACCTGCCAACCCGCCAAAATTTGGCGGGGTGGGTTGGGGTCCTCATCCCACTAACCCACTTTGACCCGCCCCGCTTAAACCACCTGAAAACGGGTCAATGACGGGTTGGCTCGCCAACCCGCTAGATTAAAAAATAATTATTTTTCATTATTTTATATAATTTAATTGTTACTTGGAATTATTTCATACTAAAAAAATAATGTCTTTACTTTTGTAACACAAACTGTATGGTATAAGATAAGATTATTTCAATTTTTTAATAATAATTTAAGAAAGGCTATGAAAATTGCCCAAAAAAAAAAAAAGAAATGCGATATGATTTTTTTGTTAATTTTTTTTATTTTTATAGCATGTCAACCCGTCAACCCAATTTATGTTTTTATGTGTTTGGCGGGCCAACCCACCATTACGCGGGGTAGATTGGGGGGTTCAACCCATATGACTAAAACGGATTGGCCCGTCCCGCACCATTTTGGGTGGGTTAATGGCGGGGCGGGTTGACCCACTTTGCCATCCCTAGTTTATATTCAGAGAGGTTTGAACAAGGGGATCCACTAACTCTATTCTTGTTCTTGTTGGTGTCTCAGGGTTTGAGTGGACTGATTCGTAATGCAGTGCATTAGGCATATTTAAAAGGTTTAAAACGGGGAAGAATGACTTCATTATCTCGCACCTTCAATACGTTGATGACACTCTCTTGGTTGGTCATGCTTGTGATGATAATATATGTGCTATGAAGGCTGCTATAAGAAGCTTTGAGTTGGTCTTGGGCTAAAAGCTAACTATCATAAGAGTAGCATATTAGGAGTTAATGTGGAGGGATGGTTCTTGCAAGCAGAAAGAAACTTCTAAATTGCAAATTGGGTTCTTTTCCTTTTCGCTATCTTGGGCTTCCGGTAGGTGCTAATCATAGGAGATTATCTACGTGGGAGCCAATGATTGAGGTCTTGCGTCGAAGGCTATCCTCATGGAAGAACAATTACTATCTTTTGGTGGAAGAATTGTCTTGCTAAATTCAATGCTTAATAGTATCCCCACTTACTTTTTGTATTTCATAAAAGCGCCTGTGATTATGAAGAAAGTAATTATTCAAGTCCAAAGGAACTTTCTGTGGGGGAGGAATAGGGATAGAAAGAAGATTCCTTGAGTTAAATGGGAGGACTTGTGTAAACCTAAAGGAAAAGGGGGTTTAAGTGTAAAAATTTTATCTTTGTTCAAGTTGAGCCTTCTTAGTAAGTGGAGGTGGAGGCTTTTAGTTGAGAAAGGGGCCATAAGGCAGCATGTGTTGATGGAAAATATGGGGAGGAGGTTTGTGGAAGAACATTTCGGGTAGGGTGGGCAGAACTCTACTCTTGCCTTCGTTTGGTGGAAGGATCTATGTTCTCTTAATGTTGGGAAAGACAGGTCTGGAGTTTGGTTTGTTGAGGGGGTGGAAAGTAAAATTGGGAAAAGCGATTTAGTGTTCTTTTGGAAGGATGTGTGGCTTGTTCGTGATCCCCTGAAGAATATTTTTCCTAGACTTTTTTCATTTTCTATGAATAAGGACAAACTTGTTGCTGATTTGGGGTATTGGGACAACCGGGTGTGGGTTTGAAGATTAGAATGGCCTAGGAATTTCTTTGCTTGGGAAGAAAGTCTGTTGTCCGAGTTTCAGAACATGCTAAATACAATCTACCTCTCCTTGGCCAAGGATAGATGGAGTTGGAAACACCATAGTTCAAGAGCCTTCTCTTTAAAATCATCTTATGCCTTTTTAGTCAATCAGACTGGTAGGAATTTAGGCCTCTCAAATTTGGAGGAAAAGGTGTTTTCGAAGCTATGGGGGGATGGCCCCGTCTAAAGTTTTGGTTTTCTCTTGGCTGATCGTACTAGACAAATTTCCTTCTAAGTGCAATCTTCCTTATAGGAAGATTATTGATGGGGAGGCTATCACATGTGTCCTATTTGATGCTATATCGGAATCTGCTTTGCATTTGTTTGGTCATTGCCTTTTTTCTGTTCGGATTTGGTAAGCTATTTTTGCCTAAGGGATGCTAGAAGTTCGGGCTCTCCATATGTGAATTGACTTTGCCTATGGGATGCTTTCAGTCTGTACGCATTTTTTAGCTAAGGTGGTTTGTGAAATAGGTGCAATATCTGAGAGCTTCTTTAATATTGTACTAAAACTAAATTATGGTAAAGACCTGATGCAAAGTTATTGAGGTCTTATGAAAGTGGTGGTCAAGTGAACTACACAAAGGATTCTAAAGTGCTACTGGGATGCTACAAAGTTACATTGCTGGAAGTTATGCCCTGCTAATAGAGGACCTTGGGCACTAACTTTTTCTATCCATGGCTTGAGGAGCTCTGTCCTTTCCTAGCTGAGACAACCTCTTCCTCAGAGGTCCTATTAATAACCCTAACCCGTATTCTTAGCGCTACAGCGTAGCGTAGCGGTATAAATAGCGAAAATATTTAAAACAAACAGCACACTGATACCATAATAATTATTACAGACATAATATTACTAGTTCCATCAGTAGAGCCTACAATGACTGATACCAACTATAAAAGACTTTAGAGTACGCAACAAATAAATAACATGAAAGCACAGCAGCGGAAATAAAAGTACCTACGACTTCCTCTCCTGGCCCCAAAAATACATGTCACTCAACCCGTATACTGGCCATAACAACTACAACTACTAACCCCCAATGTCTAAAGTTCTCCAGTACCGAGATCCAGGGCTCTCCCACCAGCATCTGGTTCTACCGGTATGCTGTCAATCTCCTCCAGCAGTTCCTCAACAGGATCTTCTCGTACAGTCAAGAATAATAAAATACGACATAGAAAATAGAGAGGATAAGAAACAACAATTCATCATATATGGGAAAACAGCTATATAAAATAATTTATATAGATAGCAACACTCAGCAGCGCAACAGCAATAACCAAACAACTCCCAAATACTTATCTCTTAACTAATATCTCTCACACTCATGCAACTGACAACTATATGGACGCGACCACGACGCGACGTCCCCAACAGATCAAGATGTCTCGTTCATCTCTGTGCCACCCCCGTAATGCAAGGTTCGGCCAACAGCACGCAGGCTCAACTTGTCTCATGGGTACGACATATTCCTCCGTCCACAGGCTAGGTCGGAATATTCGCCCGTCAACTACGCAACTTACGGTAATGACATATCCCCGTCGGGACATTCGCCCGTCCGTTAACAACTAATCGGTACGATCATCTCCCCGCAGGCAAGATCGGAATCGCCCGTATGCCAACATAGTGATGAACAATAACTATGCAACATGAGTCTCACCGACTCATCTCATGATCAACACTTAGTGCCTCAACCACGACTTACAAACAACCACGACCAACTTTCCTCCGGCTTAACCGGGTATCGACTTTATATCACAACATCAACAGATCAACTATAGCTCCAGGTTGAGCACTACGACATATATATATACTGGACTTTCTCACCATACATTCATCTCCCAACTCATCAGAATTTATTGCTTATCTCTACTCAGGCATCAACAGTCACAACAACACATCAATAACAACCAGAAATAGATTCAACACTAATATCGACTCACAGATAAATAATATTTAAGTAATCATATGCATATAATAGGCATAACATAAATAGCACATATATTATAATAAATATCCAATCACAGAGCATACATCCTCAATATACAGTAAATATCAACCTATCGGTCAAAAGACCTCTAGTAGGGTTTAGGTCGCCCTATGCATATTAATATATATTATTTTAAATCTTCCCTCCCCGACGATATTGTGGTTCTTTCCCCCACCTTAGTAAAGTTTCTATGAGACTCCGGATGCGACTTCGCGATTGTCAATCGGGTGCGTGGTCGAACGTCCGAGTCCTGTCCGATTCTATACCACAAAACACAACCAGAAATTAATACAGTTAATTAAAAAAAATCCCCTAATCCCTAGGACTAGGCTGCTGCCCCTATTTAGTTAAATAGGCTAGGGATGTTGAAATTCTACCAACTCTTGGATCAATAGTCTTTAAGCATACCTAAGACATAATCAATGATCAATTATCAAAGATTTGAACCAAAACCCCTTAAACCAAAAACCTAGGGTTTCGGCCATCACCTCGAAAAATAGGTGAGAGTTTGATTTGGCTTCCTAATCACTTGGATTACATGATTAAGGAATGAAATAGGTCAAATCAAGAACCATTTCACAAAAATTGGACAAAAACCCTTTCCCCCAAATAGGCATAGATTCGGCCTCTTCAAGTTAATTAGGCTAGGAAGATTATTTGATTTCATTCTCTTAGATAGTGATAGTAGAGGATGAAACTAGATCATAGAAATTGGTTTGGCATTAAAAGGATTTTTCTACAATTTTCTAGAGATTTTTGAAGTTTGAAAGCTTAAACTTGAAACTCAAGAAATTTAATGGAGAAAATGAAGATTGAAAACTCAAGTATGAAATCTATACCTCTTAGGTGATAGAGGAGGATAAGATGATCAACTTTGCTTCACAAATTTTCTTGAAAATCCTTATGGAAGCTTGAGAAAAATGGAGGTGAAGTTATGGAAGAAAATGGAGAAATGGAGAGAAAGAAAGTAAGAAGAAGAAGAAGAAGAAGAAGAAGAAGAAGATGGAGGGGAGAGAGAGAGAGTGCTGGCCGAATTTTTGAGGAGAGAGAGTGAGTGGTCATGTCACCTTTTTAGATATTTTACAGACGTAAATGTCTTTTAGGAAAAAGATCAGGGGCATTTTGGTCTTTTCGCATCCAAATATTTTCGTTTGTCATTATGACAAAGTCGAGTCAGGGAACGCTTCCCAAGGTGATGTGACTTGATGTGACATCAAGTTTATCCGTTAGCGGGTCCCGGTAAATCCCTATTCGGCTCCGTTTGGCTCCCGGTTCGAGTTTTCTCCTGAATAGTTTACATTATTTTCATTTTTGAAGTTCAAGACCCATTTTAGCAAAAATGCAGGAAACGTGATTCTAAGACTAACTATCTCGTTCACGAGTCCAAATTAGGTCTTGATAGTAGTAAAACACTACTGTCAGTGAAAAACGCAGATCGGGCTCCGTCTGAGTTTTCGACCCAAAATTTAACCATAGCTTCCTTCGATATCGTAGAGCTTTACTATGGTCTTAGTTTATTTTATTTCACTTTCTAGACCCTCCAATAAAATACAAATACGTAAATACTGTTTAATTAACAAAACTTGAAAAATCGGGGTGTTACACTAGCTAGCATTCTTAATGCTTCTTGCACTGGAACTGCTTTGGTGTTTTAGATAGCGGTTCTGCTATTTGGTTTGTTTCTCATGTTGGTGATTTTTGTTGCTGATACACCTATTACAGGTTTTGTGTCTTCTTAGCTTTGATATGGTGGAATTTGGCTTTTGTAAAAAATCGTACTGAGGTGTGCTGCAGTGTGCTCTTAGTCTCAGTATGAGTTTTAAATAGGGCCTATCCTTCCCCTTTTTCTTTCCTTCCTCTTTTTTTCCTTTTTCTCGTTGAGTACCTCTTGTACTTCTATCAATGTACTTGTTTGCATATCAAAAAAAACTGGTTGGGGGTTGATTTCGTTATTCTAATGATCTGTTTGGGAAAATGGGCATTAGACAAAAAATTTTGGGCTTTGATTTAGAATGTTGTAATTTAGTCCATCTAGGATACTAGAAATAAGGTCATCTTTTCTAATGGCAGTCCGGATTTCCTTTCTCTATTGGAACTCATCAAGTGTACCTCTTGGCAGTGGTTGCTTGCAAAATCTTAAAAGGGGGCATGTTTGTTTTCGGAGTCGTGTTGCAATCATACAGGGTGTGCCTGCTCTGTCTATGTTATATCTAGTGGATCATCAATTAGTTGAGAGTTAGTTATGCGGGTAGTTAGTTAAGCTAAGTGATATCATTGTAACCGATTGGTAGTTATAGTTAGTTGGGATCGGGTTATGACTTGTCACTGATTGGGATTAACTTGTATTGGTTTAGTTTGATATATAAGCCTTAGCTTGGTGTGCAAGTAATAGATTAAGTCATTTTACTTGTAATCTGAGAGATTCTGTTTCTGTGGAAACTGTGAGGTTCTTGAGTGAGAGATTGAGCCATTACTCAATCATTCAATTGTAATTCTCCGTGTTTCTTGTGATCAATAAGAACGGCAAACTCAGTGTGGACGTAGGAGAACAATTGCTCCGAACCACGATAACATCTTTACTCATTCCTTCATTGATCTTCTCAACATTGGAGGTTTGGTTTTCTGGTTCCACACTGCATTCTGCAGTTCGTGAACTTCTTGTATCATTAGTTCATTGCACAACAAGTGGTATCAGTAGCAAGGTTCAAGAAGATGGGAGGAGCAAAGTTCGATATAGAGAAGTTCACTGGTGACAATGACTTCGGGCTTTGGAGAATCAAGATGAAGTCATTATTGGTTCATCAAGGTTTGGAGGATTCTTTGCTGGGAATTGCAAAGATGCCAGAGACTATGACCGAGAAAGAGAAGAGGGACAAGATCAGCAAGGCACACAGCACAATAATTCTTTCACTAGGTGATGAAGTACTCAGAGAGGTATCAGGGATTGACACTGCCGCGGGCCTGTGGTTGAAACTGGAAAGCCTATACATGACTAAGTCATTGACCAGCAAGTTGTACTTGAAGAAGAAGTTGCATCAATTAAAGATGGAGAAAGGCACACCGATCAAAGAACATGTTTCCTTGTTCACAAAGATTGTTCTTGATCTGAAGAGCCTTGATGTCTTGATCAGTGATGAAGATCAAGCTATCATGTTGTTATGCTCTCTTCCCTCCTCTTTTGATAATCTTGTTGACACAATGATGTTTGGAAAGGAGAGTATTTCTGTTGAAGATGTCAAGGTGACCCTGAACAATAGGGAAATGAAGAGGAGAATCTTAGACATAAATGGTGAAGGGACTGCAGATGCAGAAGGGCTGTTTGTCAGAGGAAGAACTGAGAAAAGAGAAGGGAAAGGAAAGAACAAAGGAAGAACCAAATCGAAGACCAAGAAGGCATGCTTTCATTGTCATAAGGAAGGCCATTTCAGGAAGGATTATCCAGAAAGAAAGAAAAAGGGCAAGAACAAAGGCAAGGAAGACAGTGATATTGCAGTGGTAGCAGATGGTTATGAAAGTTCTGAATTGCTTGCGGTTACAGTTGATAACTGTTGTGAGGAATGGATCCTAGACTCTGGATGCACATTCCACATGAAACCAAATAAGGAGTGGTTTGATTCATATGAAGAGGTTGATGCAGGGAAGGTGTTGATGGGAAACAATATTGCTTGCAAGATTGTTGGAATCAGGACAGTTAAGATAAAAATGGTTGATGGCTCTATCAAGGTTTTCCCTGAAGTTAGACATGTTCCAGAATTGAAGAGGAACCTCATCTCACTAGGCATGCTTGACAAAGCTGGATGCACTTACAAAGGTGAAGGAGGTACAATCAAAGTCAGCAAAGGTTCAAAGACTGTGCTGCAAGGAATCAGGAGGAATGGCTTGTATAGGCTCCAAGGTAACACTTTTACTAACAATGCTTGTTTAATTTCAGTTGCTAAGGATTGTTCTGCTAGTCTTTGGCATGTTAGATTAGCACATGTTAGTGAAAGAGGGTTAAAGGAACTGTACAAACAAGGCTTAATTGGCTCGGGTAATCCTGAAAACTATCATTTTGTGAACATTGCTTGTATGGAAAACAGAAAAGGGTTAAGTTCTTAATTGCTGCACACACAACCAAGTCCAAATTAGATTACATACACTCAGATATTTAGGGTCCAGCAAGGGTAACTTCTCAAGGTGGAGCTAGATACTTCATTACTTTCATAGATGATTGGTCAAGAAAAGTTTGGGTTTATCTGTTGAAACATAAAAATCAAGCTTTCAAGTGTTTTAAACAATGGAAGGCATTAGTAGAAAATCAAGCAGGGAAGAATGTGAAGGTGCTCAGAACTGATAATGGATTGGAGTATCTAAGTGATGAGTTCACAGATTTCTGCAAAAATCATGGCATAGTTAGGCACAAAACAGTGAGGCTAACTCCTCAACAAAATGGTTTGGCCAAAAGAATGAATCGAACCATTTTGGAGAAGGTTAGATGTATGCTGTCAAATGCCAAACTAAGCAAAGGTTTTTGGGGAGATGCAGTGCACACTGCCTGTTATCTCATAAATAGGCTGCCATGTACTGCTATAAATGGTAAGGTACCTGAGGAATTGTGGACAGGTAGACCTCCCAGCTATGATCATCTCAGGATTTTTGGTTGCACTGTTTACTCTCATGTTAATGATGGTAAACTCGAGCCAAGATCAAGGAAGGATGTGTTCTTGGGTTATCCTGAAGGAGTGAAAGGTTATAAGGTGTGGTTAACTGGTTCAAGTGGTGGTAAAGCTGTAATCAGCAGGGATGTTGTTTTCAGAGAAGAAGACTTGATTGAAACTACTGTGAAGGGTGTAACCATGGAAGAAATTAATCAAGGCTCCAGTAAGGTAGCTCATGTGGAGGTGGAGCAGCCTACACCAAACAGAATTGCTCAAAATACAGAAGTTGATTATGCTGATACAGAACCTGCAGACTCACCCGGTTTTGTTAATGCAGATTGGAACTTGACTAGGGACAGGGAGAGAAGGCAATCAAAACCACCTGAAAGGTATGGCTATGCTGACATTATAGCCTATGCTTTAAGTGTGGAAATTGAGGATCAAGACACTGATCCAAAGTCTTACTCAGAGGCTGTTTCTAGGCCTGATAAAGAAGAGTGGAAGGCTGCTATGAGAGAGGAATTTGATTCCTTGATGAGAAATGACACTTGGGAACTTGTTGAGAAACCTGCAAAGCAAAAGGTTATTGGATGCAAATGGATTTTCAAAAGGAAACCAGAAATTCCAGGAGTTGAAAGAGCAAGATTCAAGGCGAGGCTTGTGGCAAAGGGTTTTTCTCAAAGGGAAGGAGTGGATTTTAATGAAATTTTCTCACCAGTTGTGAAGCACACAAGCATAAGGGTCATCCTTGCACTGGTGGCAGTTAACAATTTTGAATTGGAACAAATGGATGTAAAAACGGCTTTTTTGCATGGCCATTTGGAAGAGAAGATTTATATGAATCAACCTGAGGGACACATTGAAATTGGCAAAGAAAACCAAGTCTGTCTTCTTAAGAGATCTCTATATGGATTGAAACAATCTCCTAGGCAATGGTATAGGAGGTTTGACTCATTTGTGACATCAAAGGGGTATCGAAGAAGTGCTTATGACAGCTGTGTTTATCTTAGAAAGGAGAATTCAGGTGCATTTATTTATCTCTTGCTATATGTAGATGATATGCTCATTGCAAGTGCAGATTGCAAAGCTATCAATCAATTGAAGAAGCTTCTCAGTTCTGAGTTTGAGATGAAAGACTGGGTGCAGCAAAGAAAATTCTTGGCATAGAAATTGTCAGGGATAGATCTAAGGGAGTGCTATGTTTGAGGCAGAGCAGTTACATAGAGAAGGTAATCAGAAGATTCAATATGCAGAATGCCAAAACTGTGACAACTCCTATTGCAGCACACTTCAAACTTTCTGTTTCTCAGTGTCCTAAAACAGAAAAGGAGAAGAAATTCATGAGTGGTATTCCTTATTGCAATGCTACTGGCAGTATTATGTATGCCATGGTCTGCACAAGACCTGACATTGCATATGCGGCTAGCATTGTAAGCAGATTCATGTCACAATCGGGTAAAGAACACTGGCAGGCTGTGAAGTGGTTGTTCAGATACTTAAAGGGCAGCAATTCTCTTGGCTTAGTGTATGATAGATCAAAAGCACAGGGCAGTGAAGTGGTTGGATATGTTGATTCTGATTTTGCTGGTGATGTGGACAAGAGAAGATCTTTGACAGGGTATTTGTTCACTCTATATGGATGTACCATTAGTTGGAAGGCAAATCTGCAAGCCACTGTTGCCTTATCTACTACTGAGACAGAATATATAGCTCTCACTGAAGCATTCAAAGAGGCTATATGGCTCAAGGGTTTTGTAAGTGAACTTGAAGGCAAGGCAAGCGAGGTTACTGTCTTGTGTGACAGTCAGAATGCTTTGTGCCTCTCTAAGAACCAAGTGTTTCATGAGAGGACCAAGCACATTGATGTGAAGCTTCATTACATTCGTGACATCATAGCTGAAGACATTGTCAAGGTGGAGAAGGTGGCAACTGAGCACAATGCTGCTGACATGTTAACTAAGGTACTTCCTGGTTCTAAATTTTCCCACTGCCTTGAATTGGCAAATGTGGGAAATGTTCTTAACTGAAGTCTCAGTTTGAGACTTACTGCATTGCTGACTTTGGTCCAAGGATTGAAGATCCAAGGTGGAGATTGTTATATCTAGTGGATCATCAATTAGTTGAGAGTTAGTTATGCGGGTAGTTAGTTAAGCTAAGTGATATCATTGTAACCGATTGGTAGTTATAGTTAGTTGGGATCGGGTTATGACTTGTCACTGATTGGGATTAACTTGTATTGGTTTAGTTTGATATATAAGCCTTAGCTTGGTGTGCAAGTAATAGATTAAGTCATTTTACTTGTAATCTGAGAGATTCTGTTTCTGTGGAAACTGTGAGGTTCTTGAGTGAGAGATTGAGCCATTACTCAATCATTCAATTGTAATTCTTTGTGTTTCTTGTGATCAATAAGAACGGCAAACTCAGTGTAGACGTAGGAGAATAATTGCTCCGAACCACGATAACATCTTGACTCATTCTTTCATTGATCTTCTCAACATTGGAGGTTTGGTTTTCTGGTTGCACACTGCATTGTGCAGTTCGTGAACTTCTTGTATCATTAGTTCATTGCACAACAGTCTACTCTGCTCTGTCTTTTTCAAGTTGCTGCCGCATAACTGGTTGCTTTAGTCCTGCTGTTTGTTCTTCTTGTGGTTAGCAGGATAGCGGTTGATTGTAATTGGATGTTCCCCCATCGGATGCAGGCACAGGAACTCAAGGATTTTGTTGCTATCATGGCTAGCTATTCTTTATAGTTACCTTTATACCCATGTGTAGACAATCTACATCCAGTGGGCTCACGCATTTTTCCGTGGTGTTGGATTAGCTTTAAGTGGCTTTGCTTCGGTTGATTAATTATGTTGATATGCTGCTGTTTGTTGCTAATTAGCCAAGTTTTGGAGGTTGATTGAGTGGTTCAAGACGATGCGGTTTATGAAGAGGTTTTTGACGTGGTCTGGCTTCGAACTACATGGACAAAGATAGCTGAGAGGTAGCTGAATTTGTTTTCTTTGTAACTTATGCTTGTAAAATATGTTACTTTATATTTATACCCAAAAAGAATGTTGTAAATGTGTTTTATACTATTTATGTATTATGATATAAGTTTAATTACTATACATTGATAGTATAAATTCCGTTTACACAGACATCCAATCATAAATTATCACATCAATAAAATAATTGACTTTTGTACTACCTACCTTAAAAGTCACTCATATCGTCACTGGTGATTGATTGACAAGATAAAAATCTTTACACTGTCAGTGCATAGCGATTAAACTCTTATGATATTCGACTAACTTTATGGATGATCAGTAGATGATTAAGGCATGGGAATATATAGAATTGCAGGATTTAGCTTACATTGATTAGTACAGAATTAAAAATTCAGGAAAATAGGTACAAATATATATAATTCTAATGAGTTCACCGGAAAACTATTAAACTATAACAAAAACACTAACCGAATGAATTTGTATGTGATTGATTAACACGTGTAATTGAAGTTATGATTCATGTTGGTCACAATAAAACTCAACAAATTTGTTAAACAATAAGTTAAAAAACAAAAAAGCATTAGAAAACCAAACTGGCGAATATAAAGAGCAGAATTGGATACCCACCAAACTGACCTGTGCTATTCCATATGAAAATTCCTCCATTATATCATCTCTGAGATGTACATATACCAAATGCATATATAACATAATCATCGTCATCAATTAATTACTTTTTTTTTTATAAACCAAAATATATCGAATAATAGAGTACAAAGGATACTCAAACCATTTACAAGTAAGGATTTACAGCCACAAAATCATGTATTCAATACTAAATCTTAGACCAAAATAGTATGTCCATTACACAGTCCAACCCCTACTATACTTAAAAGAAAAAGGTAGATGCTAAACAAGAAAAAAAGCTTTTAGCCAACCAGTAACTGTGGCTGAACTTAGCAATATCACCCAAAACCCCAAGCCAACACCATGGGACAATTACTTAGCCGAAAAAAACAGAGGTCACACTAGAAAAAAACAAAGAGAAAGACAGAGAGTTAATCTTTGTTGGATATAAGCCATCCTAAACCAGAAAGATCAACACAGCAGCACCCAAGCCTTACGCGGACCTGATACGCTCCACTGGGTTGTTACACCATGCTGAGAAAGGGAAAGTGATATTTGAATTAGCTTGAAACCTTGCCCAAGATCTGCATTTAATCAAGTCCAAAATACCCATGAAATAAAACTGGTCATTTCTGAAAATCACTTTGTTACTTTCAAGCCATATAGACCAAAGAACAATATGCCCAAAGACCATGCCCTTCCTTCTGTTCTTTCTCCCTAAAAACGACCCCTTATGTTGCAGAAACAAACCCCTAATGGTAGATGGAAGAACAACAACAAAACCAAGCCAAGCATAGACCCTCATCCAAACATTAGAGGAAGTAGGGCAAGAAAGAAATAAGTGATCAACTTATTCCAGACAGCCCAGACATAGAACACAATTTAAATCCTGTTGTGTAGCCAAAACCCTCCTCCTATACAAGTTTTGTTTAGTGGGCATTCTACCTCTAAGAACTTGCCATGAGAAAGCAAGAACTTTTTGTGGAGCTTTGGACTTCCATAAATGTTTAAATATCTTCACCTCCTCTAATCGCCCTTCAACCCCTGATTGGCATTTCTCACATAGGAATGTATATGATGAATAAGTTCTTCAGCTATCCATAGCCCATTCCCACCTATCCCCCTCTTCTTTAAAAGGGCTCACAGGAATTAGAGTGCTTATAAAAACTGCAAAGTCTTCATGTTCCCATGCCAAAGCATTTCTTCTCCATTTGAAGTCTCATACCCTTCTTTCATCCACCCAAGCATCTAACTCCTCTGGCACTTTCTCCTTGTCCTCTGAAAGAAAATAAAGTCTTGGAAAATTTTCCTTCAAGCATTGAGTACCTATCCAAATCTATTCCCAAAACTTAGTCTTATTACCCCTCCCAACTTTCCATCTCAGACCTAGTTTAAACCAATCTGCCATGTTAATAAACTTTCCAAGCCTCTGGATAGCTTTTCACCAAGCGAAGCATTTCTATAGACCTTCTCCCTGATATAAAGAATCTGATCCCGCCACATGTTTCCCATACGTTGATATTAGGATATCTCTCCACAAACCATTCTCTCCTTTAATCATTCTCCATCTCCATTTTGCTAAAAGAGCAAGATTAAACAATTCTAGCTTTTTAACTCCTAAACTGCCATCCTCTTTGGGTTCACACACAATATCCCAACTCACCCATGCAATCCTCCGCTCATTTTTTTTTTTCCCACCACGCAAAAAGTGTCTCTGAATCCTGGTTAAAATTATAATCAACTTTTTGGGGATTCTGAAGAAAGACATAAAGAAAATAGGCAAGTTGTTCATCGCTGAATTAAGCAAAGTAATCCTAGCACCAAAAGAAAGATGTTTTGTGTTCCAAGAACTCAACCTCCTCTCCATAGCCTCTATCAAGGTTGCCATGTTGAGATGCACCTCCGATTTCCCCTAACAGGAAGCCCAAGATAACTAAATGGCATTCTTCCACCCTTACAATTAAGAAAAGTAGTAGCTGAATTCATAAACCACTCATCGACACTTATTCCCATAAGCCTTTTCTTCTTGAAATTTACTTCCAACCTAGATACAAGTTCAAAACACCTCGGCACTAACTTCACAACCCAAAGATTATCCCATGTGGTCTCTCCTACCAAAAGAGTATCATTTGCATACCGCAATATAGAGACCTCCAATCTTTCCTTGCCAATACCAAAACCAGAGAACTTCCTCAAAGCAACCGCATTTCATATCAAACCATTGAGTCCCTCCGCCACAATTAAAAATAAAAAAAGGAGTCAACGGATCACCTTGCTTCAACCCCTTTTGTATACTAAATACCCTTGTAGGGCTTCCATTTAAAAGCACTAAACAATTCCCAGAGAAAATGCATACCCTTATCCACGGTCTCCACTTGCCACAAAAACCTAGCCTTCCCAACATATAATCAAGGAAATTCCAACTAACTGAGTCGTAAGCCTTCTCGAAGTCAACTTTGAGAATAAAACACGGCTTCCTTGCTTTCTTTGCATAATCCACCAATTCATTAATAACTAATATCCCATCTAGAATATTCCTATTTTCCAAAAAGGCTTATTGATTCCTTGAGATGAAAGGCTCCAATACTTTTATCAACATCCATTAATTACTTTTAAAATCAACCAATGTACACTTCTTTTCTAAACTTATTTTTTGGATACAATTAGGCTAAATTTACCATAATCAACTGCATAATATTTTAACATGTACGCACTTTAAATCAATACATATATACTTATAAAAAAAACATGTACACACTTTTGTTTTGAAAAACATGACAAGCAGTAGGTGCAGATGAAATTGAAATATTAACAAAACCATATTAACAACGTAAAAAATTGACCTAGTAGATTATGATGATGATGAACAACCTTCGCCTCTTTCTACTGACACTCATGAAGAGAAGCATTACAAGAAAATGCGCTTTTATCAACGATATTTTACTGACGGTCATGTAGCCCTCTCTATTTTCATCATTTCCGATGGCTAAAGTCATCGGTAAAATGCAAGTGCAATATTGACCAAGTTGCCGATCGGCATGCTCATCGGTAACGAAAATAAATACTATCGAGGTATAGGTCGTCGATACACCCGCTGGTAAACTTGGCGCAAATTGGCGTGAAAATTGTCCCACTGATTTACCGACGGGCAAGGCCGTTGGTAATGTTGTAATTTGTTACTGACGGGTCAGACCGTCGGTAAGTAACCTTTGGTATTACGGACGCAACGACTCTTTTTTTGCATACCGAAGGGCTTGGCCATAAGAAAGCCAACGGTAAGGGAAGTTACTTACTTTCTGATGACCTGCCCGTCGGTAAACATCACTAAACTATGCGCGAGTTGCCTTCTCCTTATCATTTCTCTGTTCCCTCTCCTCAGAACTTGGTTTCCAATGCTGTCGAGGAGCGTGAGCGGCAGAGGGACTTGGAGCACCGTCGGACGAAGGCGACGATGCAACAGATGTTGGCGACGTTGCAGCACCAGCAGCAGCCCCCAATAGGCCCCATATGAGCAGCAGCCCCCGCAGCCTGGGGCATCAACCAGCGCACTGAGGAGGACGATGACGACGACTCATTTGACCCTTTTTTCAGTCATCTCATTATGATAGGGATTATTAGATTTTTAAGTTAGTTTTTTATCTTTTATATTTCTATGTATTTTAAACAAATATATTATTTATCATTTGAGTTATAATTTTAATTTCGTTGATGTTATCTTTAATTTTATTCTGTAATATTTAGTTAATTAATATTTGTAAATAATTAATAGAAAATATTTTTTAATAAATATAAAATATAACTAAATATTAATTAATTATAGTTATTTAATTAATTGAAAATACTATTTTAAAAAAAATTAGCATTACCGTCGACTTTGGCCGTCGGTAATACGCGTGGCAATTACCAACGTAGAAAGCCTTCGGCACTACGGATTGGGCAATACTGACGACTTGACCGTCGATATAGGTTACTGACGACCACCCCGTCGGTAGTGTTGTGACATTACCGATGGTACGTACTGATGGCCTTTTACATCAAGCCGTCGATTTGCATTATCGAGGAGCGTCTTTCTGATGAATGATGGACCGTCGGTTTTACGTCGAAAAGGGCCATTGCCGATGGCTTTAGGGTGTTTCCGAGGGCTTTTGGCTGTCAGTAATAGCCCTATTTCTTATAGGCATTACAAGAAAATCTGCGTATACCGACGACCTTTTACCGAAAGTCCGAAGGTCATCAGTAACTTCCTAATTTTCAACGGCCTAAGCTATCGGAAACAAGCGAAAAATCAATTGACCACAATACCGACGGGCATGGCCGTCCGTAATGAGAATAAAACGTTACCGACAGACAGGCCATACACCCTTAGGTAATTTTGGCGCCAATAGGCGCCAAAATATTCGCGCTGCATTCCTTACGGCCCTGCCGATCAGTAAGGGAGCTTAACTAGTACCGATGGTCAGGCCGTCGATAAGGGTCGTTTAGTATTCTTGACACAACGACTATTTTTTGGGTTACCGACGGGCTGGCCGTCGGTAAGGGTAATTAGTCCTTATCCACGGCTTCGGTCGTCGGAAGGTCGTTGATATGCTTCACTAATACGCCCCCAGTAACCTTTCCCTCTCATTTCATTCTTTGCTCTTCTCCTTTTCTCCCCTCCCCGAGTCTGCTACCGCAACCAAGCGCCCGCGACCACCACCGCCCCACTCAGCCACCGTGAGCCTCCCATACCGCCACCGCGAGCCTCCCAGACTGTCACAACGACCTTTATCTATCTCGAGCGGCCAACAGGTAGGTCCTTCTCCTTTTCCCAACTGAAAGTGTTCTCTGTTCTCCCATCTCCCTCTCCCTCTCCCAACTGAAAGTGTTCTCTATTCTCCCTTTCCCAAAAGATAAGGACCAGTCCTCTGCAACCACCACCAAGCGCACCACTATCCCACTCCATTTTATCTCAGGTTTCCCTCTCCTAACTAAAAATTGATTATTTTTTTCTTTCGAAAATATTGTTGGATTGTTGTTTCGTTGGATCGTTGTATGTTGGATTGTTGTTCTTTGGTTGTGGTATTTTTAATATTTTTGACAGGGTTTTGTTAGAATGTATGTGAAGATTCTTGGTTATTTTGATTCTGTGAGTTTGTTCAAATGTGGATGCTATGTCATTGTTCTATGTTCATTGTTGTTCTGGTGTTTTTAATACTTTTAAATGCTTAATTCATTGGATTATGTATGCTTTGGTTGTTGATGAATTGGGATTATGTGGTCTAGTAGTGTATGAATTTATGAGTTTCTAATTAAATAATTATAATAATTTGATGCATTAGACTTTAACTTAAAAATAATTATAACTAATTATAATAAACTAATTAAAAATCAAATAAATAATAAAACATCAAGTTCTCTTAACACTTATAAAAGGTGTTAATCTCATAAGACTTAATTCATTGGGCGAGGCTGCCGGTACATTGTGTGAGTAATTATCGACAATCTGACCGTTAGTAATAGGGGGTGGGTAGTTATCGATGACTTTGTCTGTCGAAAACTTTCCGACGGCCTTTTGTGCTTTGCCATTGGTATGTGTTACCAAGGAGCTTATTTTCGACGGATTTTTGGCCGTCGGAAAAGGCCCATTACAGACGGATTTTTTTCATTACCGACGACTTTTGGCCATCCGTAATGAGTATATTTCTTGTAGTGAGTGAAACACATTTCCGTGTGAGCACAACAAACAATTACAGTATGCTAGTTTTTTAGTTTCTTTCTCAATGAGGTAACTCGAAACTCACAAGATTCCCCCAGGTGGACCCTCCTTAATTTCAACATGTGTGATGCTGGCATTTTCTTCCATGGGAAGGGCTCTTTTATAACATTAGTAATTGTAAACATTTGTCCTGAAAAATAAAAGAATTAAATGAAAAACTATGAAAGAATTTGATAATTATAACAATTAATTAGTAGATTTGAAAATGAATTTAAAAAATATTACCAAAAATTATTTAATGCAGACAACGTCATCTGACACACTATGAAAGAGCAAGAGACTATGAAGAATGGTTCACATTTACGAGTGAACATTCTAATTTAAAATGTATGAGTTGATTAACAATAAAAATAATTAGAATTAAACAATTAGTACACAATCCTCAAATTAATGTTAGTAATTAAAAATATTTGTTTTGAAAAGGAAAGGAATTGATTAAATAGAAAAATAAGTAAGTGGATTTGTTAATTATAGAAACTAATTGATGAAATTATAATACTTATATTATAATTATAGTAAGTATAGTACTTAAAAATGTTGGCTGAAAAGATAAAGAATTAAATTTTTTTATCAAGAGATAAAGAAATAAATAAAAAATCATTAAGCGAATCTGAAAATGTATTCAAAAAGCGACATATTATGCACCAAGAAAGGAAAAAAATATAGATTATGGCTCATATTCAAGAAGGAGAACTCTAATTTAATATATTGGGATTGATCTGAAACTTATAAAAAACAATTTTCTAAATCCAAATTTTCATAAATGTTAAGTACTCTCTAACCGTAATGAATTCATCCGTATGAAAAATTATAGAATTGTTTAGATTTTTAGCTGCTTTTGCGTTTGGTATCCATTTGAAATTTTTATGGAAAGATACGCATTTGCGAAATTTTAATAATTTAAAATAAAAACTGAAAATTCAAAAAAATAAAGTATAAATAAAAATTAATTTCAACATAAAAAATTATTTACTAATATAAATTCATATAAATTAAAACAATATCATAAATAACATATCAAATTTTATTATATTTTGTTATAATAAATATTTATATAAATAATTATTACCTAAATGATATCTTTCTTTCAATAATTTTTCTCATTATGGACTCAATCACTAAAAGAATTCATTATCAAAAAATAAGAAAATATATGTTAAAAGAGGAAAGAAAAAACAATACATACACTATATTATATAAAATTTAAAAAAATGTGTTTTGTGCGTTTGCTTGCACTATAATCCATCCATCCATTTCCCTAGACATCTGAATGGTATAGAGAGAACACTGGGCCAGTGTTGTGCTTCAAATAGAAATTGTATCTTCACCTCAAAGGAGAATGATGATGCAGGACATGGAAAACCTCTATGGAAGAACGACGCCAATGCTCTTCGAACTACACCAAAATTGAGAGAATGGCAGTTTCTCGATTTTTGGCTTGAGAAGTACGCCAACCGCGAGGGCATCATATAATTATAGTTGTATCCAATTTGTTATTTGTTTTGAGGAGCATTTTCTTAAGGGCATCGCAAGTAATATCACGCATCTTCACAGTTACGAAAATTTTTGTCATCCCTAATTTACTATGTTTATTTGGTTTACATTTTTATCATAAGAGAAACAAAAATAACCCTTCTCAATACACTTAGGCTCTGCTTGACAAATTAAATAAATTAGCTTATAACTTATTTTATTAGTTTATAATCTTGTTTGATCAAAATAGAGATTTTTGGTAACTCATTAAATAGTTTATAGCTTTTTTCAAATGCTATTTTAAATAGCTTAAAACTCTTTTTACTGAAAAATAGCTTAAAACTAATAACTTATAACTTATTAACTTTTCTTTCATTTTTAACCTTATTATTTTAACGAAAATTTTATTTTGCCCAACCCTTTATTAATCATAACAAGTCATTTCAGGTATATTATCTCATTTCATTTAATAAAAATACTTAAAAATAAATATAAAATAAAATAATTAATATTCTAATTTTTATAAATAACTTGACAAACAATTTGAAATACATTAGGATGACAAATAATTTAAATAAATTAAAGTATTAAAAGTAATAATTATTTTAAAATAAATAATATAAAAATAGTATTTATATAAAAAATTACATAAACATGTCCTTTTGTGTAAATTTATATTTATTAGTTAGTTTAACAGTCAATTTCACCAAATACGTCAAATTCAATCTGGCAGCTTTTCAGCTATAAGCTTTCAGCTAAAAATTAGTTTTAGTTATCAGCTTGCTTATCAACAATTTTTGTCAAACAAAACCTTACAAAACTAAATGAGTTCATGCTTTGGTCAAATGAAGATCGTGATACTAAATATAAAACAAACATTATAGAAATACAACCTGCTGATAAAATACCACTGATCGACTTTAATTTAATTGAATCTAAGACTTTTTTCCTGTTGCAATTCCCTACTAATGAATGGAGCACTACATTCAAGTTATCTTGATTATATCATATGCACATTCCAAAGGTCTTGGAATTTAACCATGACTCTTGAAGACCACCACCATTATAAATAAGTTGGACGGTGGGGGATGTATTGACTCACACTCATAGAATGGAGACTTCTTGGAAAGGTGGAACAATTAATGTCCACTATTTCACATTCATGTACGAAGCCACACTTCTCCTGTTGGAACCAAAGTAGTTATGGTCATTTAATCCCTTGAGTTTTGATGTTAACAAAAGACTAATTTAAGAGAACAAAGATTAGTTGTGGACTAATGCTTTATCTTAAGTGTGCAGAAAAATCTAAGTTCAAAGACTGTCTAAGTCCAAAGACTTACAACACGTCCCAACAAAGTCTAAATTTCTCGCTCTGTCTGAACCATATATCTTTTATCTGAGTCCAAAGACTCTCTCGTATATATGCTCTCTTTGCTTAGTCCAATGTCATTTGTCTTTTTAGCGCGAACACATATATAAACAATTTGAATTTATTATTCTATGTGCAAAAGCTTGTATCCTCTGGACAAACATTCCTTGTAATCTTCGTACCATCAAAAGCTGAAGCCAGTCTGTCTCTAACACAAAAAGATTTGACTATCTCCAAAAGGAAAGACAAAAGGCAACTTTCGAGGACAAGGAAAAGGTGTCAGCTCTGCTTTTAGCTATTAAGCCTGATAATCTACTTTGCTGATCAGAAGCCTCAACAAGTTATCAGACTCAACGATCCAACGCATTTAATGCATGATCAGAACGGATCCTTTTTTCAACCGTTGTGGACTGAAGATTGATCAAGGCCAGAAGGCTATTTATACCCTCTCCTTTAAAGTTACAAAGTGACGAAACTTGAAAAATATACAAGCATACAAAAAAAATAAGCTATCAAGAGAAAAATCAAAGCATACAAGCTTACTCTGTTTTTAACTTTAATATCACTCTCTGCGAAAAGTATTGTTTAGAGTTCTAAGCTTAATTTAAAACTCTCACACTTAGTGAGTTAGTAGAACATCAACTCTTTTTCAAAACCTTAGTTGGTTGAGCCTGAAGAGGCTTATTTAGAAAGAATACTTGAGCTTGAAGAGGCTTGCCTGTAAAAGAAGACTTAGTGTGCATGAAGAGGTGTTGAATACTTGTAACAAAGGGTTTTAGTTATAGTGGATAAAGCTCTCAAGTAGAGAGGACTGGACGTAGCTCTTTGGTGCAGAGTAAACTAGGATAACATCTCTGTGTTCTTTTTCTCTCTCCCTTGCTTTTGATTTAGTTTTTTTACCTAACTAACGTCTTGGGATTGAATTAATTGTTTTCTTAACGCGATTGCTCTTTTATCTTAATCCTTCTAAAGTAAGTGTCCAACTGGTGCTTGGAAACGCTCTTTGTATCCGTAGTCGCTTTAACGTCCAACCTTTGCGAAAATATATATCTGCTTGCAAAAAGTTTTATAAACTCTTGTGTTTTAAACAGGTTCCTTCAATTGGTATCAGAGCTCAGCCTCGGGGTCGAGCACTTAGCCGTGTAGAGGAAAAGATCCTACAACAGATATGGCAGGACAAGGCATGCCAAGCGGGAGTCAACCCGTTATGGAAGGCACTTCCATGACCAAACCTCCGTTCTTCAATGGAACCCACTATCTATACTAGAAAGAGAGATTCAAAGGCTTTATCTTAAGTACAAACTCTGCTCTCTGGGCCAAAATCATGAATGGTCCAAATGTGTGTCTCAATTCTGATGGGACAGAAAGAAGACTGGACAAATGCCGAAATAGCCACAGTGGAACAATCATAAAGCAAGATATGCTCTGATGTGTGCTCTTAGTCCTCATGAATTTCAGAAGATTCACGCATGTGAATCAGCAAAGCAAATCTGGCATACCTTGTCAAATCTCCATGAGGGGACTACCAAGGTAAAAGATTCGAATATTATCATGCTAGTTTGGCCGGTATGAAATGTTCACTATGGCTGAAGAAGAGTCCATCTTGGACATGATGGGTCATTTTCAAATGATCACCAACAACTTAAAATCCCTTGGGAAAGTTTATACTACCAAAGAAAATGTCACTAAGATCCTTAGGAGTTTACCTAAGAAATGAAGTACCCTTGTTACTACAATCACCCAGGCCAGAGATCTCTCTACTTTGACCCTGGATGATCTGGCAGGGACATTGCAAGTCCATTAACATGAGCTTTATCTCGATAATCCTGGAAAGAAAAACAAAGGGATTGTCTTAAAAGCTCAAAAGTCCAACAGCTCAAAAGATTTAAAAGCTGATGAGTCAAGCGATGATGCTAATCAAACTGATGATGAAGTATCAGATGATGACGAGCTATCCTTCATCTCTAGAAAAATTTAAAATATGTGAAGAAAGAAAAATGACTTGAAAAGAAGGCTATTTCAGAAGAAAAACTTTAAGGATCATGCTGAGTCCAAGGACAAAAATCAGTTGGTCAGTTTTGGATGGAACAAACCAGGTCACTTCAAAGCTGACTGTCCTATGTTAAAAGTCAAGAAGAAGTTCTTCAAAAAGAAGTAAAAGAACTTTATGGCAAATTAGGAAGACCTTGATTCTTCTGAGGAAGAAGAAGAAGCAAACGAGGAAGCTAACCTATGTTTATGGTCCAATTTTCAAAATGAAGACTCTTCGGATGATGAACAACTTGTTGTTCCTGAAGAAAGAACTCAGGAAGCCACCTCTGAAAGAGGATGGAATGTTCCACTCATTTTCAATGAAACGAACATCCTTACCGGAGATCTGTATTTCAAATATACGTCCAAGCTCAAAACTTTGAGTTGTGGAACTTATTCACTAATGGAGATCATCGTCCAACAATCACTCTTGAGGACGACTCAACAACGTCCAAGCCTGAAGCTGACTGGACGAATGAAGATATCAGACGGTACTCGCTGAATGCCCGTGCCAACTGGTGTCTCATCAATGCTCTAGATCGACCAAGATTGGAGATGGTCTTATAGTACCAAACTGCTAAGGAGAAGCTGGACACCTTAGAGCTATTGTTCAGACCTAGGAGTCCTCCTGTTTCAAACCCTTGCCTGATGGTAAATACTTCATCAGACGATGAATCAGATGAAGATGAGGTATCTATTTCTGAATCTCTTGAAGAAGCATATGATGAACTGCTTAATGATTTTTCCTTACTGCATCATCAATCTATCATGTTTATAAGGAAGTTTTCTAAAATAAACAAAGAGCTAGAAGACTCTAGCAAGCAAAATAAGCAGCTTGTTGAAGAGAACAATAAGCTGAAAGCTGAGAATATCAGTCTAACTGATAAACTTACCTCAGAGTCCAGTGAACCTCACGAGGTAACCAGACTCAAACAAGAGGCATCTGACCTAACCAAAAGCATATCAAAGTTTGTTGGAGGATCAGAGAAGCTAAACTTGATATTGAGGTACTCAAGATCACCTCACGATAAGTCTGGCTTAGGCTATGACTCTGAGAAACAAGAAGCTTATCACAAAATATGAAGACCCAACCATTACCATAAGGTTTCAAAATCTCATAGAAAGCAAAAAGAACCCAAACAGCATGCATCTCATGCTTATTGAAATCTATGTGGGAAAAGTGGTCATACCTTATCAAAATGCATACACAAAAAGAAAAACGTTATCCATGGATGAAGACCACAAACTAACCAAAAAGGATCCAAGTCTATTTGAGTACCTAAAAACATGATAATCCCTGTTGCAGACTTGCTTAGCAACACAAAGAAGACCCCAGTCTTGGTACTTAAACAGTGGATGCTCACGCCCCATGACGGGAGAAAAGTCTGTGTTCCAACAACCAAAAAGGAAAGATAGTTGCAATTGGTAAGATTGGTAAGTACCATTTTTCTTCTATTGATAATGTTCTGTTGGTTGAAGGATTAAAACACAACTTGCTTAGCATAAGTCAATTATGTGATAGTGGGTCTGATGTTTCCTTCAATAAAGGTGAGTGTATAGTCAAGAACCCTGATGGGTCCATCTTCATCTGTATTTCAAATATACATCCAAGCTCAAAACTTTGAGTTGTGGAACGTATTCACTGATGGAGATCATCGTCCAACAATCACTCTGGAGGACGACTCAACAGCGTCCAAGCCTGAAGCTGACTGGACGAATGAATATATCAGATGGTACTCGCTGAATGCTCGTGCCAACTGGTGTCTCATCAATGCTCTAGATCGACCAAGATTGGAGATGGTCTTATAGTATCAAACTGTTAAGGAGAAGATGGACACCTTAGAGCTATTGTTCAGACCTAGGAGTCCTCCTGCTTCAAACCCTTGCCTGATGGTAAATACTTCGTCAGACGATGAATCAGGTGAAGATGAGGTATCTATTTCTGATTCTCTTCAAGAAGCATATGATGAACTGCGTAATGATTCCTCCTTACTGCATCCTCAATATATCATGTTTATAAGGAAGTTTTCTAAAATAAACAAAGAGCTGGAAGACCCTAGCAAGCAAAATAAGCAGCTTGTTGAAGAGAACAACAAGCTGAAAGCTGAGAATATCAGTCTAACTGATAAACTTACCTCTGAGTCCAGTGAACCTCACGAGGTAACCAGACTCAAACAAGAGGTATTTGACCTAACCAAAAGCATATCAAAGTTTGTTGGAGGATCAGAGAAGCTAAACTTGATATTGAGATACTCAAGATCACCTCACGATAAGTCTGGCTTAGGCTATGACTCTGAGAAACAAGAAGCTTATCACAAAATATGAAGACCCAACCATTACCAAAAGGTTTCAAAATCTCATAGAAATCAAAAAGAAACCAAACAGCATGCATCTCATGCTTATTGAAATATATGTGGGAAAAGTGGTCAAACCTTATCAAAATGCATACACAAAAAGAAAAACGTTATGCATGGACGAAGACCACAGACTAACCAAAAAGGATCCAAGTCTATTTGGGTACCTAAAACATGATAATCCCTGTTGCAGACTTGCTTAGCAACACAAAGAAGACCTCAATCTTTGTAATTAAACAGTGGATGCTCACGTCCCATGACGGGAGAAAAGTCTGTGTTCCAACAACCAAAAAGGAAAGATAGTTGCAATTGGTAAGATTGGTAAGCACCATTTTCCATCTATTAATAATGTTCTGTTGGTTGAAGGATTAAAACACAACTTGCTTAGCATAAGTCAACTATGTGATAGTGGGTCTGATGTTTCCTTCAATAAAGGTGAGTGTATAGTCAAGAACCCTGATGGGTCCATCTTATTCTCTGCCAAGAGGCAAAACAATCTTTATTAAATTAACTTAGGGGAACTCTGAAATCAAAGTGTATCATGCCTAGTGTCTGTTGAAGATGAGCGATGGATCTGGCACAAAAGACTTGGTCATGTGAGTCTAAGATTAATCTCAAGACTGAATAGGCATAACCTCGTAAGAGGTCTACCAAAGATTGTGTATAGATCGGACGCTCTCTGTGATGCGTGCCAAAAAGGAAAACAAGTTAAGAACTCTTTTCAGTGCAATAACGTTGTTAGTACTTCAAGGCCACTAGAGCTGTTGCATCTTGATTTGTTTGGTCCAACAAGGACTGCTTCTGTTAGTGGTAAGAAATATGGGCTTATCACAGTCGATGACTACACAAGATGGACATGAGTTAAGTTCCTTGCTCACAAGGATGAGTTTATCAAGATCTTTACTATATTCTGTAAGCGGGTCCTGAATGAAAAATGCATACGTATAAGCTCAATCAGAAGTGACCATGGACGTGAAGGAACCTGTTTGAAACACAAGAAGGGGGGTTGAATTGTGTTTCTTAAGTTTTTAAAACTTTTCGCAAGCAGATATAAGTTTTCGTAAAGGTTGGACGTTTAAAATGACAACAGACGCAAGGTGCGTTTCTAAACACCAGTTGGATGCTTACTCAGAAGAGATAAAGAAGACAAGCACAATAAGAAAACAATTCAATCCCAAGGAGTTAGATAGAAAATAACCTAAAGCAAAGATAAGGGACAAAAAAAAACACAAAGATATTATCCTGGTTCATTCTTCACCAAAGAGTTACGTCCAGTCCTCTCTACTTGGGAGCTTTATCCACTATAAAAAAAAAACCCTTTGTTACAAGTATTCAACACCTCTTCATGCAAGTATTCTATACCTCTTCAGGCTCACTAAATATTCTTTTTATACAAGCCTCTTCAAGCTTAACCAACTAGGTTTTGAAAAGAGTTTTGTTCTACTAACTCACTAAGTGTGAGAGTTTGAAACTAAAGCTTAGAACTCTTGAACAATACTATACGCAGAGAGTGATATGAAAATAAAGATCAGAGTTAGCTTTTCAAGCTTTTGATGTTTTTATCTTGATTGCTTTGTGTGCTTGACTATATTTCAATACTTTGAATCAGTTGTGCAACACTTCGCTTCTTGTTGTCTTTATGCATCTTCAAGACCAGAGGTATTTATAGCAGACTTGATTTGATCATCTTTAGTCTTAAACAGTTGGAAAAGAATCCGTTCTGATTCAGCATTAAATGTGTTAGCCTGTTGGGTCTGATAACTTCCTTGAAGCTTCTGATCAGCAAAGTAGGCTATCAAGCTTGATAGCTAGAAATGGGACTGACATATCCTCTTTGTACTCGAAAGTTGCCTCTTGTCTTTCTTATTGGAGAAGGTCAACTTCTTTTTATGTCAGAGACAGTCTAGCTTTTGCTTTTGTTCAAACAAGTGTTACAGGGAATATTTGTCCAAAGGATATAAGCTTTTTACATAGAATAATAAATTCAAAAGCAATAGAAAAAGAAGCTATCAACAGAAAAATCAAAACATACAAGCTTACTCTGTTTTTAACTTTCATATCATTCTCTGCGAAGAGTATTGTTTAGAGTTCTAAGCTTAATTTCAAACTCTCACACTTAGTGAGTTAGTAGAACATCAACTCTTTTTCAAAACCTTAGTTGTTTGAGCCTGAAGAGGCTTATTTAGATAGAATACTTGAGCCTGAAGAGGTGTAAAATATTTGTCTGAAGAGGTGTTGAATACTTGTAATAAAGGGTTTTTGTTATAGTGGATAAAGCTCTCAAGTAGAGAAGACTGGACATAGCTCTTTGGTGAAGAATGAACCAGGATAGCATCTCTGTGTTCTTTTTCTATCTCCCTTGCTTCTGATTTAGTTTATTACCTAACTAACGTCTTGGGATTGAATTGTTTTCTTAACGTGCTTGCTCTTTTAACTTAATTCTTCTAAAGTAAGCGTCCAACTGGTGCTTAAGAAACACAATTCAACCCTCCTTCTTGTGTTTCAAACAGGTTTCTTCATCTCCGTTGTAAATAGGAGGACTTGTGAGGGGTTAGATGATTCCATCCTAGAGTGAGATCCCATCCATTGTGTGAGTGTGAGAGTTCTTGTATTCCTTTTTGAGAGAAAGAGGGAGTGTTTCGATCACAGTTTTGGTGAGAGTTGAGAGATATTGTAATCCATCCTAGTTGGGTGAGATAGAGAGATCTTGTTGACTAGGTCTTACTTTTCTATAATGGAGAGATAATTTTGCTAGACTAGGTCCCGTGGTTTTTCCTTGCTCACATTGAGGAGGTCTTCCACGTTAAAAATTCTGGTGTTATTCTTTTACTCTCTACACTTATTTTATTTCTCGTTTCCGCTTAAGTGTCTTTTTTGAGTTCATAAAGGAGGAAATTTTGTGATGATATTTCCTAACATTTCTATAATGTAATAAACTTAAATAATCAATAAATAACAAGTCTTATTCGCAAGTTATCGTTCACGAATCTCCATGAATACAAATATTTTTGTCATTCCTCATCTTAATAGTGGCTTGTATTTGTTTGGTTTATATTTCTCTGACTATTAAAGGAGAAATAACACTTTTCGAGACATTTTTAAAACAATTATTAAATGGGTTTATACTTTGGTCAAATCAACCTGACGCAAAATAATCCCTTTGATCCTCAATACAAGAGACAAAACCCTAATTCAAAGGAAAATTATTGAAATCAATTCATTTTCAATTTTATTCCACAAATGACGTTATTTAATTACTACTAATTCAACTAACTTATTTATTTCTAAATCCAAGTATCATGCTATCTGACCAATGAGTAAGGCACTTGCATGGGAAATTGTTGAGTATCTTTAATATAAATTTTATAACAAATAATGATAGAAATGAAATTTAGCATAAAAATTAGTCACTTTTTCTTATATAAAAAAAAAATCTTTTTATCTCTTATATTAAAAATCGGAGGGAGTATGAACAAACATTATAGACTTAATTGCACTTTTGGTCCCCCAGGTATAAAGATTGTGCAATTTTAGTCTCCCAAGTTTTAATTTCGCCAATTGGATCCCCCAAGTATCACGATTATGTAATTTTGGTCCCCCGATTTTCAATTGCGCCAATTGGATGCCCTAGGTATCACGATCGTTCAATTTTGGTCCCCCAAGTATCACAATAGTGCAATTTTTAACTTCAGTAGCTTACGTAGGACACGTGGGACTGATTTGACACTTAGTGAAGTCAACTTTACACTTTACAGGACATTCTTATAAGACATCATTGACATCTCACACAATTTAAAGATCAAATGCACATCATTAAGTGTCACATAAGAATAACACATAAGTTATCAAGTTAGTTTTATTAAGTACCAAATCAGTCGCACATGTGTTTCGTAAGCTATTGATGTTAAAAGTTGCACAATCGTGATACTTGGAGGATGAAAATTGCACAATCGTGATACTTGGGGATCAAAATTATACAATCATGATATGTAGTGGACCCAATTGGCGCAATTGAAACTTGGAGGATCAAAATTACACAATCGTGATACTTGGAGGGTCCAATTGGCGCAATTAAAATCCGGGGGACAAAAATTGCACAATAATAATATCTGAGGGATCAAAAATACAATTAAGCCAACATTATAAACTACTAATAAAATTTAAGACTTTTTTCCATAACGTATAAATTTAAATAATGAGTAAATAGTAAGTCTTAACCGTGACTTAGAGTTTGTTTGGTTCACATATTTTTCCCGGGAAAAAAGGAGAAGTAACACTTATTAGGACATACGTTTACACGAAATAAATGAGTTCTTGCTTTAGTCAAATACGGGATAACATCCGCTATCCAGTCCCACTATTTGTGTCACTGTTGATGCTAACAAATCTGATTGGTCAAGAAACTAGAAAATAAATATATTAAATTATTAAATTATTGGATATCTAAATAGTAACTGAAGTTATGCTTCATGGTGGTCACAGTTAAACTCAACAAAGTGAACAAACAACAAGTTAAAAATAAAAATAAAATAAAAAAAGCATTAGAAAATCAAACTGGCGAATATAAAAGGGCAGAATTGGATACCCACCAAATTATATTATTATGCTTATAATAAGTTCAAAGGAAAATACTGACCTGTACTATTCCATATGAAAATTCTCCATTATATCATCTCTGATATGTACATATACCAAAAGCATATATAACATAATCACTGCAATCCATTAATTACTTTTAATCCCAACCAATGCACACTTCTTTTCTAGACTTATTTTTTGGGGCTACAATTAGGTTAAATTTACCATAATCAATTGTTTAATCTTTTAACATGTACCCTTCTGTTTTGAAAATCATGATTAGCATTAATGCTGATGAAATTGAAATCTTAACAAAACCATATTAACAGCAGAAAAAGTTGACCTTTTAGATTGATGATGATGAACCTTCACTTCTTTGTACTAGCTGACACCCATCAAGAGAAGCACATTGGCTTGTGTGTACAACAAACAATTACAGTAATGTCAATATAATTGAGATAACTCCTCTTATTATCATGCTTTTATATGTCACTTTTTATTTTTCTTTTATTATATATATATGGGTTATAATATCCTAATACTCTTTTTTAATAAAGTTTTGGTTAATACCCTAGGCAACTCACAACTCACAAGATTCCTCCTGGTGGACCCTCCTTTCAAAGGGTTTATGACTCCATGTGTGATGCTGGCATTTTCTGCTATGGGAAGGGCCCTTTTACAATACAAAGACTTGGGTCATTGTCCCTACAATTTAAGTCCCTTTTTTATCTTTTTTTTTTTTTTTTCCTATTTTCCTCCCATTTTCCCAGTTACTAATTCCCAACTTTTTATGTGTCACAATTGAACTTTTCATTTATCTGATCTCAAATTTCACACCCAGAATTAGTACTCAAACCCTCATCCCTTCTTTCTCTCACATGGTAAGTTCTGACAAATGGCAAATGAGTTTGTGCAAATAGGAAAAAAAGAACAGTTAATTCATCAAAACAACATAAAAACAATGAAAGAAGGAAAAGAAATCACCTGACAACATTTGAAGAGTAACAAATCTGAAAAGGAAAAGAAAAAGACAACCCCTATTAATCATTTCTCCCATTTACACCACCATGAACATAAAAGAAAAAGAAGAAAAAAAAGCAGTACAATAACTTAAAATCAAAGTCCCTTCTTCTTCTTTATTCATTATTGCGGAACCTTTGAAGCCTGAACCTCTCTTTCTCTCTATCTTAAATCCCCTCTCCCTCCTCAACTTATTTTTATTCAGCTCAAAAAAAATAAATAATTCATTTTTTTGTAAAATAAAAAACATATAATCTTACTGACTGACTATATGCATGCTATAGTAGTACACAGTACCAAGTACCACCAATCCACATTCCCCACCCTACTATACCCCTATACCCATGTGTCATTCTGCACCAGTACATGCACATTCAAATTCTTAAACACAAAGACAACCCCACCACCACCACCATAACCATTATCCACCACCGTTATCACCACCATCTTCCGACAACTCCTGCACTCTCTATGACCCACCCCACACACCCCTCACTCTGATACATGCACCTTCTTTTGCCCCATTTGGCCTTTCTCACTCAGCAGATGCACCCACTGAAGCTGGCTTGCTTGCCACTATCTCATAGTTATTACCACCACCTTCATCATCATCTTCATCTTCATCTTCATCACCCATATCCTTCTCGTCATCATCATCATCTTCGTCATCGTCCTCGTCCTCCTCATGATGATGCCGCCGGTCCATGGGATCATTCTGCACGTCTTCCATGGTCACATCCGGTCCTGTTGGCTGCTGCTGCTGAGGTGGCCATTGCTGCTCCGGCTGCACCATGAGAGGCGCCATCATACTCTCGTGCTTCATTGGGCTCTCTAGCTTGTTCCTCTCCCTATATAGAGCATCCAATTGGTGAAAATATGGACAAGTCTTTGAATCTTCTGGCCTCTTCTTATTGCTCTCTTTCACTTTCTTGAAATACTTATTGATGTTCTCCCACTTCTCTTTGCACCTTTTGGCACTTCTGCTGTACCCGATCTTCCTCATCAAAGATGATATCTCTTCCCATAGTGGTCCTTTTGGTCCATTTTCTTGGTACTTGGCATCCAGGCTTGTTCTCAGCTTTATCAGTGCCTGAACCTCCACTTTTGGCCACCTTGAAGAGCTCGTTCCTGTCAAATTCTCACCATTATCAGCTTTTATGATTTCCATATTGCTCACTTGTTGTTGCTGCTGCTGCTGTTGCACTTGCCGTGGGGCCAACGGCACCACAGGCTGCGCAGGCACCACCTGCGCAGGTGGTGCCTGAGCAACCTGTGGAACCGGAGTTGGTTGTTGCACTTGCGTTGGTGCTGGTGGTGGTGGCGGCGCTGGCAATGGTGTGGTTACTAGTGACACATGTTGTGGTGGAATGGTGATGTTATTCATTGCTTGTCCAAGATTTTGTTGTTCAGCTATTTTCTGCAGGAATGCCATTACTGCTGCATCTTTTGCTGCGGCCATGGATCTTTCTTGTGCTAGAATTTCCCTTTCCCTGTTGATCCTTTGCATCTCTTGCATTCTCCAAGCTTCTTCTCTAGCGGATCGCTCGTGTTCTCTCTTCTCTATGGCTTCCAAGAACCTCCTTTGGAGATCCTCTTGCTTCTCTATTACCTCTTTCATTAGTCTCTCAAAGAAGTCCTTCCATTTCCTCTTCCGCTTGCGCCTTCCTTCCATTGTTTCATCTGAGGAAGTAGAGGAATAACTGGAGTTGGACAAGAGATCCATTGGGATGTTGGGAAAAGAAGGTGGTGTGATCATGGTATGAGGAGGGTTACTAGTAGGGTTTGCTGTTGATGATGGTGGGAAATATGTAGGGTTTGTTGGTGGTGGGGATGAAGGGATTGTGAGGTTTATTGATGGGGTAGTAGTAGTAGTAGTAGTAATAAGAGTATTGAGAATATTGGCATGAGGAAGTGAGGACATGAGGAGTGTAGTTGTTGATGGAAAATTGGTGGCATGTGTAGAGGGAACACTACTTGGAGGAGTGGTGTTAGCAGCTGAAGGCATTGGCACTGTTGTTGTTGCTGCTGTGGTTGGATGTGACAATGATGCTGTTGTTACTACTATTGATACTGGTGTTGCTTGTAATGGTGCTGTTTGTGGTGGTGGTTTGGAAGGTATTGGGGATTGAGTTGTTGCAGGATGGTTTGCCTCAAGGGCTTCTAATTGATCAAAGAACCTATAAGTTTTCCCATCTGATTTGCCACTTCTACCTTCCTTGGTTCTCTTGTGGTACTTGTAAACGTTTTCGAATTTCTCTTTGCACTTCTTGGCATTTCTGTGGTACCCGAGCTCTGCCAGCTTCCTGAAAATATAACCAAAGTGCCCAAAATGAAGATAAAAAAAAAAATGCTTTTTCTGGCTTTATCTTATCTCATCAAATTCAGCCAAGAAAATATAAGATAAGAATTAATTAATGGGAGCATAAGATAATAAAAAAAAATCCAAAATATCAGAGAAATTCAAGTACCAAAGAATGGAAATTAAAGCAAGTAACTGAAGAGCTGAAGATAGGGGGGAGATAGAAGAATATGTCAAACTTGACATAATTGGCGTTAAGTTTTAATAATAAAAATCCGATGAATTGGTGAACAGAAATGGTTCCCATGGAAAACCCATGAGCCCGAGTGAGAAGATTTTATATATAATCTACCTTAATTCCCACTAGGAGTGGGTAACTGAAATAGAGGGAAGAAGAAAATCTTGCTTTTGGGGACTCAATTCAAGTTGGTAACTTATTTGGAAAAATAAGAACATATATCAAAATGAATGTAGAAAAGCAAATCACATCCAAACCATAGATGCAACATATATATCTATATAAATTATTTTTATGACAGGTGTATGTTTAAATTCCAATAGAAATAAAAGGGAGGGGTAGCAGCAAGAAAAAAAACACAAGGAACTGCAAAAGGAAACAAATCCAAATGATAGACTGCAAGGAAAGAGAGAGAAGGATAGAATTGAAGCGAAACACATTCCCAAGAGATTAAAGAACAAAACTTGAAGCAGAATTGAGGATTTTCAGATCTCTCAAAAGCTCAAACTTGCATTCAATTGAAGTGAACAAGCAACACCCCAAAAGAAAAATAAATAAATTTTTTTGACTTACCTTGACACCTCTTCCCACAAAGGACCCTTAACACTTGCATCTCTAAACGCCACGTCCATATCTGAGCGTATCTTCAACAAAGCCAAAGTCTCCTGTCTTGGCCACCTGTTGCCACCAAAGCTCCGGTCACCTTCCTCCCCTCTACCCCTTTCATCATCTCCTGAATTTGATCCACCGCTACCACCACCACCACCGCCACCTGCCGCCATGTCAGCACCACCATCATGAACTCCTCCTCCTGCTCCTGCTGCTGCTGGTGCTGATGCAGCAGCTGCTGCCATAGCAGCTACTGCATCTCCAGAGCTACCTCCTCCTCCTCCTCCTCCTGCTCCTCCTGTTCCTAACACAGCTGAGTCCCCCAGCATAGGACTCTCTCTGTTACCTTCTCTATAGTCTCTTTCTATCTATCTATCTACCTTTCTCTTTCTCTCTTTGTTCCTTACAGAAAACAGCACAGAACCACAGCAATTACAGAGAAGAAAAAATAAATTAAAAATATATGGTGGGGAAAAAATATACGGAGAGAGAGGAGAAAAAGGGTGGTGAATTCTTTGATGGGTTTTATCATATGATGATAGATAGATAGATAGATAGATAGATAGATGTGTGTATATGTGTATGAACGTGTGTCTTTGTTTGGTGAATTTATTATTTTATTTTGAGGTTGTGGGATCTGCTTGCTTAGCAATCTCAAGAAGTTATTTGCTTTTGTATTTTTCTTTTTTTAATTTATACAGACATGTCAATAATAACAATTGGAATAAAAAAATTTCCTTTTTATTTTTCATTTTCTTTTTTTTTTACTTTTGACTCTTTTTATTTAAGGTGGAATACTCAATTTTATTTTATTTTTTACTTATGTTTTCAAGATTTATCCAGCGGTGTTATTGGGGTCAAGGTAAATAGAATAGATTTAATTGGTATATGCACTTATTAGTATAAGTTTTTATACGGTGAATCAATCGTATTGTTATGTCATTAAAATTTTTGACTTTTATTATAATTACCTTAAAAGTTATGGATATGGATTCTTTCCATCCAAAATTTTTCTCCATTATCTTTCGATCCAAACTTCAGCGATGAGATTAATCTAACGATTAAGGAAAAAGATAACTCAATCGTTAGATTAATCCAACGATTGATATTTGGATGAAGAGATGATGGTGAAATATTTTGGATGGAAAAAATTTAAATTCAAGAAATGTTCTTTTATCAAGACATGATACTTAACTCGTTTACAATATAAAAAATTTTACATCGACATTGTAAAAAATTTAACTCAAATAAAAAATATTCTTTTAATACTTGGCACAACACGGCATAAATTTATCTGTACTATTAGATATTATAATATGAGTTTAATTGTTTTGTATTGGTAATGTAAAAAATTTTATATTGTTAATCAATTAAAAATTATGATATGAGTGATTTTTAAGATAGTTTGAATAAGAGTCAAATATTTTAAATAATATGATAATTTATATTTGATTGACAGTATAAAAAAATATTTATATTGTTAATACATACAAATTAAATTCTTATAATATATTATATATAAAAATAAAATAAATATATTGTATATAAATGTGATAATATTATAATATATTTTGAGTGAAGAAATAACGTTGCGGGTAAATTCATATTCATGCACCTGGGTGGGTTTTCTCACTGTAATAATAAAGTGGCACAGAAAGATATATACAGTTATTTATTATTTATGCACAGAGAAATACAATAATTAATAATAAACAGTTTCAGAGTTTCTTGAACAGCTGCACAAAGAGACGGTGGAGATAATAAGTTGGTTTTTGTCTGTGCAGCTAAATTTAGTTAAAGGCCGACCCATGTAGGTCAGCTTTTTCTTTTTCTTCGTTTTTAACTTTCATTTTTAGTTTTTCAAAAAAAGTCATTTATTTTTCTTTTTTATTATCAGATCATTTATTTTTCTTTTATTAGGGTGAAGATAAAGATTATGTTTACATGCCTTTTTTTCTGGTGATATTTTTTGGTGTTTTTTGGATTTCAGTGGCGGTTGGCCACATTGAGCTGAAATTACCGAACTGGCCCTAAACATGGTTCTTGCATTGACCTTTAATCATTGAAGCTTAATCTATCGTGTGTTTTTATTTAAATAGGCAGGTTTTTTTTTTTTTGTGAAATTAGATAGGCAGGTTTAGTGATGTGGCCTTGTCCCCTTGTACTTGAGAAGTTTTATTTTATTTTCACAATCTTGACCTGTGAGATGTCCAAAATGTCCCTAATTTGTAAAGTCTGTTAATCTGAGGATGAAAAGAGTACTCTACATGTGGCCTTTGGGGTCCTACCCTGATGGGGACCATTGCAATTTTGACAAATTGTCCTTAATTGAAAAAATAAAAATGTTTGTGTAGGTCCGCAATATAATATTTATATGAGATATCTTGTCTAATGTATATGTAATTAGATTTTATTTATATTATATATAAAACTAGAATAAATATATTATTATACATAAAAATCAGTGTAATGCCGTTTCATAGTTTAAATTGTTTAAATAATAAGAGACTTAAAATAATGAAATTCAGACAAATTATTTTATGGCGAATTTCATATAAATGCTTAAACTCAATTTGTCAAAAAAACAAGGAAAAAGGTGCAAATGGTACTAATAAAATTTTTGAAATCACCAAATCAAGGATAAGTTTTTTCTATACTTTCTTTTACATAAAATTTTCACCGAAAATTAATTTATCCTATGTAAAAAAAACAGTGTCAAATGAAGTATAAAACTAGTTTGATGCAGGTCATGTTATTAGGCCAAGCCATTTATGAACAGTAGTGAATGGTGGCCAATTCTGTTGGATTTGTGACCTACCGTTATAAATGGCGTCAAAATTTGATGGCCGTGATTTAAGAATACGGATCTTCTCCATTTTTCATGAAAAATAGAAATATTCATTATCAAAGTTTTGAGATTATAAATGCATAAAGAAATTACATATATGTATATAATACACATTTATTTGAAATAAATTTTGAAAATGAATAGAAATAAAAAGATAAAAAATGGAGAGAATCTTTTTTCGTGATTTAGTCCACCATGGATGGATTCCAAAGAGAATTATTGGATGGAAAAAGATCCTCTCTATTTTTTATCTCTTCATTTCTATCCATTTCCAAAGTTTTTTCCAAATAAATGTGTATTATACATATATATATAGTCCTTCATGTATTTATTTTTCCAAAACTTTAGTAATGGATATCTCCATTTTTCATAAGAAATGGAGAGGATTCCTACTCTGGTGGTTGGATTGTCAAATCCAAAACAATAGAGAACAAGAAATTGATACTACCAAATTTGTTTGGAAATTGTTTGATTTTAAGATCAATGCCACCCATTTCGCTTTACTCGAATTTCAATTTATTTTTCTCCGCCTCACATTAAAAGAAAGTAAAATTGGGCATTATATAGCACATGGTAGTGGTGTGATTTATTAGATCGCTTTTTCTATACATTTTGTGTGTAGATGAGGTTTAAGAGCAAATATTATTGGAGGAAAAAGAGAAGATAGGTCTTTTTATACAAAAAGAAAAGATAGATTAAAAGTGTAAGAAAAACAACCTACAAGGCTACAACATATTTCACCCAAAATTCAACCATTTGGAAAGGATCTTATTAAACTTGATCTATATAAACTCAAGCTCACGCATGGACCGGACCCATATACATATTTACTATATCAAACACAGTGGCTTCTACCAATATACAATTATGGCACCAGCGCTATGCTATGCAATGCAAACGTTACGTTTCTTTTTCAATTTTAAATTCTAAACCCCTTCCCTCCTACCGATCGTGTGGCACTTGCTCTTGAAAACGACTTGTTATTGTGATAAGATTGTTTTTTTTTTTTTTATACAAAAAAGAATAAAAGAGAACAGTTGTTTTGTACAATCTTATATTATTACTGTTTTTTTTTTTTTCACTCTGATTTTGTACATAGTTGTTTTGGATCATGTGTTTGGGCCAATGACACACGTCAAACCGAGCGGTGATCCAACTCGTGGCTAACCTGGGAACCTAGGCTTCATATAGGATTGTCACACTATTACTGCAAAAATTGATTGAGGAAATAACTAATATGACCCCCTTGAAGTGCAAGTGCCCGGACAACTCGATTGATGTGTTATCATCACCCCTCCTATTGGCTAGAGTATCTTTCACCATTTGTCTATAAATACCAAGGCATTAGGGAGTATTCTATCTATCTATCATTGAACTCTCTAATCACTTATTATACTTGCATACACTCTTGATACTTCTTTATTGACTTAAGCATCGAAGTGTCTTTGCATATACCCTCATTCTCACAACTTCAATGATAGCGCTCTAGCAAAATGTAGGGGGTAGAATAGAAAGATCAAGTTGAACTAGGAGATCGTGCAAAACCTGAAAGGTCAGACCACAAAGTGTGTTCGGGCATAATAGTAGTGTTTGTTATTTTAGATTCCTATTTACTAGTAAAGGTTGGATGCACTAACAATAAACAATAATCTTAGAGGTGAGACCAAAATTTAAAGGGAAAATCACACTAATCTTTCTTAAGGTCTACAATAACTACACACAAGATCTATCTTGTTTAAAACAGGACACCAATCGCCCTTAAATTATGCACGTTTATGTTACACTTACTTTGGGCTACTATGGTTATCAACCTGTAAAAAGAATTAATTGATGGTTTTGCAGTGAAAAACACATGGGAATGTTGGAGTAAAGGGTAAAGTAAAGAAGTGTGTAGGAGTGAGAAGGGATAGACTGATATTGGAATTGTGTGGAGAAGCGGGGCTCGGAACAAAAGTGATATTTGTACATTCAGATATCAGATCGACAACATGGTTAATGGATATACAAATCGTAGTTAATGAGGTCATGTGGGTATTTGACAAGTTGGTTAATATTGTCGGAATTGTGGTTAATGGAATACAAAACATGATAAATGTTGTCAAAATTTATGTATACAAATAACATGGCTGCCTCAGAGTTGGCGAAAACTATGGTATGGGTTTAAAAAGAAGTAATTTTTCCCTCTAAACTAATCATATAGTGCAAAATTAACATTAAGTCATTAATTGTCATTTACTATTTGTTGAGTACTGAAGAGTGAATGTATGAATAATAGACTTTACTTTGTATTGTTCACATTCTTATACAATATAACTCTCTGAAATTTTCTCTTACACATACACTTTAGGATGCCTCTCACACTCACCCACTCCATTGCACTCTTCTTCACTCTATATTCTTCTTATTTTGGTCTATACTCTACATGCTAGCCTAGTAGTGGTATTTATAGGCGTCTCAAGACTACTTCCTAACTATCTAGAGTTCTCCTTCTTAAATGATCGTATCACTATCCACCAATTAAAATGTACCATCCAAAACTCTCACCAATAAAAATGCACCGTCCCAAAATGCACTGTTTGATGATCTCTTGGACGGCGGTTATCATGACAAGTATTAGATTATCTTAGGTTGTTTTAGCATTTTCTTATATTGTTTACAAATTTATTTTATATTTGAATCACTTGTAAACATTAAATCATGTTATATTTAATTTAATTTAAATTTTATTAATCATTTTAATTTTAATTGCTTTTGTCTTTATTTATTTATTTATTTATCAATTTTTAATATTTTTTAATTAATATTGTGAAATAATTAATATTAAATATATAATAAATTATTCTGTACAATTTTTTTAAAAAAATGTTAATAATATTAATAATAATATAAAATGCAATTATAATTTTTGAAAAAAAATATTTGTTTTTTTAAAAAAAAAATAGAAAACGTTACCGAGGCCTTCGTCGGGGATCACATTACCGACGACTTTTCACCATACCCGTCGAAAATCTTTACTGACTGATTTGGGTTCATCGGTTCCCCATCGAACAAGCTACATTACTGATGACTTTTTGGTCTTTCCGACGGCATTTGATCATCGTTAATAAGTGTATTTCTTGTAGCTTTCATTACTTATGTATAAACCATCAAATTTTCTATCCGTGCATAGGATAAGCCCTATTAAATACACATCCCAACTAACCCACTCATTTGAAAAATCAGCTAATTAAGCATATTCTTTATAGATAATTATGCCTCTTATTAAACAATCTTTCTCCTCTTATTTCTTATCTTACTGCCCACCAATTTATCTCTCCTCAAATTACGTATATTTCTAGGGAAAAGCTTGGTAGAGGAGGAAGAGGAGGAGGTGAAGGTGCGAAGAGTTGAAGGTGATGAAGAGACATGGAACTTAAGGTTCTATTGTAACAAATTGCATAATATATTGTGTATTTTAGAGAATGTGATCTTTGTTCACATGAATAAGGAAGCAAATCAGGTTGCAGATAGTCTTGCAAAAGAAGGAGCCCAAATGGAAGGAAGTTGGTTAATGTGGAATTAAAAAGGATGATTTTTGCAATCAATACTGATGCTTTTTTGCAGGTGTTCTTATGTGCAGGTGTTGTGACGCATGAGGCTGACGAGGGCGGGGAGTGATCGCTGGTGCTTGAGGCACGGACAAAAAGCGGCTCCTGACAGGCTTCTAGGCAAAGGGACACATTAATGAACCGGATTCACATCGGAATAAGAGGGATCCTGAGGTTGTGCAAGTATGGGATTGTACAGTTGAAGGAAGACTTATAAGAATTGATTGGTACTACCTATACCAACATGATGCATCTTCTTTTCGGGAGCCCAGAACATAAGAACTCCATAGTTAAGCGTGCTTGACTTGGAGCACTTGTGGGATGAGTGACCTTCTGGGAAGTTTTCCAGAAAGCGTGTGAGTGAGGACAAAGCACGCTGAAAAGACCCGTGTTGGTTTGTGGGGACAGTCAGCAATTGTAAAAGCAGTCAGGGCTGTTACAGGTGTTTCGATCATCTAAACTATTTGGGTGGTTCTAGCTGCAAGGATATGTTTAATTGAATGATTACTTACTGGAAGTGCAATGATGAGACACATATAAGGATGCTTCAATTTTTGCACAAGAACCTTGATTTTCCTGGATTGCTGTTGATAACCTTCCTATCTGTTTGAGATTATTCGATAGAAGATTTGGTTTTCAAAAATGGATTAGATTGTTGATGTCAGATATTGGAATTGGAGTGAGGGAGGAGCCATGGAGTATCAAAGGAGAAGAGCTCGAGAGTGTTGGTGTTTTTATGTGATGTGATTTTGTTGTTTTCTTTTGGGGAGTGACAACGTTTGGTTCTGGGTGGGGTGTTTTGTGAAGGCTGTATTATCTAAGTTTGTTTTGTATTTCTGGTTTTTTTGATGTACGATTCCAGCATGTGGGTTACACGTACCCAAAACAATTTATGTACTTGGTATTTGTCTAACTTTCTAGCAAATGATAGAGTGCGTGCTTTGCAACCCTTTCTAGAAGGTGGGTAAAGTTCATCACTGTGATGTTGTTGCTAGATGGTTATTTAATGAAATTTTAAATTATCGAAAAAAAGAGGGAGAAAGATACTAATTTGACAAGAGAGAGAAATTAGTTGGAAGTGAGAGAAGAAGTAAAGAGAAGAGATTTTAATAGAAGTCTTAATTATCTACAAGGAATCTGCTTGATTGTTTATTAGTTGATTTTTCAAATAATTTAGTTGATAAGAGTATTTAATAGGGTTTATCCTATGCAACGGGATAGAAAACTCATTAAACCATTGATTAATTTCTTTAATAGATTATAAACCGAGATTAATTTCTTTAATAGACTGTCTATAAAGTGTAACAAATAATTTTGGGGATTATTTTGGCACCAAATCAGTCATAAATAATGCACTAAACCAAATCCGGTGTAGCAACAGTATGCATCAAGCTAGGCACTAAACCTTAAGGTAATATATGCATCAGATAATATGGATCAAATAATATGGACTAGGTAATATGCATCAAGTGCAACATCAACTAATATGCTTGAGTAACAGGTCATGTGGTGTCTCTTACAAAATTTTAATGAGGCAAATTAGTCATAAAAAAAATATTAATGACCCAAAATTATCCCTAAAAATATTTAGTTTATGCACAAAGAAATCACAAGTGTTAAGCATTAAGATCCTTCAATGGAGTTAAGGCTTTAAAATGATAATGGAGCAAGAAGAAGGAGAAACATTTAAAGGAAACCGTTTTTGACATTTAGAGAATCAAGCATTAAAATAGTTTCCATTTGTGTTTTTTTTAACCATTTTTCATTCTGGAATATCAGTAACGCGATAAGCAAGTTAACGGGATACCTAAGCACGTTAACAGAGCTGTCTGGACGGAGGGACTAACATGTCCCTGGTTTGTCATTTGAGGAAACAAATTGTTAATTTATTTTTCTGAGGAACCAAATGTGGGACCCCGTTTTTTGTGAGGGACTGTTAATTTGGACCCCAAACTATTTGAGAATTTTTAAATAAATCTCTGAACTAAAAAAATGTAATTTGGTCTTTGGACTTCTAAATACTTTGTAATTGAATCTCTATACTTTAAACGTTTGTAATCGGTTCCATGAACTTGTAAATAATTTGTAATTAGGTCCTTGGGGAAGGAGACATTTTAAAAACCTTTGCTATTGTGAGTGATCTAGTGTGGTTATATTAAGCTCTAAGATAGACAAGAATCCTGGAAGGAGATTTATAGGGTGCTCTAATTACAAGGTTATTTTGTTATCTCAGGAACTTAATTACAAATTATTTATAAGTTTATGGATCCGATTACAAAAGTTTAAAGTGTAGGGACCTAATTACAAAGTATTTAGAAGTTTGAGGACCTAATTACAAACTTTTGTAGTTTGGGAACCTACTTAAAATTTCTCAAATAGTTTGACAACGTGTAGAGTAATTAAACCTTTGTTTTATGTCGATTGAAGACTAAAAAGAAAAAAGGTAATGCTAACAGATGTTCTTAGGATATTAGTTAAGAAATCTAATAATAATAGCAAGTTTTTTTTATTGAAAAACTATATATAACGCTTCTCTTAAAATATTTAATACATCATTTTCTAATCAAAATTTTCTTTTATCGATTCCTTAATCAATGTCCTAAGGACACTCGTTAGTATTTTGGAGAAAAAAATGGAACGTAAGCAATAGTTGCAAGGGGATTGCTCATTGCTATATGACGCAAACAAGAATTCGTGAAAGGCATCTGAATGAGTAAAAGTGGAACGTAAAGGTCCTAAAATACATGATGCTTTTTAGTATTTTTTAAATTTAAAAATAAAATTAGCACCAAAAACAAAATTTAAAAATAAAAAAGCAACACTGGTTTGTAACTGAAAAATTGTTCATTTGTGTGCGTTCGGCGAAAAATGTTTCAAGCGATTCATTATTACTCTAATTTAGTTTTTGTCACATATTTACAGCAAACGGTCCAAGAGTCTTTGGGTTAATTTGGATAAGCGTCTAAAAATAAAATCTTTTTTATGTAATTTTTCAAAATAAATTTTAAAAAGTAAAGTTATTTAATGTTTAGAAGTAATATATTTTACAAGTTTTTCTTTAATGTTTGAATTGCTTTTTCATGTTATAAAAAAAGTCTTTTTGGAGAAAAACCAAAATCTACCTAGAAAAATATATCCTTTTTAGTAATTTATCTTTTTAAAAAAGAATTTATCCAAACACGATATAAACTGTAAAGAAAAGTATTTTTTTAATTGAAAAAAACATTTTTCATCAAAATAAACATATCCAAACAAACTCTTAGTTTAAGTTACCAAGAAGAATTTGGCACTGTCCTAAGCAAGCTACACTCGTATGAAGATTATCAAAGTTCAAACCATAGAAAAAACCATTGTTGGAGAGCCTCTTAGTGCCAACAGTGATTAATGGTTAGTCTCATACTCTCATATTGATGCATGCTTACAGGAATGCCTACTCAACAAAGACAAAACAAATTATATAAATAATCAAGGTGATAGATAATAACTATGATCCAATGGTTGGATAGACTAAAACCATATTTTATAAAATAAAAGTATTGAATAGTGTAAAAATGTCAAGTTTTGCACTAATACAAGTTAATCCCTCCTTTTTTTTTAAGTCTTTTTTGGTCTTTGACCAGTCGTAGACATTATTAATTAAAAATAAAATAGATAATGAAAGATGGATAAAATCCACAAAAAGTTCAATTTGAAAAATTTAATTTTAATGGGTTCAGAGTATTTTTTATACTCTTATTTAATTCAATTTTTTTGCTTATAAAAAAATCCATGAAAAATTCCCTTATTCAAGATAATTTAGAAAACATAATAGAAGAAACAAGTATTATGTGAAATAAAAGGGTCTTGAGAGTAGACAATAATTGGGGAACATATTATTATTTTTTTTCAAAATTGGGAAAACTAGATATATTTACTTTTCATTCTTTTTCTTTTTCCTTGATCAATTAGTAGGTCAATAATTGAGTCTCAAACAATAATACAAGAGGGGGTGCTAGCACATATAAAAACGCAAGAATATGGCCCACTCAATCAATATGCCATTTAATGCACAAATCATCAAGGATTATCAACTTTTTATTTGGAGACCTATACTGTCTATAGGTGTATATACAAATCAAATTTACAAAGTTCGTGGGAATCATGTACGAAGGGTATTTTGGTGAAAGGGAATGATGAAGAGGGGTTAAACTAAACGAAGCATGCACTGGCTAATAGTGGGGGTACATCGGTAAATTCGTGATGAGAAGTGTAGCTGTAAGTTAGATACTTAGATATTATATAGGAATAAGCATGCCTCCCTCTTTTCTTAATATTAGGCTTAATTGTATTTTTGGTTTTTCATGTATCATGATTATACAATTTTGATCCCCCAGATTTTAATTACGCCAATTGAGTCCTCCAAGTATCACGATTGTGCACTTTTGGTCCCCCAAGTTTCAATTGCGTCAATTGGATCCCCACGTATCATGATTGTGCAATTTTGGTCCCCCAATTATCACGATTGTGCAATTTTTAACGTCAGTAGCCTACATAGGACACGTGAAACTAATTTGACACTTAGTGAAGTCAATTTGACAGTTTACGGGACATTCTTATAAGACATCATTGACATCTCACACAATTTAATGATCAAATGCACATCATTAAGTGTCACATACAAATGACATGTAAGCTGTCAAACTAGTCTCATTAAGTGCCAAATCAGTCGCATATGTGCTTCGTAGGCTATTGATGTTAAAAATTGCATAATCGTGATACTTTGAGGACCAAAATTGCACAATCGTGATACTTGGGGATCAAAATTGCACAATCATGATATTTGGGGGATCCAATTGGCACAATTGAAACTTGGGGGACCAAAATTGCACAATCGTGATACTTGGAGGACCCAATTGGCGCAATTAAAACCCGGGGGACCAAAATTACACAATCGTGATACCTGAGGAATCAAAAGTACAATTAAGCCATAATATTATTATTATATTAATTTCGGAATGGGTGAATCATACCTAATTGATAATAAGGAAACTAATCTAATTTTTTTAACCAATATTACAGGTATAAAGTATCCGTAATCGTTAACAGTAATTAATTTTCTTTGAAAAACATGTTGGACACACAAGGTGGAATCGTTTGAAAGACTGAAAAACCGCAAATATATATAAAATAGCAGTATTTTATAAACAGATTTAAAAAAATTAAGATCGGCGTGATCATTTTACACCATCGATTATTTTTAATTATAACCAACCAATCTTCTCTCATCTATGAATGTGAAAATTTGTAGATATTAAAAATTACTAGATAAATAAATGTTATGAATATTTGTAGCTATTGTTTAATAGGGTCGAAAAGGGTAGTTCTATTATTTTGTGAAAATATATTTTTGACTAAAGATCCAAAATGGTCCATGAAAAATTTCAAGGACCCACTTTTAGTCCTTGAAAAAAATAAAGTAATTATTTAATCCCTCAAATTTATAAATGCGGGATACTTTAGTTTTTCAATCTAGTTTCAACGTCTGTTTACTTACCTACGGTATCTCATTAACCGTCATATCTGACTCTTTTGTGATTTTGCATAATCTATGACGAATTTCCTCCGTGAAAAATGAATAAAAAGTCAAAAACCTACATAATTTTAAAACTCAAATACCTGAAAATTATGTACTTTTTTTCATTTTTCATTCATTTTTCACGTCAGAAATCCGTCATATGTTACACAGGATCACTAACGGATCATATAAAATGGTTAAGGATACACGTAGGCAAGTAAATGAACGTCAGAACTAAATCTAGGGACTAATATGTCACACATTTATAAACTTGAGATACTAAATAGTTAATTTATTTTTTAGGGACTAAAAGTGGGTCTATCAAATTTTTCTAGACCAATTTGAATCTACACTCTATTTTCTATAAGTAAATGAATAGTGTTAAATTTTGTGAAAATATAACAATAAATGATCAAAAGAAGAGCATCTCAAAGCACTCGCCACATATATATGGATCGACACAACGGCCAGACAAAAGAACTTACTTGGTCAAAAATATTTCCTAGCTTGCATGTGTTTGGTAAAATTAGGTGTTAACGAATAAGGTAGTTGATAGCGAATAGGTTATAGCGGATAATGGATGAGATAGCTGATAGCGGATAGCGGATAAGCTAGCTTATTTTCTGTGAAAGTGTTTGGTAAAACTAGCGGTTGAACTATCTGAAAAATATAAAATAACGTAAAAGGACATCTTCATTAATGATTTTACATAAAAGAGAGAGAAGAGAATAAAGATGGAATTAAATGAAGATAATAAGGATAAAAGTGGGAAAAAAATGAAATGCTATAAGTTATAAGATCAAACGCTACTTCAAGTAGCGTCTGGAAAAAACGCTATAAGCTCGTGAAAAAACGCTATAAGCTCGTGACAGATGCGCTTACCAAACGGGACTACTTTCTCATCCACTATAAACTATCCGTTATAAGCTCGTTGAAGTGCCTTGCCAAACAGGCTCTATATCTAAGATATGTCTGATGCATTTTTTTCTTCTATCTTCATGGTTTGTATTTTAAGGCATTAACATAAGAGTTTAATTGTTATATATTGTTAGTGTAAAAAATTTTACACTGTTAACCAATTATAATTCATGGTATATTTGACTTTCAAGGTAGTGAAAATTATTTAGGATAAGAATCAAATATTTTAATTGATTGTAAAGTAAAAAAATCTTTACACTATTCGTGAATGTCAATTAAATCCTTAACATATTTTGATAAATTTAATAATAATTAAATTACTCATCACTCTTACAAAAGTTTTACGTAATAATTACCCGTCCAATATTACTTGAGTGATTTAATCAACAAAAAAACAAATTACAAGTTTTTAAATTGAAAATGACACCGAAATGTGTTCCTGTTTTAAATAAATAAAGAAATTGGGCATATAATTTGAAATGGAACTCCAATTTTAAAATAAACTTGCATGTACTTGTTTTTATAAATCAATCCAAATGTCTCTCTTTATAAAAGTTTTAAATTTTAAATTCAGAAAGTAAATGCCACATACCATTTTATTATTCTTTCAAATTATTTTAAGACGCAATAACACATGCATATGTCTCAGACTCTTTTATATATGTATACATATATTGTGCTCTCTCTCTTCTCTAGCTTTTGTTCATTTAATATGTATAGAAGTAATCTCTAATTGACAAATAATTAATTGTCAATAAAAAGAGAGGAGCTCATATACAAAAAAATGTGAGCATCTCATCATAACATTTGCCATACCTTTTTGTTTTCTGTTTTTTTTGTTCATTTTCCCCCTCAACAATAACTTGCTTAGGCACATTGCTTGTCTTACAAAACATGAAATTTGATTTTACCAGTTTAGTTCTATGTCTCCTTTGCTTCGCTGGCAGAGCGCCTCTCTAGCTGTATAGGACATATGCCTTGTGGAACATCTCAACCTAGCTGTAGGGAGAGAGAATTAAGATACCCTACCCACTATCTCCACTACTTTGGTATTTTACAGCCTAACAGATACCTCAACTGTAATAATTTTCTCTCTCCTCCCTCTCTCAGTTTCTTAGCATACACAAGTTGTAATGTAGTTATAATATTATATTAGCAGAGGAAGGTGTGCATAATCTGCAGCAGCATGCTGTGCAATAAAATAATCGGACGCAATCACATAATGCAATGGCATTGGCAGCTTATTCTAGAATTAATTATGTTTTTATAAAAGCTGGGATGGAACAGTTTGACTACATTATACATTATGTGTGAATTAAAGCATATTCATCAATCCCATTATATTGAAAAGCAAGCCAGTACATAATAACAAATTGCATACCTGAAAAACAAAGGATATAGTAAAGAGATCCTTATTGATAGATAATATGTAAATTTCACTATAAATCTTTATAGAGATTGATGATCTTTCCGATCTTGTATGAGAGCATGTCATCTTCTAATCTAAACTTTAGATTACTAAAAAAGAAATGAAAAGACAAGATTCAATCGGTAGACAGGTTGCTGGAGAAGCTAATGAAGAAGCACCGACAAAGGCCTCAGTTTAATGTAAATCCATATTACAATTCAAAACACTAATGGTATTTTATGTCTTTCAAGTATTTCTAGTAACTAGTAATGATAGTATGCTTATCCAAAAAAAAAAAGATTCATAGTATTAATTCTTTGATTTGTCAATTAAAATATTGGAAATAACTTGTTAGTGGGCATATGTAATTAATTAATTATACTTTATTTGGTACATATCGTATTATACTTGTATTTTTTGTATTGTCTTGTATTATTATTTTATATTCATAGGACTATAAATATGTATAAATATCTTTGTACATTATCATTTAATGAATATAAAAATAATTACCAGCATTCTTCTATATATTTCTCTCATGGTATTAACTGTTAATATTTTAGGTTCTTGTGGCCCCCCATTTGCCGCTCGTTGTCTTCCACCGTTCTCTGTCAGTCATCGCCATTGGATTTTTCCCTCCCGTTGGCCAACTTCAACCATCGGCCTTCTCAATAGGGATTACAATGACTAGGATATGGATAGGTATTATAGTATCCGTCCTCGTACTCGCATTTTGAAAAAATATTCATACCTGGATATAAATCCTTGTGAGTAGTAACTTTAATACTCATATCTTTATCCTTCGGATATCTAAATATCTATACCTGCATTCGTTACCCGCACTTTAATATAAGAAATTTTAATTTTAATTAAACAATAAAATGCCCGTCACTAGTGGCGGAAGAAAAGGAAATAGGTCATAAAAGGAAAGTAAGACTGAGATACCTATATCAAATAGATCACATGTTTTTTTTTTTGGTTTTCCAAGATATCCTCCGTGCGCAACTGCAAAGACTAATCCTTCGAGGTACTGAACGACCTTTAAGGGCTGACCTCTCCCAACCTGATTTTCTCCATACGCAAGAGTGAGGGATCGAACCTCTAACCACTTGCTTAAGGGACCCAAGCTCGTTACCACTCGGACCAACCACATGTTGGTAATAAATCACAAGGGTTATTTACTTTTTTTTAAATTCTTTTAATTTCATATATCAGATTATATATATATATATATGTGGATATGGGGCGAGATGGGTACTAGATCGAGTACCTGTACCCGCACTCATTCCCATTAATTTTTGCAAGCAATTATCCGTACCCGCACCCATACCCATACCCAATTAGCGGATAATTACCCCATCCATATCGGATAAATTTTGCGGGAAACCCAACGGATCCAATACCCATTTCCATCCCAACTTCTCAACCCTACCTGACGACATCACCAGCAAATATCGTGCTCACGGGCCTGCGAATTGTTTGCCACTGGAGTTTCATCATCGGGAGATTACCTATAGGGATGGCAATTTCCACCCGTGAGCGGGATCCCCACGAGAACTGCCCTATTCGGGGTCCCGCAGACTGGCGCGGCAACGGGGACGGGGGAGAAAATCCCCTCGTAATCAATTCGGGGACGGGGACGGGGATTACACCCTCACCGAAAAGATTACTAAATTACCCTCAATATTAGTATATCTTATATTATACATACTTGTCATTTTTAGTATTTTTAAGTCAATATTTTTTTTAAAAAAACTAATATAGTAAAATAACAAATAACATTCACTCAGACCAAATCTCATAACACATTTCTGCAAAATTGGAAAGTTAGAACAGAACCCTAACCTCAGCACGGCTAGCACTGGAACTCTAGCCGCCACCCTTGGTCTACTCTGCTCATGCCGTCGTCGCCGCCCCTACTTGGCTCTACTCACGCCATCGCCGTCGCCCGTGCTCGGCTCTCCATCTCTCTCTCTCGGTCGCGTCTCACTCTCTTCCTCTTCCAACCGATCGCCGTCGTCAGATTCATGGTAAGGGACATGGTTGCCGCTGTCACTCTCTTCCCCCCTTTCTTTTATGTTTGAGTCTTCAGAGTGTTTGTTCAGTGTTATGGTTTCAAGGTATTTTTTTACAATTTTATGGTTTCAAGGGACAGTGTTGCTGGAGGAATTTTTTTTACATAGCATTTTTTTACATGCTCTGCTGGTAGTAGGGATGACATGTACTGCCTCTCAAATGCTCAAGTTGTTGAATATTTTGAATGAGTGCAAAGTTATTTATAAAATTAATGTAGAGCAAAGGCATCATCAGTCAAAAAATTCAAGAACTTGCACGAGGGTAGCTAGCATTGTGTGATTATACACATAAATATGCAGAACTCAACAGATTTACAATCAAGAACTTGCTGGAATTTTTCCACTATGACATATCATCTTGCTGAGTCCCCACGGGGACGGGGGAGAAAAGCTCCCCACGACGGGGATAGCGGACGAGGACGAGGGACAATATGGGGGGCGGGGAGCGGGGGACTACTCCCCGCCCCACCACATTGACATCCTTAATCGCCCACACATTGTCACACACCTCCCTACATCCTAGCCTGGCAAGCAGTTCCATGTGCCAAAACAAGATTTACTGAGATTCTCCCTTGATCGGTCCAAACATGAAGCTCTGACCTTCCTGTTTATCATTCCTTGCTTATGCAAATTGCTGACTGGGTTCCCTTGTTGACGTGGCACTAAACTATTCCCAAGCCACTAAACTAAAAAAGCATGAGACCATCTCAAGAATCGTTACAACATTTTCAATTTGTCTTCTCAATATAAGCTTTTAAAGGAACTCAATAGTACGGAGCAAAAGCTTAGCCAAGCTGAATATGAAATTTTGGATCAGATAGAAGGTGTCCAAGATTAGTTGATCTTGAGTGAATTAAACAGGAAGCGTGAAAGTGGTGCCAAGCTATAGGAGGATAATCGTAACCGCACCGGCTTCATCTGATTTCTGATAACTCTCACTTATGACTATGAACCTATATTACAGCATCTCTTCTACGTAGGAATCATTGCCAACACTTGAAGATGTCCTCCCTAGCTCAAGTATGAAAAAAATATATCGGGTATTCTTTGACCCGAAGCAAATTTGGCTTTTGCAGTTTCTGATAAAGGAGGAAAACTTTGTCATCACTGATGTAAACCTAGGCATATTCCTCTTGAATGTCCCACTATAGAATGTCACACCTGAAATTAAGCATAAGAAAAGGGGTTGTGTTATGCGTTAAAAACTTTTCTTAAAAACTAAAACCTTTTATTTTATCAAAGAACTGGTTTTCTCGAACAAAAGGGGTTTCTTATAAAATGATTTGGCGAGTTTTATCAAGTTATAAAACCAAGTTTTCATATTGGGTCTTCTTTGACCTAAAACAAATTTGGATTTTGCAATTACTGATAAAGAAGGAAAACTTTGTCATCATTGTCGTAAGTCTATATAGGCATATTTTTCCTGAATGTCCCACTATAGAATGTCATACTTGAAAATAAGCATAAGAAATGGGTATGTGTTATGCATTAAAAACCTTTTCTAAAACTAAAACTTTTGGTTTTATCAAAGAATTGGTTTTATTAAACAAAAATGCTTTAGTTAGTTTTCTCAAGTTATGGAACAAAGTTTAGAAAACACTTGAAAACTTTTCTCAGATATTAATAGAGTTGTAGAAGATTCTATAAATTGTTGAGAAAGGTTTTCTCATAGAGGTTTGCATTGAGAAAACTAGTTGAACAACATAAATAAAGAGATAATAAATGAGACAGATACACAATAGAATTTATACTCTTTAGGCCAAAAACAAGCCTACATACAGTCCCCAATCAACATCAAGTATTGTCATTATCAGATTATTCATTAGGACGCAACCTCTTTAGGTTAAGTTGCAATCAAGTATGGATACTTTAAAACTTAACTCAACATCAAGTTTCATGTAACACCCTTAACTCAACATCTATTAACTTTAAAACTTTATTTCTCATCATATGGATACTTAATTAATAAAACAATATAAATAAGGAATTATCATTTCAAATTTTTCAAACACAAAGAATAATATACCATTTTTCCACTAAGTCAAGAGTGTTACATGACAAACACCCTTTTCATTTGAAGGTACTCAACAATGAGCCGACAGAGAAACTAAAGGAACTATCTACTGAGTGTTCCTTGGTCTACCAGAAGGAATCTTTCAGAAGAAGAGATTCTGATAGGAGCCATTGCTTGAAACCATCGAAATCAGGTAACACAACAACATTTGACCGGATATGAACATCTCAAGAAACCGAGGCATGATGGAAGCACCCCCTATGGATTGCTCTTTACTATGATCTTCAGATGTAATCAAGCCTACTGGCATATGATACGTTAATAATTCCTAAACCTCTAAAGACTACTTTTCTCAGAGGCAAAGGTATTGACTTAGCTCCTCTTGACTTTTCATCTTCATCAGAATCAACATATCTAGAGCCTTCCTCACCAATGTCTCTTACTAAATCTGACCTGGAGGAGATTCAGTCAAAAATAAAGTGTGAGTATAGCCTGGCCTATCCAGGGAAAGGGTGGTCACCAAGAAGAGAAAATGGGAGTCATATTCAATGTCATCTGTTGGAAGGGAGGGCTAAACATCCTTAGAAATACTTAGGAACTGTCTACTAGTATAAACAACTTTTTAATTATTATCAATGATTAATTTTATTATCAATGAAGTGCTATTTTTATGTATATTGGGTTGTTCTATCTCCTAATTAATTTGATCTCTCTTTCACAATGTATAACTAATCCGCAGTTCCATCAACATGTTCACTACAATGACCATGAAGTTATGTAACTTTTAAAGTGATGATTCACGGGAGCAATGTTTATTCATGCCATTTTATATTCATGATCAATATTTTTCATTGCATCATTGATAAACTATTTATTAAAAAATGTTGGAACAGAGAAGTTTTTGTTTAAAATATGGGAGAAAGATAACGTTTTTTCAAGGAAATGCCATTAAATATATATCTCTAATAGCACTTCTGAAAGGTAGTGCTATTAATATTGTAACCTATAATAGCATTGCCTTGAGAAAGCATTGTAAAAGGTTATCCACTTCTAATATAATAGTGTTTCCTCAAAGAAATACTATTAAAGGTAGACCCATCACATTTTGCTTGGGTGATTATTTGACTATAAAGAATCTTTTATTTCAGCTCTATAAATATTAAAAACTTTCAATTTGTAAAGCTTTAAAGTATTAAAGAACCCTATATAATATAATCTTTTTTTTTAAAATGTAGCTTATTAAAGAACCTTATATAAGATAACCCTATATAATATAAGATTTAAAATATTAAAGAACCCTATATTGAAGCTTATTGCTTTGTTCTTTCTCAAACTTGTAGAATCCTAACACTTCTTTTCATTGAAACGTAACTGGTATCACACTATCACAGTCAAAGTAGACAATGCAAAATGAGCAAGAGAAACTAGTATTGCATTATTATTATTTTTGAGAATTACCAGAAGGGTTACAGTTCGAAAAACAAATAGATATGAAGCAAAAGTTCTTTCATCATTGACAACACGAGTTACAACAAAAACATAGTGAATACATATTGATGTAAAATTGATGTGAAGCTAGCAAAAAGTCTTTCATCATGGAAATTCGTCACAACAAGAGCTTGCGGAAAATGCTGAATTTCATCATCGAAGTTCTTCACAGCAAGAGCATGTAGAGGAGGAAGAGGGAGGATAGAGTCCAACATAAGATCAAAAGAAATTGAGGAGCATAAACCCACGTAGGGTTTTATTATGGATCACCTCCTCTCTTCTGGGCTTTATTATGGTTCAGATTCTGGATCTTATTGAGCAAGATTTCTTCCATCTTTCCCACGCCAGAAAGGGAACTCCAAAAATGAAAAACGTCCCGGATTGAGAATGTGTTGGTAAAATTTGGAGTGTGAATGATAAGAACACAGAGGAGAATTATTTATATGAGAGTTCACCAGGTAAAACTAACGTTTTCAATAGTGTTGAGTTACAAAGAAACAAAAATGATGAATTCAAAAAAATTGTGCGTTGAATATCGCGTTTTCTGTGCAGAGTTTATTATTCATTTAACTTCATAGACTGCTTCAACTAACGTGCAAAGAGTTGGTCACCTAAAGGGCCTTGTTTTAATATGGGGGAAAGATAGCGTTTACCCAAATAAGCGTTATAATAGTTACATATTTAATAGCGCTTGTGTGAGAAAACACTATTATAAAGGTATATTGTTTAATAGTGTTTCCTAAACAAAGTGATATTAAATGCCTCCACGCAATTTTTTTTACAGCAATATCATAATTTTGAGAATTAAAATCAAAGTTACAGCTTGAAAAACAAATATATGTGAAGCAAAATTTCTTTCATCATTGACAACAAGAGTTAAAATTTGCTACATTATAACTAGATGCTGAGTTACAATTTGGGTATTGACATGGAAAACCAGAAACTAAAAGAGAAATTATAGATTCTCGATAAGTGAATACAGAGTTATAAAATTTATTTACAATAGAATTACATTGACAACAAGATCTTGTCGAATCTTCCAATTCCAATTGAAATTACAAAATTAAGGAATCTATCTCTTCAATTATTGTTAACAACACTTTCCTTTTGATTGAACAAATCCATACTAAAATCATTCAGCTCTAACGCGTCCAATTTCCACCTGTTGAAAACATTAATGGAGGGAGAGGAGAGAAGGAGGATGGTCCTCATTTAGTTGGAAGATACAACCAAATTTCCACCTCCTTCCCAAGAGAGAGAAGTCCATTTGGCAGCAGTCCCGTTGGAATCACTTCAAGTTCATCATCTAATAAGGATGGAGAACAACCCCCACATTGGATTTTATTATGACTCACATCCTCTCTTCTAGATTTTATTATTGCTCACATTCTGGATTTTATTGATCAAAATTTCTTCCATCTTTCCCACACAAGAAAGAGAACCCCAGAAATGAAGAATATCATGGATTGAGAATGAGTTGGTAAAATTTGGAGTGTAAATGATAAAGACACAAAGGATAATTATTTGTTGGAGAGTTTGGTCAAATAATTCAAACTAACGTTTTCAATAGTGTTAACTTACAAAGTAACATAATTGATGAATTGAGAAAATCTTGCATTGAATATCTCGTTTTCTGTGTATTTATTATTGTTCATTTAACTTCACACTTTGTTGTTTCATTGACTGTTTCAACTAACGTGCAGAGAGCTCATGGATAGATAGTGTTTCATCAAGTAAGTGCTATTATAGCATCCTCTTTAACCGCGCTTGCTTGTTAAAACATTGTTGAAAGTATATATTTTATTAGCGCTTTTACGAGGAAGTGCTGTAATAGGTGGAGCACATTTTTTTAAAAAATGTATAGGGTTAAAAATAGCATTTCGTTGTGGAAACGTTATTAAATGTATAACTTTTAATACTGTTTCCTTGGGGAAGCGCTATTAAAAACCTCTGTGCATTTTTTTTAAAGTGTTTGCTCTTGAAACCGCTATTAAGTGTGTGCTATTAAAGGTCAATTTTGGCATAGTGTCTGTGTGGGCATTACAAACTTCTAAGCCATATTAAAGGTCACACGTCATTAAAAATGGCCAAGTCGTCAATAACGATTAACAACTATTTGTGATTCAGACAGTCACATTGCTAATAGTGAGGTTGTTGGTAATGTCCCGACAGTTATTGACTGCTTATCCGTCGATAACTTTACCGACGATTATGTCGGTTAATAAATTTGTAGTTATGAATTCACGCAAAATATTGGAGCTAACACACCAAAGGTTTTATCGACAAATTAGCCCACATTAATTTTATCGATGACTTAGCCGCCATTAAATTTGCCAATAAGTTTGTAAGGCCTTACATACGGCTTTATCCGTCAATAATTATGAAACTAAAAACAGTCCTAATTAAGCGCGTTGGTAACAAGTCATCGATAATAGCAGAATTTCTTGTACTGGCTTAAACAGTTCGAGTCAAAATTTTGAGAAGAAAGATCTTGGCCTTCTTAGTTATTTCTTGGGGCTTAAGGTACTTTCTTTTAATGATGGTTTATTTGTATCTTAAGGTAAGTATGCTTTAGATTTCATTTCTCGAGTGACCTTACATACAACAAAACTAAGTGTACCCCGCTTGAAACTAATGTTCGATTTACTTCGGTGGATGTAGGCATGGCAAAAGAATCTAACCCCGCGGGTACCCGTCCGAGCCCGCCTCGATTTTTACGGGAAAACCCCGCTTTGATTGGGTTCGGGTTCGAGGGAAACCCGTTTTCCATATGCGGGGGTGGGGGCGGGGGTGCTGATACCTACCCCAAACCCGCCCCCAAACCCGTCCCATTATAAAGAAATTAGTAAAATACCCATATTATAAAGTTAAGTAAGGGTTATATCACTTTTCATTTCCCTTCCCTAATCCTTACCAAAAAATTGTGCCTTCCCTGACTCTTTTCCCCCTCTGAGCCCTCTTCCAAACCGCCGTCCTTGTCCAGCCAGAGATCGCAATGGCGACTCTGGAGCTCCGCCTAACTCCGCGACTCAGAGACTTCGACGTCGACTTCGCGTATCCGCCCAACTCCGCGAATCAGAGACTTCGCCGTTCACGATCACGTTCCAGCCGTCCCTGTCCAGATTTGCTCGTCGCTTGCCTTACGGCGGTCAACCCTGCTCGTCGTCGTCAGAAGGTACAGACCCTTCTACTTCGTCTCTGGTGGTATACTATAACCATCTTTGTGAATATCATGAGAAAGATTTCTGAAACATGACATATGATGCTTGCAAATCTTGTAAATGAAATGGATTTACTTCTTATGCGATTAAAATTTTTTTTTGTGTGTGTTGACAGTAAATTAAGAGATGGATTACTGAAAAATGGATCCTCATTTGGTTACCTTTTTATGAAATTATAGTTAAGAGTTTCATGATAACAGTCTTCCTCATGTGCCAGGGTTGTCCTTTTTCCTCATTTGTTTTCCTCATTAAGAGATAAGAGTTTCATGTTTCAGGAAAGAGAGTTTTCAAGGCATCTTTCCTCTGTATTATGTCCATGTATTAGGAGAGCATCCCTTTATTAGATTGTTCTTAAGAGTTGAGCCATGGATGTGCAAATTTATTGGTCCAGCCTTTTTCTTTTATATTTTTATACTTGTGATGTGAGTGAGTGTTGGTTGAGACAATTAAGATTGAAACATTTAGATCCCAATTCTTATATTCTCTTTGTTTGATTTGTCCTTTATGTTGATAATTTGATACTGTGGATTTTATATTATAAGGCCTCTACTTTGTTTAAGAACTTTGACCAGATTTTGACCTTTATAAGAAAATAAAAGTACCATTTCAAATATAACAGTTCAGGAATTAACCTTGTTTGGCGTCATACAACCATATTTAGCAGGGATTCAGATTGGATGACGATACAAGAAAGGTTGCATCCATTATTAGTCACCTTGAGTGGAATTGTGAATTTTGTTGTAATGTGCTGACTCAGTTTGATTGTTTGTACTATATATATACTTACTCTTGTTTTGAAATTCTGAAGCTATGAATTTTTGTTTTGTCTTTAATCAATTAGTGTTGCTAACTAATGAATTAATTTTGGCATGTGAAATGAATTTGGTATGTGAATTTTGGTGTTGGAAATGTACACATGTAATGGATCTTGTGCTTTATTCACTCTTAATCATTCTAATTTGCCCTTATGTACAACTCAACAGGATATAGACATGGCATATGGTGGTGGTAATTCTCAACCACTCATTTCACAAGAAAGTGCACATCAACCAACTCCAGAAGCAATCAAGCAACTCCAGAAGCAAGCTTCAACACTTCAACTAATGCTCCCACACCAAATGAACCTATTCAAGCATGTTGGGGTGAGACAAGTGATAATTTGGAGGCATCAACACAAACGGGGACAGGTAGGCTTAAAAGTGTGGTATGGAAACATTTTAAAAAGACTAAAGTTAATGGAGAAGATAAGGCTCAATGTAATTATTGCAAGAAGTTTCATCGTGCAAATTCAAGAAATGGAATGAAACACTTACACCAACACATGGACATATGTGTTTAACGCAAGATTAGCATGAAAGGGAATAAAGGGCAAACATTTCTTATGGCTAAGGTCTTGCAAGGTAAGCAGGAGTTGGGTACCGGGACTTATGATGCTGGAAATGCAAGGAAAGAGCTTGCAAATGCAATTATTATGCATGAATGTTCATTCTCAATAGTGGATCATCTTGGCTTTAAGAGATACACAGCCACTCTCCAACCATTATTTCAAGTTTTTTTTTAGAAACACTATCAAAAAGGAGATATTCAAAGTGTATGGATTTGGAAGAGTGGCCATTACATCAGACATTGTGGACTTTGGGCAATAAAAAAAAGGAGTATATGACTGTCACTGGTCATTACATTGATGGCTCTTGGACTTTACACAATCAAATTTTGAGGTAATAATAAATTCTTAAATTTTTGACTTAATTATTGCATATTGTTTAGATTGTTTATATGATACAGTGATTGAATGTGGTTCTTATTTTATTAGGTTTATTTATATTCCTGCTCCTCACTCAAGTGATAGACTTTATAATGCATTGGTTGAATGTTTGATGAATTAGAACATTTCTACAAAATTGTCCACTATCACTTTAGATAATTGTAGCACAAATGATGTTATGATTGATAAAATTAAGGATAAGTTGCGGTTAAGCACTTTGTTAAAGGATGGGTCCTTAATTCATATGCGTTGTTGTGCACACACATTAAATTTGATAGCAAAAGATGGGTTGGAAGTAGTGAAAGATAGGGTAGAAAGAATTCGGGATAGTGTAGCGTATTGGAATTCCACACCTAAAAGGAAGGAAAAATTTGAGGAGAAGGCCAAACAATTAAAAATCCGTTTCACTAGAAATTTGGTTTTATATTGTCCGACTAGATGGAATTCCACTTACAAGATGCATGACATTGCCATTTCATATGAGGACATATTTAGTCAGTTAAGACAACGTGAGTCTCAGTACACTTGTTTGCCAACTAGTTTACAATGGAGATTTGCAAAGGATGTTTGTGAAAGGTTGAAATTGTTCAATTCTATCATTGAAATGATTTCTGGCACTAAATATCCAACTGTCAATATGTATTTTTCTAAGATCTGTGAGATCAAATTGGCAATATCTCAGTGGATTGACTCCTCCAATGAATTGATTAAAAAAATGGCTGAAAAGATGTTGGAAAAATTAGATAAATATTGGAGTGTCATTCATAATATAATGGGAGTTGCTACTGTTTTGGATCCTAGATACAAAATGGAGTTGCTTGAATACTATTATGAAAAATTGTATGGACATGAGTCTTTTGAGCAGGTTAACATGATCCGACAGTTGTGTTACGATTTGGTTTCTGATTATCAATTGAAAATGAATAGAGGCTCTAGTAGTGGCCCTCTAATGTTGGATGCTAGTCATGTCGGTGATGATGCTTTAATCGAGTATGATGCATATATCATGAGGAAAAAAGAGCTAGAACTTCATTTGTTAAAACAGAGTTAGATCATTATTTAGAGGAGGTGGTTTTACAAAGAAGTTCAGATTTTGATATTTTATTGTGGTGGAAGTTGAATTGCATCAAGTATCCAACATTCCAAGCAATTGTAAAGGATGTATTAGCGATTCTTATTTCTACTCTAGCTTCTCAATCTGCATTCAGTACTAGCGGTCATATGTTAAGTCCTCATCGCAATCAACTTCATTGGACTACTTTAGAGGCCTTGATGTGTGCTAGAAGTTGGTCATGTAGTGCTGAGAATACTGATAAGGTTTTAAATTATTCATTCAAATATCTTATGAAATGGCAAATAATTTTGTATATTTTGACTAATCATTTATATTGTATTGTATTTGATATTTATAGGTGGTTTGAATTCTAAAGTAGGCAACGATTATGCTACTTTAATCAATGAAATAGAGTCTGATGATGAAGGTATTCCCTACTTTATTTGCTTTAAATTTTATGAAGTATAAGGTTTATATTTTATGGTTTTTTCTTAATGCAGGTGAAATGTTGGTTAGTGGTGTTACTTCTCGTTTAGAAGATGATCAATAGATGTTTTGTTATTTTATGGATTGGAACATTGGTTTTATATTATTATGTACGCTAATTTGAAACATTGGTTGTTTTTGAATTTGTACTTTGTGGTTGTTTGTTATAATTTGGAATATTGGATGCATGGTTAAAGCATGTTGGTTAATTTGGAACATTTCGAATATTGGATGTATGGTTGAAACATTGTTTGTTTTTGAATTTGTACTTTGTGGTTGTTTTGATAATTTGAAATATTGGATGTATGGTTAATGCGTGCTGGATGTCATTACTTAGCAACAGGGAATTTTAAATTTAGCATGATGGTGCTAATTGTTTTAAATTTGGCTGGAAAAGGCTCCAAAATAGAGTAATGACAAAGAAAATGTTAGTAAATTATCATGGATCATTTTTATAATAGTAAAGGCTAAAGATATACATCAAGGTGATTGATTTCTTAATGGAGGCGGGGGCGAGGGTGGAGATTTGGTTTTTTTTTTTGCAGTTGTGGTTCCCAGGGCTGGGGAACCGGACCCTAGCGGGGACGGGGATGGGGGCGTTTTTTTTCACCCCCAACGAGGATTTGGGGCGGGGACCGGTTTCGGGTATAGAGTCGGGGGCGGGGATGGGAAAGGCAAAACCTGCCCCGCCCCATTGCCATGCCTAGTTGGATGGAACTTCGTTGATGATTTGACCCTCTATCATTAGTTAGTTGGTATCTTGGTGTATCTTACATTGACTCGGCCTGACATCTCTTATGTTTTCATTTGGTAAGCCAGTTCATGGCCGCACTTTGTTCCATGCACTATGTTGTTGTTTGAATCCTTTGACATATATACATCAAGGGTCCACTTTTTCATGATCTGCATTTCTCTATGTTATCGTCGTGTGAAATTTTGGTGTTTAGCGGTTTAGTCGGTTAATCCACATAGTTGATAACGATTCTCCTTTTGTGTTCAGGCGATTATGCTGAGAAAGAGACTCTGATTCTTAGCTGTGGGTTCCTAAACTACTCCAAAGAGCGTCTAGTGTAGAAGGTGAAGCTAGAAAAAAACCAAGGTTACATGAAAAATAAAGGATAAAATCGATAAAAGAAGGAAAGCGATAAAAGAAAGGAAAGATAAAAATAAATGTAAATGAGTTTGATTGAGTGTTCGTGTGTCTTTTACTATAGGCTACACTATGAACTTAAGCAAAAAACTAACTCTGAAACATGTCTTTGTTGGCCACTAACTCCTACAAATTAGCATTGTGTTAATTGGCTGACCAAAGATCCAAAAATGTACACAAAACGCTGCGTTCCAACGGCCGACCATTTTACCAACACCTCCTATATTCACGGCAAGTTGCTCCATGATCTTCCCGTTGGTAACCATTTCCATGTATTTCGCTTCAAATTGTTTTATCTTCAATTTAAGTACGTTGCAACAACTTAGTTATCCACTCTCCATAATTATAAGGATAAATAATTAGGGTGCTCGGCTGCTCAAAACTACCTTCATCTTTTAATCCTTCATCATCGGCTGCAATAAACACTCTATCATATTTTTCATATCACCAGCATATTAATGACCATTACTTAATTACATAAATAGGCTGCCATTTAATCAAAATAATTAATTAGCACCTGATTCACATAATCCCAACGGCTAAATAGCTTCAATGACTATATTAAAAAAAATCTGGTGATAACATTTGTTGTTTCCAATCAGCTGGCACATGGTACCATATCAGCTCTTACCATTAGACTATCCAATGAAGCAAAATCGGGTATTCACATTCGGCTATTAATAATTATTTTTTGGTGATAACACAAAAATCTCTAATGTTTCCATGAGCTTACAGAGATGCTTATTTGGGTGGAGATCCCACTTATTGTCACTTCACTACTAGTTAAATATTTTTCATGGCAACTCTAGCTAGATCTATCATTTCTTAGGGTGACATGAAGCAAACACTTACAACTCGCTCTAGTAGTGAAGCAAAATATTATGATCTAGGTGATACTACTTCTAAGATCTTGGGATTAGATGACTAATTGAAGACTGAGTATTTCTTAGTAATCCTCAATTGTCCTTTATTGTGATAATAAATTCAAATTGCACACAATGTTGTCTTTCATGATCCAAATATATTGAAATTGATTTCACTTCATTCGTTGGCTCATCCTTCGAGATGTTCTTCGTGTCATCACCATTATTCATCATCCTTGTTCTTTTGTACTCTACATTCCGGACTCAAATTAGCTAGTTTCCTCTTTACCCACTTATGATTGAGAGGGATGTTACAGCATCTCTATTTTGTAGTTTATTTTATTCTTCCTGTACTTTATACTTCTTGTGCTACTGTTGTATAGTCTTAGAAATAAATATATGTAAATCATTTTACATTATCATTCACTAAATATATAGAAATCCTTTCTAGTTTTTATCTGATTCTCACATAACTAAATTTAAGTGTAGAGCGGAGGATTTAAGAGTTTTTTCTTACCTCCCTTATCTATACTATATATATTTACAAATAACCTCATTGATTATTTATCCATGTGTCAACCTCTAAGCATTCTACATAGAAATACGCACAAGTGTCGCTACCACAATCAATATTGATTTTTTTTTTACAATTTTTTAATTTTTAATTAAAAAATAATCAATAAATTTTGAAATTTCAAATTAAATCAATACATTAATGATAAGTTATTTTTTGACTCATAAAATATTTAAGAATCGAATATTAAATGTGGAAGAATCATGTGTGATTAATCAATATTTGAATGCTGAAAGAATCAATATTTGATTTCCATAATCGAATAATTAGTCAATAATTTAAATCTGTTAATTTGGCTTTAATTAATGAAATTATAACCTACCAGTTTTGAATTTTAGTTTTAAAAATTTGGACAACAAAAGGAAACATAATTGATTGCAAATTTCATCAATTAAAGAAATTTTAACCTGACAATAAATGAATGTAATTATAACCTGCCAATAAATATAATTTGAAATGGTCTTCAAAATAGTTATTAAATGGACACTGTAATTAGAAAATTTGCCAATATATGATGTCACTAATTATTTCAATCATGACCTTTTCAAATCATACTTGATTGAAACCTGCCAATGAATGAATGAAATTATAACCTGTGAATAAGTGAAATTTGAAATGTGGTCTCTTTCTCCTTTCCTACTCCATGGAAGAGGGAAGACCACTGCCTCTATGCATCTCTCTCCACCGTGAGGCCCACCACCTAACACCAACCGAAGAAGAAGTAAAAGGTAAGGCCATTTTCTCTTTTTTATTTTTTTTCCTGCGATCCCTCGTAATTTTTTCCTCTTTGGTTATTAGAAGGCCATATATAGTCGTTCCCTACTCATTCGGTTATCTCTCATATCAGGTAATGACTATCATCTCTTCTCCATTTTTATTATTGTTTTTTTTCATGTGATTTATGACTGTCATTCTTGTGATTTTTTATATTTTTTATCGATCAATGTTTTGAATATTGAAACCCTCTCATTCTCACTATTTGTTATTTTTCCAAAATACCGTCCCAAATCTTCAAATGGTAAGGCACCCTCTCATTCTCGCTATTTCTGATTTCGCTCTTTTTTGTTTCATTATTCTTACAAGTTGTTTATTTGTGTACATGATTCTTCAACCTGGAAAAAATATCTTGCAAGCATGTTTTAGAAAAACTTGGTATACCAGATTTTATTAGTTTTTCATATACTGAACATTGTGATTTAACCATCTTAATTCGCCATCACAAGCTGTTATAACCCATTATGAATTCTAAAGCCGACATGTGGAAAGAGGATTGATTTAAAGGAGATACTTGAGGTTACTCATGTCGCCATTCGGGCCAATATTTCACCACCCATAAACCCATAATCGAAAGGAACGGCAGGGCCGTGATAAAGATGCTACGAATTTTCCAATCGACACATTCTTCAAAAAAATTCTCTTTAATATTGTTCAATTTCAGTTTCAATGATACAAGAATGATGATTACTTTCTCCACATTTTACAACTCTATTGGAATCTTTAATTTTTCCCGCATTGGTAATGAATGAGAAGGTCAGAATTTTTTTTAAAAAAAATTACAGATAAACTTTTTGTTTTAGAATACTATATTTGTCAAGTTCAGTTGCTTAACCTACATTTTTTCCCCTTTATTTCTCATGGAAATGTTAATGCATACGATGTGTCATAGTGGGAAAAAGACACAAATGAGAATATATGGAAGAATCTTCGTTCAAATATTGTATGAAAATTGTCGGGATGTAAATATTGTTGTCAATAACTTGGATAAAATTATGTTGGATGGGTTAAATGATGTTCTTTATTGAGATAGAAATCCAACTAGATAATTCTAAACAATTTGCTTCACCTCTGCCTTGATGTAGGATTTTTAATTAGCTCATAGAAATAAACATATTATCTCACAAGGAAATGCCAATTCTCTCGTGTAAACATGCGAGCATTGTCATCTTCAACAATCATTAATATGAATATTTAATTTCTGATTATATAATGTTTATTATATAAAATTTAAACATTATCATTTATACTTTGAAGAGAGACAAACAAAAATAATGTGATAAATAAATATATTTTCTAAAAATGTTTAACTTTAACTGCGAAATAGGAGAAATAATTCAAAATATTTTCAAGATTTTTTTTTTCATATGATAGATAAATATATTTTCGAAAATTGGTTAACTTACACGGTAAAAAGAAGAGAAGTAAATCAAATAGATTTTTAAGAGAGAATAAAAAAATTCATATCATAGATAAATATATTTTCTAAAAATCGTTAACTTGCACGGGAAAAGATGAGAAATAAATCAAATATATTTTCAAGAGAGAATAAAAAAAATCATATGATTACCAAGATATTGTGAAGATTTTAACATTATTGTTTTAATAAATTACATTGAGAAATGATTAATTAGCTTGAAATGTAGTTTTAGCTTTGAAAACATAAATATAATATTAAATATTCAAAGAAGTACAATACCAAGATAGTGGAAGAAAAAATGGTTAGTGCTAATTTATTAATTTGCTTTAAAAAATAAAACAAATGCACTATAATATTGATGTTGAAAGAAGTAGAATATCAAGGTATTGAGAGAAATGTCAAATATTAAAAATAATATGATAGAGAAATATATTTTATAAAAATGGTTAACTTTTACGGGAAAAGAGGAGAAATAAATCAAATAGATTTTCAAGAGAGAACAAAAAATAATATGATAGATGAATATATTTTCTAAAAATGTTAAACTCTCACGTGGAAAAGAGAATAAATAAATCAAATACATTTTAGAGAGATAATAAAAATAATAATATGATGGATAATTATATTTTTTTTAAAATGATTAACTTGCACACGAAAAAATGACAAATAAATCAAATAGACTTTAAAGAGAGAAGTAAAAAATTATATGATAAATAAAAATATTATCTAACAATGGGTAACTTGCACAGGCGAATGGAGAAATAAATCAAATAGATTTCAAAGAGAAAATAAAAAATTAGTATAGATAAATAAATTTTTTTAAAATGATTAACTTGCTCGAAGAAAAGAGAAGAAACTAATCAAATAGATTTTCAAAAGAGAAGAAAAATAATATGATAGATAAATATATTTTATAAAAATTTTAATTTTCAGGGGGAAATAGGAGAAATAATTCAATATATTTTCAAGATTTTTTTTTCATATGATTGATAAATATATTTTCTAAAAATGGTTAACTTGCATGGTGAAAAGAAGATAAATAAATCAAATAGATTTTGAAGAGAGAAGAAAAAATTTAAAATCATAGGTAAATATATTTTCTATTGCACGGGAAAAGATAAGAAATACATAAAATAAATTTTTAAGAGATAATAAAGAAATTCATATGATTACCAAGATATTGTGAAGAGTTTAACATTAGTGTTTAAATAAATTACATCAAGAAATGAAAAATTAACTTGAAATGTAGTTGTAGCTTTGAAAAGATATTTTTAATGTTTTTTTTTTACTAAACATATTTATAATGCTAAATGTTCAAAGAAGTATCATACCAAGGTAGTGGAAGAAGAAATGATTAGTGCTAATTCCTAATTTTGCTTTGAAAAATCAAACAAATTCACTATAATATTGATGTTGAGAGAAGTATAATATCAAGGTATTGAGAGAAATGTCAAATATTAAAAATAATGTGATAGAGAAATATATTTTCTAAAAATGGTTAACTTTGATGGAAAAATAGGAGAAATAAATCAAATAGATTTTTAAAGAGAAGAAAAAAATAATATGATAGATGAATATATTTTCTAAAAATGTTTAACTTATACGAGAAAAGGGGATAAATGAATCAAATAGATTTTTAAGAGAGAATTAAAATAATAATATCATAGATAATTATTATTTTTAAAAATGTTTAAATTGCAAGAAAAAATGAGAAAAAATAAATCAAATAGATTTTGAAGATAGAGAGAAAAAATGATGTCATGAATAAATATATTTTCTAAAAATGGTTAATTTGTACGAGGAAATGAGAGAAATAAATGAAACAGATTTTCAAGAGAGAAAAAAATTTCATATAATTACAGTAATCATTGTGTTTAATACTACTATTTAAATAAATTATATTGAGAAATGATTAATCATCTTGAAATGCAATCGTTGCTTTGGAAATATATATTTAGTATTAAATGTTCAGAGAAGTATGATAATAAATTAGAGTTTAATTGCTATACATTGTCAGTGTAAAGTTTTTTAAACTGTCAACCAATCAGAAATCATGGTATGAGTGACTTTTAAGGTAGTTAAGATAAGAGTTAAGCATTTTAGCTTATATGTCAATTTCTGATTGGTTGACTGTGTAAAAATTTTTTACACCGACAGTGCATACCAATTAAATCCAATAAAATTATTGGAAGAAAGAAACAACATCTTTTTGATTAATCACAATCTTTTCGATTTTGTTTATATACATAATCTTTTAAAGTATTATCCTTCAATTTCTTTTCATATAAACCTCCTTTCTAAAATAATATTATTCTTCCTTTATTTATTTTTTTCTTCACATGTAAACATTTTTTATATCTACCTTTTAATATTGCATAAATATTATGATATTGCACTTAAAATGTGTGCGTCGCACGTGTAACATACTAGAATGCATATTTACAAGACAATATGTACTTACTATTTGCACTTAAGAGTCATTATGATCAATAATAGTTATTAAGTTAATACCTGTTACACTTTGTAATTGATGGTTCAGACAAAATAATTTTTTGTATATAATTTCCGACAAAAATTTTTAAACCAAAAATGTGAAATCAGTAATTACATATTTTTTTGATTAAATCCTAAAAATTAGCATATTTCCGCACGGGTCCATACACTAGTACTTGATAATTTTAAAAGAACTTTCCTCATAATTAATAACCCATAGAAAAGAATGAACTGTATTTTAGAAATTAAAGTATATACTCCTCCACAACAAAATATAAGCAAATTTAACTACCTTCACCCTTGTTAAGATAATTAATTATTCATATTTAATGTTGTTATTCTCATTTAAAAGTTTAACTTTATTACCTAAATTATCCATCTTTGTTTATTCACATTAATTATATTGTATGGAAACTTGTTTCAATTAAATGTAATCAATGAAGGGCATTTTTGATATACTATCATTAAATAGGATGCAAAAAGTCAATTTTTGCTTATATTTTGTTACAACTTAAATATGCCAATTTTTGCTTATATTTTGTTACCGAGGGAGTACGTTCTAACTTTTTGTTTTCATATCCATTAAGAAATAATCTGTTTTATTTTTTAAAAAATATGTTAACATACAACAAATCTGATATAATTTAAATAAAGGCAAACAAAATTACCAAATGGGTGTGACTCAGTTAGTTGCGCAGACTGAGTTTGTGGGGGAGGACCGCGGTTTGAATCCCACAAAACACATTCTTGGGGAGGGCGAGAAGAACCTTAACTGTGACTAAGCACCCGAATAGATATTAGTCCCTTAGCGGGTCCAAAAGATCTAAGTTTGTGGGGATACTCTGTAGACCCATTGGGGAGCCAAAGGCTCTAATTACGGTGGGCTCCAACAAAAAAAAAAAGGCAAAATTACTCTTTTGGTCTCTTATCTTAATTGTATTTTCATTTTGGTCCCTTAACTTTTTTTTTGTGACAAATAAGTCCCCTATGTTTACAAACATTAATAACGTTGGCCTAAACGTTAGTAAACTCCGTCTCAAATGGTTCGACGTGTCCGATAAGTATTCAACATGACGCTGACGTGGTGCTGGCTTAGTGGCTTGACCAAAATGACATCATTTTGGCGACTTCAGATCAGTATCTACTAAGGTACGTAGATGTAAATCAAGCTGTGTGTAGCCATGGTTGTAGAGAAGAAGATTGGGAACCATGAACTCGAAGTCACCATTTAAGGGGGAGGAAGATAATACACCCCCAATGGTAACAACCAGATCACCAGCCACTTAATACATCTAGTTGTGAAGTTAATGGACACGTTTAACGGAGTTGGACGGAGAGTAACACTTAGGCCAATATTGTTAACGCTAGTAAACATAAAAAACTAGCTTTTTACAACAACAAAAAAAGTTAAGGGACCAAATTAAGTAAAACAATTAAGTTAAGGGACCAAAAAAATAATTTTACCTTAAATAAATCTATGTTAGGGTCCAAGCAAGTTTTATACCAATGAAAAATCTTTTAATTGTATAGTCATACACATTGCATGAGCAAAACTATATAAGTTCAAACGTATATTTGAGATATTCATGTATTACAGCTATATATATCATTAAAAATGAATCTAGTAATTAGTTTAAAATCCCACAATATATAACTAGGTGGAAAATTTTAATTTGGATCGTGATTTGAATACAACAAGAGGATATACGAGTATGCATGACTAAGTTATTCCTTACGAGGTAGAAAAATAAAATCTTATACTTGCTTGTATGAATGAAAAATGATAATCACAATGAAACTAAAAATGTTATATATCTAATTAGTAACTTGCTGTATGTGAATATTATTTGTAACCATCACTCATATAAACAAATTTATATTTAAACGTAGGTACACAATGGGCGCTGCAAATAGTATCATTGAAATTTATCATTGCAAATTGAAATCTTTCATAGTATCATTGATTTCTGTCTACATCAGTTTGTCTTTTTACTGATAACATGTTCTATAGCAAGGTAAAAAGGCAAAAAATACTGGCTTGAAGGTGTGAAAATAATGAAGAAGGAACAAACACCGCCTCATTTTTTGTCTCTAGCAATAAAATTTCCTTAAAAGTACAAAAACAAAGAGGGCACTGCAGACCGACCCTGAAGACAAGGTGGAAGTTGCTGAAAATAGGAAAATAAAAAGGGGAGCGGTTGTTATTTCTGCATTTGCTGAGAAGTGGAAATTTTTTTTTAAAAAAAAATTGAAAATATATACGTATCCATACCACATGCACTCATTAAATACGTTACAATTTTTAGAACTGCTGACTTTATACTTACAAGACTCATATGAAAAAAAGTTTTACATGTAGACAAAAGGTTTATTTCACATGGGGTGTGCATGTGATGTGAATGTACACTTACATCTTCTGTCTACCATGTGGATTAACCCTTAGATTTTTCTGTCACCAGCTAAGCAATCCACCAAGTTGATTCTTTTTTTTGTCCCCCCCAGCCCCCAATTTTCTTATCTTCACCCCTTCCATATCTCTCTCTTTTTTTCCTTGTATTCTTGTCCAAGTTAATTAAAAATTTCAGAAATGACACACACCACAATCCCAATAAGTAAGAAAAAGGGGAATTTAGGTTTCCACACAAAAAGGATAGATCTTCCTATCTCCTTTATAATTTCTTTCATCTCTTTATGATCAAATTATTGTTGCAAGTTGGAGAAGCTATAGGCATGATGAAATAAAACAATATGCTACAATTATTCTTAACTTTTTCTCAAAATTTTGACACTTGCCTCTTTCCCTTTCCCTTATAATAAGCCTTGCAATGATTCATCCTATAAGGCTTTTGTGCCGCTAGTTTAAGCAAAGCCTGTTATTTTTGGTTAATTGATCTTTTTTCCCCTGAAATTCTTTTCTTAAGTTAATAGCATTGTTTTGTATAGAAGTTTCCTTAGTGGAGTGTTCAACCTCCTTTCTCTCGTTTTATTTTTCCCATCACGATATTGTGCCTTTAAGAGTGCTTCATTCGGCATATAATATCTGGTTTAAAGGTTGTACTACAGAGTAAACAACTACAGAAAAGATGGTAGTGGAGAGTAAATTGTAAGCAATCATAACCATGTGCAAAAGATTTAGTCTTTAATAATAATCGGCTTATCTTGTCAAAAAAAAAAAAATAATAATCTTCTTATATGCTTATTACAGCTCTAACTTATAAGCTACAATAAAAAACAAATTCCATTCAAGTCTTGTACCGTAGATTCATTGGAACATGGAAGCATGTGCGCACACCACAAAGGTAATAAACAAAATCCTTAGCAATCCCTAGGCTAATTTTCAGCATTATTATCATTTATGGGTAACTAATATATAAACCATAACAGCCACAATTACCAAAGCTATATATGCCATTGACATTTTGCCAACCCTAATCAAGATTCAAGAAGCACATTTATACAAAGAGGGCCACAATAAATGGGCCCCAATGTGGGCCCTGAGAAAGAAAGCACTGGAAAAGCCCATATTGAGCAAGGAAGGGTAGAGGGCCCATATTCCCATAAACAACGACTCACGATAGAGGGAAGAAAGGGAGAATACTACGTAACAAACGAACACAATGAATTCGTCTCGTGTCTACTTCTTGGCTTTTTTCATTTTCTTCGTTTCAATTAATTTATTAATTATTATTTTTTTAAATTTTAACTCCACCCCCTCTCCCGGCCCAGCTTTTTTTTCTTCAATCATATCATGTAAGACTCAAATGGATAATTGGATAAGCATGCTGAGCCGAATTAATGCCAATGGACTCTACGTAAGTGTTTCATATTATATAATATAGCTGTCTCTATGTATCTCTATCTTTTCTTTATCATCCAAACGGACCACAAAACCATCAATCTCAGAGCCGAACAAGGATAAAAATGAACAGTTTTTCAAGGAAAAAACTTTGTTAAAATGAAATTTTCTCTAAAATGAATAAATAAAGAGAGTTTTAATCCTTGATCGGATAAAATGCATAAAAATTTAAAATTATTAAATCATTTAATGATAAAAACTCTTATATTTGTTCACTTGAAAGAATATCTCACTTTACATCCGTGGTATCATTTTTCACGTGTTGATGTCATAGAGGATAAAACAAAAAAGCCTAAAAAAAATGAATAAAGGTTGAAAGTTGACACAAACAAAAGACAAAAGCAGCAATAGGGGCCACTATTCTTCTGCCACGTCTAACTTTAGTGCCGCCAGTGCTAGCTAATAGCTATGTCTTCTTATTTATTTATTTTTTTGTTTTCTTTTTTTTTTTTTGTGCACTGTTTTGTGCTACTTTTCTTCACTGTTTCACACATTTTGATAACTAGAGAAGAGGTTGCGTTACACAGGGTGGGAATTGACTTCATAACGGGCATCATTGATTCCAATTATCTGGCGTTAGTGACATTCAATATCAGCAACGGAGAAAGTTCAAATTCCAGTTTTGGGCAAAAGAGAACTATTCATTGAACACTATATGTGGCGATTTGAGCTTCTGAAACAAGTATATTCAATAGCCTAATCCCTATGTATTCATTTTTAGAATATAAGAAAGGTTCTTGTTAACAAGTAGAGGGGTAAAATGGACACCACCTGAGTTCTATATTATTATAAATAAACTAATTAGTATATGTTTGCATTTTTTTTATATATATATTTTGTTGACTCCTACTTTTGGCTTTGAAGTTTGAATTTGTTTAGAGTGCAGAAGTTTTAGGGCGAGAACTAATATGAAGTGATTAAAAAAATGGATTCATGAGAAAAGAAATTATCAAAACTAATTTATTATTAATCATAGAGAAGCATATATGTAACACTCGAGAAATCATATTAAGGAATACAAATATGTGTTGAAGTGAATATTGGGCACTATCATTCTACAGAAAATGTTTATGCTAATTAATTCCCTAAAAGTCATGTCCACATCTATAGCAATAAAAATATTAGGCTTTTTTAAAGTGAACTTGAATGTAAAGTAAGAAAGTAAGGGTATATCGATCCTTTACTACTCAATATGTATTGAGATCTGACCTCACTTTAACTAATCAAGAGTAAATGCATTTTTACTTTCTTCACTTTATACTCAAACTCACTTTAGGATAGTTTTATCCCAAAACAAAAAAGACATATGATAAATTGGATTGAAAAGTTTTAAAATCAAGTGTGATTCATTTACTTTTAAATAGTAGGATAGCAATAGATATTAACACCACTATAATTTAAATTTGATACGCATTAATTAGCCTTCAAGATCAATGAGCTTTTACCTAAACTAGTGACTTAATACTAACAATTTTATGTCTCCATCTAAATAATTTAAGTTTTTAAGACAATTTTCAATTTGACTTTTATCCAATAAACACTTCTGAATGTATTGGGTTTGTTAGGGGTAAGCTAACATCCTATGTGTAGAAATATGATATAAAGTGATTTCTTATCATTCTATATGTATCTCTCACAAAGTTGTTATTGTAACCCTTTAAGAGTTTTGAAGATAAAGATATAAACTTGAAAGACAAAACAACAAAGAACAACAACAAACAATCCAAGCAAGAAAAGTATATCTAAAATTATATCAGAAACTTAAAGTAAAAAAGAGAATAGGAAAGAGATAACACCAAGAATTGTTAACGAGGTTTAGAGCAAATTCTCCTACATCCTTGGGACTGAATCGGGCTGAGAAAATCCACTATGTAAATAAGTGTTTATAGCTCTAGAAGTTTGGCACAAAACTTGGTCAATTTTCCCTCAAAGTTCCCCAGATGAGCACTCACAGTTTCTTCACTCTCTCTCAATGCACAAGACTCACTTTTATCTCTCTGATATGCTTCAGTAAATGTTTTTCACACTTTAACAACAAACCCGAGTGGAACTGGCTTTATAAACATAGCCTACAGTGAATAGCTCTAGTAACAGAAAACTGAAACCTATAACAAACTCCCAACTAACTAATGTGGAAACAGCTGAACCAAATACTTCTGATTGACTTAGTGGGAATGGGCCGAGAGAGCTTGATGATGGGCCGAACTACTAGTACCAATATTCAACAAATCTCCACCTTGGTACAAAACATTTGGCGGCTTGGATCTTCTCAGATGCAGGTTCATAGTCCAGATCATTATCAACCAGCATTAATCCTTAGCAATTCCAAGTACTGATTGAATTTGCTGAATGGTACAGGTTTGGTGATCATGTGTGCTGGATTATCATTGGTATGCACTTTTACAACCTCAACTTCACCCTTCTCAACAATGTCTCTGATGAAATGTAGCCTTACATCTATATGCTTTGTACTTTCATGATACATTTGATTTTTACACAAGTGTATTGCATTTTGACTATCACAATGTAAACATACTGAATTCTGTTTCAACCCTAATTCAGAAACTAGACCTCGAACCCAAACACTACAAAAAAAAAAATTTATTTTTAGCGACCACCAAATTCGATTGCTAAATTAGCGACCGAATTTGCATATTTAGCGACCGAATTTGGTGGTCGCGGAATGCCTAGTCGCTAAACTGTTTGGTGGTCGCTGAATCGGTCTCTAAACCATTTAGCGATCGATTTTAGCGACCGATTTAGCGATCAAATTTCCATATTTAGCGACCGAATTTTCATATTTAGCAACTGATTATATTCGGTCGCTAAAATACCTTTTTTTTGTAGTGAAAGATTTCTTTTACAACTTCTGCCAAGGCTACTTATCCAGCCTCTGTGGTTGAAAGAACTACAATGTGTTGGAGAGATGCCTTCCAGCTAATAGTGTTTCCAAATAGGGTGAATGCATATCCAGTGAGAGATCTTCTCTTGTCCAGGTCCCCTGCATAATCTGAATCTACAAATCCTTGGACCTGCTGTGATGTTTCGTTGTTTTTGCAGTATACTAAACCAGTTTCTTGTGTTCCTTTAAGATACCTTAGCACCCACTTGACTACTTGCCAATGATCCTTACCAAGATTTCTCATGAACCGGCTAGTGACACTAATAGCATGAGAGATGTCAGGTCTAGTATATATCATTGCATACATTATGCTTCCAATGACATTTGCATAAGGAACTTTCATCATGAATTCCTTGTCTTCTTGTGTCTCGGGTGATTGAGATGATGACAACTTGAAATGAGCTGCTAAGGGAATTCTTGTGGGCTTTGCATCAGTCATACCAAACCTTTTCACCACTTTGCCTAATTAGCCTTTCTGTGAAATGATTAACTTTCCTTGATCTCTATACTCGATAATGTCCATTCCCATAATTCTTTTAGCTGCCTTCAAATTCTTTTAGCTGCTGCTTTAGAAGGTCAATTTGCATTATATCCTTACATGCTAGTAACATATCATCAACATATAATAGGAGATATATGAAGGAATCATTTGACAGTTGTTTAAAATAAACACAACAGTCAAAGTTGCTCATATTATAGTTATGTTTCAGCATAAAGGAATCAAACCTCAAATACCATTGCCTAGGTGATTGTTTGAGACCATATTGGGATTTCTTCAAGTGGCATACCCAGTCTTCTCTTCCTTGAACCTCAAAACTAGTTGGCTGCTGCATAAGAATAGTCTCATTTAGATCTGCATGAAAAAATGTTGTCTTGACATCGATCCATTTGTTCCAATTCAATGTCATATTGGGCCACCATGGATAGATTTATTCGAATGGAAAGAATGAGCTTTTCAAGAAAGAATCTCTCCCTATTAAAGGAAAGAATGAGACATGGAAGTTAAATGCTGATAAAGATAAATGACCCAACAAAAGATCTACACAGAAATGGCTATATTCTTTCAAGGTAACACTAAATTTGAAAATCTAGTGATAAAAATTACTTGCCTAACAAAAATGCTTCCTTACTATCATATGTTTCGAGGTGGGTTACCCCTATTCAGGTTTGTCTCTACAACATTCGTCTCTACTACTTGTCTTTGTTATGTATCCTTTGGGAGTTGCCCATATAGAAGAAAATATTATGAAGGATTTTCTTCGGTAGAGTGTTATGGATATGAGACGTGATCATCACATGAGTTTGGAGGTACATAGTCATCCTAAGAAGGAAGATGGTTTAAGTATTGGTAATTTGGTGTCTAAGAACATTGCTTTAACCAGTAAATGTATTTGGCGTTTTCCTTTGTGTATCACAGCCTGTCTAAAGCTGTTAGGCGGTTTCCAATCTGTTAGGATTATTGTTAGAAGGTGACCCATATATTAACTTATATTCTCTTGTATCATTCAATAATTCAGAAATACAAATTCACTTTTCTATTCTTTGATTCACTCTTTTCTCACTTTTTTCACCCTAATTTGTTTCTATCATGGTATCAAGAGCTTAAAGATCAACCATGACTTCCGTCAACACTGATGCTATGACTCCACCACCTTCACCGCCGGTGGTTCTGCCGGCGACTCCAGTGCCGAACTTCTCTGCCATTATCACGACGAAACTCACGGATAAGAACTTCCTTCACTATAAGTAAATAGTCAAAGCGGTGATCCGAGCCAATCGACTAGATCGCTTCGTTGTTTGTCCTCGATTCCATCGCGATTCCTCACCGAAGACGATCGCATCAATGATCGCGTAAATTTTGAGTATTCGGCATGGGAAGCACAGGATCAACACTTCTTTATCTGGATGCTTAGTTCCATCTCCGATTCAATTCACACTTGCGTTGTTGGATGCTCGCATGCATGGCAACTATGGGATGAGCTCCACAATTACTTCGATTCCCAAACTAAGGCACACAGTGCACAGCTGAGGTGAGAACTACGCCACATCACCAAAGGCGATCGCACAATCTCTGAATACTTGCTGAGAATCAAAGCTATTGTTGATGCATTGATTTCAATTAGAAATTTGATCACCTTTCAAGAACACCTTGACTCTATACTTGAAGGTTTGCATGGGGAGTATCACATTCTCTTCCCTATTATTGAAAGTCGCGTTGAGCCTTACACTATAGCGGAGATCGGGTCTCTTCTTCTATCTTAGGAATCTCGACTTGGGCGATCCAACTAAAACTGCTTTCGATACCTTTTCTGTCAATCTTACCCAAGGCTCCAACCAAAACCACAATCCTAATCAGGTGCTTGCTCAAACTCCGTCAAACTCTTCTAATTTCTCCGGATTTCACACTAGTCAGTAACCTAATTCCTCTTTTCCCTCTAGCAATCGATATTCTGGCAATGGTTATTCTAGCAATGATTATCGCGGAGGACGAGGCAGTATACTTGGTTCTCGCAGCCGTGGCAGAGGTGGCCGATATGGAGGCTGAGGTTTTGGAGGTCCTGGACCTACATGCCAGATCTGTAACCATACCAATCATAATGCTCTCAATTGCTTCTATCGTTATGATGACAATTACACCTCTTAGGCTCAATATGGTAATACCTACAACAGTGGCAGAGGCCAACAATTTCACCAACATATCTCATTCTCTCAGTCTCAATAGGCTCCTAATGCATCATTTTCGCAATCACAACGCCAATCTACTGTACCAAGTCCACCACCACTTCTTCAACTTCCTTAGCATTCCACCTCTCAGCCAAAGAGTGACCGACATAGTCTAATGGACCAATGGCAATGGTTGCCTCCAATGCCAATCATGACTCCACTGTCTCGTATCCTGATAGTGGAGCTGCTCACCACGTGACTTCAGATGTTAATAACCTTCATCAGCAAGCTAATTCATGCGGTATTGACAACATATACATGGGTAATGGCCTTGGTCTCACCATAAATTTCATAAGTGCTACTTTTGTTAAATCACCTTTTGACGCTACTGTCACACTTAATATACACAATTTGTTACATGTTCCCTCTACCACCAAAAACTTAATTAGTGTCAGTAAATTCTCTAAGGATAATAATGCCTTTTTTGAATTTCTCCCTCGTGCTTTTTATGTGAAATCTTAGGTTGATAAGAGAGTCTTGTTAGAAGGCATTGTCACTGCTGATGGCTGGTACATGTTCTCAAACTTCTATGTTGCTCCAAGGTCAGCAGCACCGACTTAAGTTTCTAGGTGTCTAAGTGTTAGTTGTCAATCTATTTGTAATGTTGGTCCCTCTTGTAATAAACATGTCAATGTTGACAATAATTGTACCGTTACTTCTTCTAGTTGTTCTTCAATAAACAAAGTGACCTCCCCTTATTACCTTTGGCATTATCGTTTAGGGCAAGCAAATGATGCAGCTATGCAGACCATATTACAGAAATGTAAACTTCCTACTATTAATAACACAGTGTTGGGTTTTTGTGTTACATGTTGCCTTGGTAAGTCTCATAGAGTTCCTTCTAACCCTTCTAACATTGTGTATAATAATTCGTTTGACTTACTGTAACTAGACCTTTGGGGTCTAGCCCCTGTTCAAACAACCACTGGACATTCCTATTACTTCTCTATAGTGGATGCTCACTCTCGTTTCACATAGATGTTTTTGCTTAAACAAAAATCTAAAACACTAACTGTCTGTAAGCAATTTCTAGAACTCACTAAAGTTCAATTCCAAACTACAATTAAAGGTGGGGAATTTCGCCCCTTTTCCAAGTTCTTCACTGATTTAGGGCTTTTACATAGAGTTATTTGCCCACACACTCACCACCAAAATGGGTGTGTTGAGCGCAAACATCGCCACATTGTGGAAACGAGCCTTGCCTTTCTTGCTCAAGCTTCCTTACCAATGAAATATTGGGATCATGCCTTCAATACTGCAACCTATCTCATCAATAGGCTGCCCACTTCCTCTCTACAAAATCAGTCACCATTTTTCACTTTATACAAAAGTGAACCAGATTATGCTACCTTGTGTGTGTTTGGATGTGCTTGTTATCCATGTCTACGCCCCTATAACAAAAACAAACTTCATTTTCGATCATGTGAATGTACCTTTCTTGGTTATTCCTCTACACATAAGGTAATATGAACTAGAGTAGGATCTTCCTTGATTAAGTGTTCCAATTCGAATTCAAGAACACAAACACGCAATTTATGCAAGAAACCATAAGTGCAAACAGAGAAGGGGGAAGAAAATCTTACAAAGTGGGGAAGATTATGAGATGGAAAATTGATGCAACACGCCACATTCAAGGATGAATGATAAGTGCAATTGATTTGCTACAAGATATGAAATTCTTGATAAGATTCTTGAAGATTTACAAAGAACACATAGAGGAGCACCAAGCTCTAAACTCTCAATTTGCAATTATGACAAAAACTCCCCAAATATTCTTTACAAGTAGCCTTTTATATGCAAGGTTCCAAAGCTAAACCAACTCATAACTAACACAAGGGCCCCAAAGCCAAACTCCCGCTAACTATACAAAAGTCATTATATTTATTTATTACAAACAATATCTAAGAAACTACATGATATCTACCACTAAGAGATTTACAAAATATGGTTCTCTTTTAACACCAACATTGGCCTTGAGAAAGTAAGCCACTTGATGTTTGAGTTGTTCTTTAATCTTTTTTGCCCTTCCTCTTGTTATTGGTCCATCCAATCCAAAGTCTTGAGACTTTATCTCTTTGAGCCTAGGTTGTTCTGCATCATAAGGGCTACAAGTGTCTATCTAATGAAGGAAGAGTCTATATCTCCAAAGATGTCCAATTTAATGAATATAAATTCCCTTTCTCCAAAATTGCAACATTAACTAAAGAATCCAACACTACACAACAGCAGTCATGCCCTATTCCTCTCACTATTGTTCCACCTTTGGTGCCCTCCAATGTTGCTGCCCATTCAGCAGTGTCCCCAAGCCCTCATATGGTTCATATCAGTCCTCCTTTGGTCCATAGTAGCCCCACTTTGGTCCCCACAAGTCCTCCTACCTCTTCCTCACACTCTCAGCCTGATTCTCTGTCACTACCTTCCCAGCATTCTAGTCTAACACCATTCATGAACTCAAGTGGTTCCAACTCGAGACAGTCCTCCCCTTCCATTCTCGTCAGTCCTCCTCTCCTCTTCCAACCAACACCCATCCTATGGTTACTATAGCTAAGTCCAAAGTTCAGTCCATTGTTCTCTTTACACAAACTAAACCTACCTCTCTTATAAAGGCCTTGGCCATTCCCCAATGGAAAAATGCTATGCAAGTTGAATTTGATGTCCTGCTAGCCAATCAGACCTGGACCTTGGTGGATTTACTGTATCACCCAGGGCTGATGAGGGCGGGGAGTGATCGCTGGTGCATGAGGCACAGACATTGAGCGGCTCCTGGCAGGTTTCTAGGCGGAGGGACACATGAATGAACCGATTCAAACCGGAATGAGAGGGATCCTGAGGCTGTGCAGGTATGGAACTGTACAGTTGAAGGAAGGCTTATTAGAAATGATTGGTACTATCTATAAAAACAAGATGCATCTTCTTTTTAGGAGCCCATAACATAAGAACTCCATAGTTAAGCGTGCTTGACTTGGAGTAATTATGGGATGGGTGACCTTCTGAGAAGTTTCCCAGAAAGTGTGTGAGTGAGGGCAAAGCACGCTGAAAAGGCCCATGTTGGTTTGTGGGAACAGTCGACAATTCTGAAAGCAATCTGAGCTGTTACATTGGATGCAAATGGGTGTTTCGGATCAAGGAGAACCCATATGGTACAATTAACAAATATAAAAGCAAGATTAGTTGATAAGGGATTTCATCAAAAGCATGGGTTTGATTACACCGAGACCTTCTCTCCGGCGGTGAAACCAGTCACTGTTAGAGTTGTGCTCACACTAGCTATTACAAACAGTTGGCAGCTGCAACAATTAGATGTTAACAATCCATTCTTAAATGGTTTTCTCGAGTAGGAGGTGTACAAGGAGCAGCCAGTTGGGTTCCAAACTGAGAATTCTTCACAAGTGTGCAAGCTAAATAAAGCCATTTATGGGCTGAAACAGGCCCTGAGGGCTTGTTTGAGAGGTTGACCAAGACCCTTTTACAGTTTGGGTTTAAGGCAAGTAGGTGTGACCTCTCCCTCTTCATCCATACACACTCTATACATAGTACCTATGTGGATGATATTATAGTAACCAGCTCCTCTTCATAAAGAATTTCAGCTCTCATTGCCAAACTTAACACTGCCGTTGCTCTTAAACAGCTAGGTGACTTAGACTATTTCCTTGGTGTAGAGGTTAAAAAGCTGCCCAATGGGAGTCTCATTCTCTCCGAATCCAAATATATCGAAGACCTCCTCACTAAGGCTCATATGGCTGATGCAAAAGGACTGCCCACTCCTATGGTTAGCAGCTGTAGACTGACCAAGTTTGGGGGGTAATTACATGGAAGATTCTTCCTTATATAGATCCATAGTTGGAGCACTTCAATATGCAACAATCACAAGACCTGAAATTTGTTTTAGTGTTGGAAAAGCGTGTCATTTCCTCTCTCAACCACTAGAAGAGCATTGGAAGGCAGACAAAAGGATACTTCAATATCTTCAAGTAACCATCTCACATGGGTCGGTACTCAAACCGGCTCCTAAAAACCAACCTTTTAGTCTTCAAGGCTTTAGTGATGTTGATTGGGCGACTGATGTGGATGACAGGAGATCCACATCAGGTTCTTGCATATATTTTGGCCCCAACCTTATCTCTTGGTGGTCCAGAAAACAGCAACTTGTTGCACGATCTAGCACTGAAGCCGAGTATAGAAGTCTTTCAGCCACCACCACTAAACTCATATGGATACAGTCCTTGCTCCAAGAATTGAAGGTGCCCACATTGCAGCCAGTTATCTATTGTGACAACTTGAGTACATTCTCTTTATCCAACAATCTCGTGCTGCACTCAAGAACTAAACACATGGAGTTTGACCTTTTCTTTGTCAGCGAAAAAGTTCTCAGCAAAACACTCTCTGTTTATCATCTACCTGGGCATGATCAGGTGCCGGATGTGCTCACCAAGCCGCTTTCTCAGTCAAGGTTTGAAGAGTTAAGGAACAATCTTGGTGTATTTGATAGGTTCTCTCTTGTAAATCGACCTTAGAATTCTAAGGGGGGTATGATAGTGTGTTTTATTGTTTTGTACACCCACCTTGTGTTTATAAGGGGGTATGTTAGAGTGTATGCCTAGAATGCATCGTGCAGTACCATAGGATTGCACACAGGCTATCAAAAGCTGTTAGCCGGTTACCAATCTGTTAGGATAATGGTTAGAAGGTGACCCTTATATAAGCTTCTATTCTCTTGTATCATTCAACAATTCATAAATACAAATTCACTTTTCTTCTCTGATTCACTCTCTTCTCTCTCTCTTCACCCTGCTTCTGTTTCTATCACTTTGGAACTTATTCCTTTTGGTGTCGAATTATTCAAAGTAAGTGTGGCTTAGATGAAAATAGGCAGCATGCCTACATAACATTGTTAGATAAGCTTATGAAATAAGCTAAAAAGATGTTATAGGAAGGTCATAAGCTCTCATGTGATAAGTGATTATTAAGTGAGCACTTAATTAAATTGTTTATCCAAATGCGTTGTTAATACTAATGACATGTTGTAGGTTTATATGTCGCATAAGGCTCAGTAAATCAATGATTTAAAAAATTTGAAGGAATATAAATAATATACAGCTGCCAGTTAAAGATCAGGAGGGACAACATATAATATTAGAAATTTAATATTAGCAAATAAAAGATTAAATGGACTTCAGCCACCCGGTATTTAAACATATGCAATGGAGCTGCAGTACAGCCTAATCAGTAATCATTGTGCACCACACGCTCGAATTGTCAAATTCCAAATCTAAACAGTACAAGGTGGGGGAGCGGGAGGCGGGTTAATTGTTTCCTAAGTTCCCCAATAAAAAATGTATACTTTCAACTAAAGAAATTATAGCTTACCAAAGACAGCAAAAAAAAACGGAGCACCATGCATGTAATATATTTGCGAAAAAGCTTGCAATACTGCCAACCTAGTTAAAGCCAGTGTTCATTTCCTTTCGCTTTAGCTCTAAAGCAGCCCATTTGTTTTCAAGCTTCATTCTTTCATTCTCCAGTTTCAACTTCTCCAACTCCCGGTCTTTTTTCTTATTAAACTTCTGCCACTTGAATCTCTGTTTCTCTAGTTCCAACATCTCAACCTGAATTCGTAGCTTCTGTTCTTCTAACTGAAGTGAGCGAGATTCAATCCATCGCTTCTGTTGTAACCAAGCTGCTCTCATGCTTACAGGTAAAGCTTGATTCGCATTAGATTGGGCCATCTGTCCGTGGGGATATGAAGTTTTGTTGTACTCCTGACAATTTAAAAAATTCCCAAATGTAGCATCTTCTTGGCCTTGACCTTGTTTCAATTTCTTCATAGCTTCCCCTAATGACCTAAAGATTCCTTTACTATCTCGATGGGAAGCATAATTCTCTTCGAAGTCTTGATCTTCAGTTTCCACATCTTGATCATCTTCATCATGATCATCAATATTGGACCTTCTGATATCATCATTATCATTATCATCTCTATTTTTGAGAGCTAAATGCAGTGACCGTTGCAATGCAGGATCATGGGGTAAATGCAATCTATTACCATTATGGTAAGAACACATCTCTTCATAGAACAGGTGTTTTGAGCTTAATGTTTTTCGAACATCCTCTTTTTCTTTCTCGGAAAGATAATCTAATACATCCAACAGTGCAGGATTTTCGACAACCTGACAAGAAGTGCCCCTCCCAAGCATATCATTAAGTTTTTTATACCTTTTGTTAAGATCATTGAATTTATCCTCACATTGTTGAGGTGAAACACGATAACCCCTTTCAGCCATGACCTTGGAAATAGATTTCCACTTACCTTTTTTCTGTAGGACTGCAAATTTTCTTCTTCCAATACCACCATCAGAATTTGCGTCTTCACCTATGTAAGAAACAACTGTTATCAGAAGCCTCACCATCTTATCAGTCCACTTCACCCGCTGCCAAGGTGACCCTCTTTTCCCTCTAGCCGCTTCACGATGACCTTCACCACCTTCCTCGTTAAAGCTTGGCTCATCTTCCTCATTTGCTGAGTTTTTGCTTCTATCTCCCTTGCTAAACTCTGTCATTGACATAGTCTGATCACAGTTCTGCAAGCTTCCCATTGTAAGAGGAAAACAATCATGAATTGAGGAATGCACTGAAGACCCTTGGCAAGGATGAGTTTGATGTTGGTTCATGGGATGTGGATGGTGCACTAAACGATGAACTCGCATTGATTCAGGCAAATAAAAACCACCAAAAGAAGCCCCACCTTGAATCATATCTCCCTGTGACAAATTCCCTTCCATTGCTTCTCACAAACAAATAATTCATAACAAACCAATGAACCTACTCCTCCTCAAATCCTAGCTCTCTCATACACATTTTTAAATGTTTTTCAGCAAATCTACAAATTAAAATCGTTCAAACCCCTATCTATTCAATCCTGCAACACCTTTTCTATCCCCGCCTATTATCCCTGTAGATCTTCAAGTCAAAAACAGCTCCCAAATCAAACTAGATCCCTTCTCCAAAACACCATTTCAGATACAAATATTCCCAACCCACAAACAAAAATTCACAACTCAATAGAGAGACCCACTCCAGTTCTAAAATCATCCAACAACACACATAAAATGGAAATGCTCAACAAAAAATCAGAACAACAAAGCAACGAAAAAACCATTCAAAGGTTCTCTTGAGTGAGGAAGCTTAGCTACTTATCTTATGAAAATCTGCACAGAATCTCACATCCCCAGAAGCCAAGTTTGCAACTTTTCTCAAAAAGAGTGAAAACTGAAAAGTGTCCCACCAAATAAAATACTAAAGAAAAGGGGAAAACAAGAAACTGTGTGAAATAACCAATAAAGTGGGGTTTGTGGAGAGCAAGTTACTATGTAACTGTGTTATATATATAAATAAAATTCTTTGGGATGTCAAAGGAAGAATCGTAACTGGTTCAATTCGATGTATGCAAAAGTCAGCCCGGGCTGTACAAGTAATTTATTAATTTTTTCACTGTAAAGGAAGAAGTATATTAATAAATCAAATCTTTTCGTAATTTTTTTAAGGTAAAGTGTAAATTCATTCAACAAAAAATCTAGTGAGAAAGGCAATAAATTTATTAATAAAATGGAAATAGATATTTCATTAAAAAAAAATGGAACTAGTTATAATTTTCAACCAAGACCAGCTCATTTATAATTTTGTTTCTAATATGTAAATATATAACTTTGCTACTGTATAGAGATGTAAAGTCAAAGCATGAGACTAATATGAGAAAATTAAAACTCGAAATTTCATATTAACTTGAAAAAATATGAGAAAGATTAATTGGTATGCATCGTTAATGTAAAAAATATTATATGTCAATCAATCATAAATTGTTATATCATTAAAAATATTTAACTCTTGTCATAACTATCTTAAAAGTCACACACAACATATTTGTGATTACTTGACAATATAAAAAAAATTATACTAATAGGGTATCAAAATATACCAAAAACTAAAAATCAAAGTCTTTATATCTATTCTAAAAGTAATAGATATGAAAGAGCTGGATAGTTTTATTGAACAAACATGCAAAATGGATATCGAAGTACCACAAAAGAAAAAAAAAACATAAGGGTATTCTCCCACCAATAGTCGGAGACTAATTCCTTTTAAGACGTAAAGATCATTGCACGAACGATTATATTGTAGTGCACGAACGAACGAGAGAGAGAAGTGCACGAACGATTATAAATTATCAACTAATTAAAAATATTCGACTCTTATCATAACTATATTAAAAGTTGCACATATGATGATTTGTGATTGGTTAAAAGTGTAAAAAAAAATTATACTAACAGTATATCAAATTAAATTCTTTTTACATTATCAATCAATCATAAATTGATACATCATTATAAATATTTGATCTTCTTTCATAACTATCTTAATCACACATAGGATGATTTATGAAATTTGTGATTGGTTGAATCTCCATCTAGATAACAGGATTCTTTGTTTCTTGGACATACATCAAATGGGTTAAAAAACTTTTATAAAAAACAACTTAATGCTAGGCCCAACATCCATTAGGTTTATGGATCACCCAAAGTAATGGGAGGAAGAGGCCCTTCACAATGTTCTCTGTTTCTATGACCAACAAAAGAGAAGTATCTCTTTCTTCCTCTCCAACAATTCCAACTTCGGAGTTAGGAGTGTGGAACACACAAACAAAACATATACATAAAGGAAAGACAAAAAGGGTTAACAAGTTAAGTAAGAATGGCTACAGAGGAAGAGAGCACGGTGAAGGAGCCTTTGGATCTCATTAGGCTCAGCCTCGACGAGCGTATCTACGTCAAGCTCCGTTCTGACAGAGAGCTTCGCGGCAAGCTTCATGTACCTTCTTCTTCTTCATAAATTTCTCCGAATCTCTGTTACTTTCAACTTATACACTCTTTTTGTGACCACCCCATTAACTCAGTGTGTTTCCTATTGTGTTTTGTGTACTCTATGATGGCAAAGTTACAATTTTTTTTTAACTTTGGATTGAAGATAATTAAAATCTGGGGTTCTTTAATTTGCAAGTTTGCTGCTTAGTAAACTGTATTTACCTTCCTTAGTGATATTATACCTCTAGGAATAATGGGTCGTTTTTGCTACTTGCTATTGGCCATTGGGGATTAATTAAATCTTTGTGATTCTAATTCCCAGTACGCGGAAGGAATTGTTGTTTGTTGCTGAATTAAAATGAAATTTGAGTTTGTGGCTGTGTTTAGAACTAAAATTGTAAAATCAACGGAGATGGCATGGGAAATCATAATTATGGGTTGTTAATTTTGTAATAGTTGTTATTATTTTTAGTAGGCTAAGGGGTTTGTGCCTGGTGAAGATTGCAAAAAAAAAAAAAAAAAAAAAAAAAAGGAAAAAAACTTATGTAGCATAAACTCTTAGGCTTTCAAAGTTATCTTATACTGAATGAGATTTTACTGGTGAGCTGAGAGTAACATATTCATAAAGGTTGTTTTAGGTTTATGAGTTACAACTAATGTTTTTGACTAGGACTGTGATCTACTGATCTGATGCATTTTGCATGGGGGAGGGGTTTTATGCCTTGTACTTATTTAATTATTATTCTTGAATTTCTACAAGATTGTCATGAGCTTGTAGTTTAATTTACCGAGGGGTTTCCTATTTGAAGCTAACTAGAGTTCACAATGATTCTAACAACTTACAAGTCATTTTCATTGACTTTTTATTGTTAGTTTGATAGAAGAGTAGAAGTAGAACTATGAGAATTGAGAAATATGTTTACTACAGAAGTTGCAGATTTCAGTTTCTTATGATAAATGGGTGATGGCTATGAGATAAAACTTTTGGTGTGAAACTTGAAAACGAGGGATGTATGCATTCGTGACGTGTTTAATAATTTCAGTCATGTAATTTGCTTCACCATGTCAAATTGCTGAACTGGGAAGCAGCTTTGATATCTCCCTAATACAAGTCACTTGTCAGATTTGTTGCTATGTGTAACTATGTAATTTGCTTTATTATTCATATGACTAAAAAATTTAAATTTTAAGCTTTAATCTAACACATGATGAATTTATTGAAGTTACCATTAACATCTTTTTCTTGCTTCTCCCACATTATGTGTAAAATGCGAACAATCTTTTATTAAGAAGTGCTAAGTTACCTGCCTTGATTAAACATTTCAAAACTTTGTACTTAAGCTAATATGAAGCATTCTGAGTTTGGAAGTCCTAACTCCTAAGTATAACTGTTATTGAAAAAAGTTTCATAGTAGAATTAAATTTAGGATCTGCAATTCTGCATACTACTCGAAATATCTTTTCACTGACATTGGTTTTTAAAGGATTCAGACTTAGTACATGGGAAACCCTTCATTTCTGTCCACTTGATGATTTGCTTGCCATATGGCCAATAATTCTTTATGTCATATCTAGGGATAATACTGTCGATTTGATAAAGTTCTAATCTTTCCTATTAAATTGGTAATATATAGAAAATATACATGTTTTGTATTATATGTTGCCTGGATAAAATTTTGTAAACAGAGATTTCTTTTAGAATTTTGTATCTGCTTCCTTCTCGTTCCCCTCTTTTCCCCTTCTCATGAACAGGCCATTGGTGTTTTTTTTATCTTCAAGATTTTACTGGCCTAGGTATGTTTTTTGTTGCTGGGCTTACAACATGAATTTGCAGGCTTATGATCAGCATCTTAATATGATTCTTGGTGATGTTGAAGAAATTGTTACTACTGTGGAAATCGATGACGAGACATATGAAGAAATTGTGAGGGTAAGTTGTAATCAGCTAATATTTTTTTTGCTAAATGGTTGAACTGTGAATGATTGCTGGAAAGATTGAACCATTGTAGATTATTTTGCTGTTAAGCATTCTTGAGGGCAGCATCCATGATTACCTACTGCTGTTTAGGAAGGGGTGTTTATAGTTTTTAAGTTAAAGGTATCTTGAAAGGAGAAACTTTTTATGAACTTGAATGAAGTTTGATTGTGGAACCATCAGTTGAAAATAGCTTAGCCTAAATAGAGTGCTTATCCATGAGCATATGCATAGTAGTAGTAGTAGTAGTAGCTAGACAATTCTGGGTGTTATGAAAATTACAATATTAGATTATTGCCCCGCTAATGGTTTGCCTTGTTATTTCAGAAATTAGATATTAACAAGTGTGTGTAGAGAATGGCTAATAGGTTGGCTAACTTTCTGTTGGGGAAAAGAGAATTTTGTCATACCTGAACAGTAATGTACTGCCAAGAATAAAAGGAACACCTTTGGGATTTTGTTTATATTTGGGCAATACTAGATGTATATTTCGAATTTCAAATTTGCATCAACCATCAAAATGCTCTTATCTAACAGAATGTAGCTAAAGCATGCTGCATTTATTATGAATAAGATACTTTTCCTTGGATGATTTTTGTTTTTCTTATAATTTCAGACTACAAAGCGAACCGTTCCTTTCCTGTTTGTTAGAGGAGATGGGGTGATATTGGTTTCCCCACCACTGAGGACTGCATGACATGGACTGATGAACTACATAATCATTTAAATGACAAGTCACTATTGATGAACTTGTGTAACTTTTTAAATAGTTATCTCATTGCCTATTATTAGATTAGTTCCTGAATTGACATGTTTGCTAATGATTTCTGTTAAAACAGTCAGTTTTCAATTTTGTTGAGATTGAGAATCATGGCATGTGCATGACACGGCTTTTTGGTGTGGAGCTACATATAAGTGGCTCCATAAGAGCAAGCCATGATTCTTGATTTGGTGTCATTTTATTCATTCTTTTTCACTTCTGGTTGCAATAGGATATGTCTGTTCCGGGAGAGTGGGAAGATAGGTAAATTTGGGGTCTTTCCTTTAAAGATTGCAAGGTTACTAAGATTGCCATCCATGATTTGAAGGATATAAGAAACTGATATTACAAGTCATGGTAGAACCCTTGTGCCTTGATTGGACGAGGAAAGAATTTGGGAGGATAGTTGGGTGGAAAGAAGTGTAGGAGAGAAGAAAGAATGAGTAACAAATGAGTAGATTTTTAGGTGGTTTAGACTGAAGAAGTAGGAAAGAAGTAGAAGAGAAAGAAATGTTGAGTTTTTATGTAAAAACATATTTGTCCTTCATAAGATATTTGTACAGTCCAAAACAAAAAGGTAGAGTTTCCTCAACTACTCCCGTTTTCTCGTTACATTGGGAGAGTTTTTTGTGGGTCCCACCACAATTCTCTCTTCTCTCCCTTCTTTCCCTTACCAAATAAAGGAAAATCAACTTCTCTAGCACTTCTTTTTTTCCTACTTTCTCTCCAAAATCACCTTAAACAAACAATTAAAATCGGAGGTTTGTTGAAATTGCAGTCTGGAAGCGAGATATGTAACTAATTGCAATCTGTAGGCCTTGTGTGAGATATGGTAATTTCAATTTGTAGCCATTCATACGATCTTAGGTTCATGGTCCTTAATTCCACAAGAAAATTTGGTTGTAAAATGGCGAGGGAAAAACATGTGGAATGCCATCCGGTCAATTGTGAAATATAATAACTATAATATAATAACTAGTATGCCTCAATGCCAGTGGAATTTAACTTTAATAAACAACTAGAGGAAAAGTATGTAGTTTTCCTTCTTCAGTAACATGTTAACTGAATCTAAATCTTATTTATCTAGGATAAATTATACTTTTGAGTCCTTATTTTTATTTTAGGTTTTAATGTGATTTTTTTCATTTAAACTGTGGTACGGAGAGGATCATATTGATATAACTTTTGTTAAATAAGAGATCATTTCGAAACAAAAAAAATAAAAGAGAGATCATATCGAAACAAAAAAAATGATCATATTGATAATAACGTAGCAAAATAAGGGATCGTTTTGAAACAAAAATTAAAAGAGGAATCTCATTGATATAATTTTGCAAAATAAGGGATCATTGTAGAGCAAAAAATAAAAAAGAAACCAAAATGACCTAAAATAAAGATAAGGAACCGAAAGTATATTTTAGCCTATTTATCTCTCAATAATTTTATAAGCACATTAAAAAGTGTTGTCTAACAAATTGCATGACAAGTGCTGGTAACTGGGGAGCGACACCAGGATGCTTTTCAGGTTCATTCCTGTTTACCCTCAGCAGCATAAAGAGCTTTGATTTCCTCAACATCATCATAGCTACCAAGGAATATGGGAGATCGCTCATGCAACTTATTTGGAACCAAATCAAGTGCCTGTTAACATAGAAGATTCATCAGTTCTTTCGCAAAAGTTCCACCTTCACAATATAATTAAAACTAGGGAAAAACTAACTTAGGATACTGGTTAAGGAATTCAAAGGACAAGTTTTCATGAAAAAATAGTGTAGTCAATGCATCGAGAACTACAATTTTTAGTTTTTTTTCATAAGATTTACCTTTTATTGATTCCTTAATCAGGACATTGGTCAGTAAAATCCTTAAAACTATACGGCTAAAGCAATTTACACTTGCAAGAGAACATGTAGGGGTGATTGCTATTTTTTTTTTCTTTTTGGTGGAAAACAGTAGTACTATTGGTCAAGGAGTAGCATGGCTAGAATCCCCAAGGTGGGACTACCGTGGAAGGGAAGGTTTAGAGTGTTATCTAGAAGATCCCTTCAACCAGTTGAGCCAACTAAAATGGAGAGTGCTAATTTCTTAAAACAAAAAGTACAAACCGAAATTGCTTGTTTGTCTGTTTGTTTTTTTATGAAGTGTTTTTCAGTGAAGTACCCTTTGCTTGCCAGTGAAAGCCTGTCCTCCTGCTTGTTCCATCAAGAATGACATTGGGAAGACCTCATAGAGTACACTACACAAAAACAAGCTAAATTAAGTCACCAATTACATAAAATGAATATAAAGTATGGCTCTGCTCAGAAAAAAAAAAATGCAGGGGTTGAGCATGACATACCGAAGTTTTCCATTTGGACTTTTTTTATCAGCAGGGTACAAAAAGATCCCTCCATAAAGTAATGTACGATGAACATCAGCTACCATGCTGTTAAATGTTAATGTGCAGCTATGTCATAAACTGGGGAAAGATGTTCAAACATAAATGTAACTTCTTCTTTTTTATTCAGAAGGCCCCTAAATATGATTCAGTCCTTCAGTTACCACATTCAACTCAAGTGAAAAGAAAAGATGAGTTGAACTCATTAAATAAAAAGGGTTGCACCCAAGAAAAAGGTTAAGGAACTCTGTTAGATGATTGCTTCCGGAACATGCTATAAAGTTCTGAGCATATATGAGTTTTGATCCATCAGAATATCAGCTTCTTCATAACACCTCGATTTCTTTTTATTGTTGGTGAACAAATGAACTGAATTATCAATTTAACAATTGCAACTATTGATTATATTACATGTCTTTCTATCTTATCATACATCCCCTATGTAGAAATAAATATTAGAAAGCAATGAATATGTTTGGCATGTAAAAGATAGGAATTAATTTCATGGAGGCAATTGACAGAATCAACTATGAAGAGGACTAAAACAAGGGCAGTAAGCAAATTAGAATCCCTCCAGGGTTGAGAATCCATGATACCTTCCAATATATCTTAGAGACTTTGGCGATGAACCATCTTTTGGAAACTTGCATTTCTCCACATAACTGAACAGAAGTGAAAAACGAATTACACAAATGCCAAAAACTGCACTATAGTGCGTGAAAACATTATAACATTACTGAATTCAAACATACGTGGCAGTAGGACCATCCCAGTTTTTGGCATTTCCTTCATTCACTGAATAAATCTTGCCTTTCTGTGGTATCTAAACAGAGAACAACACATAACATGTGCCTCAAGTAAGCCAAATATGATGATGATGATGATGATAAAGATGAAACATATGCCCATACTCTGTATAGATTAATACACTTTTCTCCTCATGAAAAAATAGGCAAATTTTAATACAGAAAACAGTACTCTAGTGCTCAACAAATGCTGGTGTGATGATTAAAAGTTAAGGTTGTCTAAGGATATTTTGCAGTACATATGGATGTGGCCTTAGATTCCTTATTCCAAAGGGTTTAAACTGGAAAGTCTTTAAGATATGTATGTCTTCTTACATTGAGAGTATTAAAGGAGAACAAATCATGTTAATTATCTAGATATAACGTGTTTGGTTCCATGTCCAAACTGGTGGAATCACGTCCACACCGTAGAAGTTACAATTTGTAGCTTCCATTTAATAACAAATATAATCAAGCATTTGCTTCAGAAGAAGGCCTGTGGTTGAGCTGTCATTTAATTATGATGAAAATGAATTTATCAAGTTTATATGGCCTAGGCCTAGTAAAGCCTCATCCATCTAATTTTAAAATTGAAGAGACTTTCAATTTGTACAAATTGAAAACTAAGCGGTAAATGTTTTTAGTAAAAGCTGAGCAGCCAGGCAAGCATTTCCAAACAGAAGAATAATTTATAGTAGTGGTCCATAAGTGAGCAGCAGGGAATACCTTAATGTCAGGGTGAGTTAGGATGAATTCACCAAGAGATGGGTCAAGGGTGAAACCATTAACACCAGTTCCAGTGCTTAACACAAGCTGCAAAATCATTAAATCCCAAATTGTCATGGAGTAATTAGGCATTGTAATTTTAAAAAAGTAAGGCAAAGAAAAGTCATGATTCTCAGTCCTCCAAAAAAAGGAAAAAAAACAAGATTTTTCTTTCACTGCACAAAATAAAAAGTCAACAAAAATTCATACTTAGAACATAAACAATATCATCAGTTAAAATTGATCAGCAACTAAAGGTAATAGATGAACAAAAGAGGAACAAAATAACTAAACAAGACCAAACAAAAAGAAGGATAAGGGGTTTATTATTTTACCGTGCAAGAGCTTCCATACATACAATAACCAGCTGCCACCATGTTGTTCCCAGGTTGCAGAACATCTTGTATGGTTGGTTCTTGGCCATCATCCACAGCATAAATACCAAAAATCTACAACATACTCAATTCACAACCGCAATATCCAGAATTAATCCCTCATACGCATAAGTCAGGCAGTACAGCAGTTCCATGAAAGTCAAAAATAAAATAAAATAAAGAGTTTGGTTATTTCAACACCCATAATATAACAAACTGATAATACCTCACTCACATTTGTTTATGATATATCCATTCTAACTTTACATACAGTATCCACATAAAAAGTACAGTGTCCCACGAAGTGCCAAAGTTGGATGTATAAAAAACACTAGTAAAATAAAATAAACAAGTTAGAGGAACATACCGTGCCAATGGAAACACCACAATCAATGTTGGAGGAACCATCCAGTGGGTCAAATACAACACAATACCTGCATCACCATTAAAAACATAAACACTGATACTAATTGATGAGATCAGAGTCATCAGACTCAATGAATTAAAGCTAAACGTTTGTACAACACTAGTAGGCAACAGAGAGAGTGAACAACTTTCCACGCTTAGAAGGCTCCACAAATGTTGCTTCCTCGTCTTCTTCAGACACCAATATGCACTGTTAAAACATCATACATACTATCAGCAAATTAAAGGCAATAGTCATAAACCTCTCAGTTTTCATGACACGGCAAAAAAAAAAAAAAAGACATGTCCCGTTTTGGATAAACAGCTTATTTAAGCTCTTATATAAAAAGATATGTGAAAAACTTTTATACCATAAGCTTTTTTAAATTAAGTTATTTGTGTTTGAATACATTCTCGAAGAAGCGCTTTTAAATGTGCAAAATAGCTTCCCGATCATATCGAATATGAGATTTTGCACAAGACTTTTCTAAGAAGCTTAAAAAATTAGATTCATAAAATAAGCTAAAAATAGCTTTTGGAGTTAATGAATTACTTATTTAAGTTTATCCAAACACAATATAAAAACACTTATTTCAGCTGAGAAGCTCTAATAAGATGTAAGGTATGTTATCCAAACTTGGTGTTAATGACTTACTGTTCGGCCACTGCTTATCAAAGCCTTGATAAAGACTTCATTGGAAAGGATATCTAGTTTCTTCTGTTCTTCACCCTTCATTCATTCCAGATAACAAACCAAATTGAAAAATAAATTAACAAAAATGGACACCAAACAAGAATTACAAGAATACTAAGATTTTATTTATTTATGAGTTATGATTGAAGGAGTTACCTGAACATTGGTCTCTCCCGCAAGTCCAATGAGCTTAGCAAGACCAGCCTGCATATATAATTATTCATATTTATGAAACCAAGGTTACTATCATATTCATATTCATATATCAAAGATTCATAAATATATATATATAATATATATATATATGTATAGGTATGTATTATATCTATACCTTGTTGACAGCAGAGCAGACGAACTTGCAACCGAGGACAATGTGACTGAGCAAGATGGTGAAATCACCGCGTGACTCTGGGTGCTTGGACTGCTCGTTCAGCACGAACCGGGTGATGGTCATCAAGTCCGTGCGTTGTGCATCTGCAATGTGGTCCATTTTCGAGTTCAACCCACTTGTTGTGTGAACCAACAAACCAAACCCAACGCCAACAAACAAACTACACAACTCAAGTGTGTGTGTGTTAATGTGTTATATATAGAGATTGATTTTTAATTTAGATAAAGAGAGGGACCACGTAATTAATAAAAATAAGGGTATGAGGGGGGATGCTTGGTTCGAGGTTTGGGTGATGGTAAAAGAAGGAGAAAGAGATGGGGCTATCGACACGTTTCGGCCTCACAATGAAATACTCATCTCGTGGTTGTTGCGGCGGATAACGATTTTTGTTCTCTTCTTCTCTCATTTCCCAATTCCCACTTGAATAATTCTAAATTCCACCACTGGATCATTTCATTTTAAGAGAAAAATAAATTGTTAGACTTTCAACTGTTGTTTTTGTAAAAAAGCTATGGTTTTTAGCGTAATTTTTAGAAAAGCGTTTATTTCAAGAAAAAAAAAAAGCTGTTTTACCATAAGCTGAAGGAAAGAAATATTGGATGGATTTTTTTTTTTTGATAAGCTGGATTTTTTTTTTTGAGTTTATTTGTTATGTACGGTGGATATAAAATTTTTTTACACTATCAATCTATCAGAAATCATAACATGAATGACTTTTAAGTTAGTTAGAATAAGAGTCAAACATTTTAGCTTATGTGACAATTTCTGATTAGTTAATAGTATAAAAAAAATTTTACACTGATAAATTGACAATATATATCAATTAAATCTTTTTTTTTATTATGCTTTAACGAGAGAAGGTCTTTCCCCTATAACCCCTGCATGCTCTTTATATTAGATTAGAGTTATGTTATTTGAACATCAAAATTTAGATATCATATGTAATATCGTATGTGTTTATCTCTCTTACTTATGGATCATCTCCTTTTAGTCTCTCCTTTTTTCTCTCATGTTATAAAAGAGAAAGACAAAAAAACAAATTTGTTTTTATGTGTGGGGTCCATTAAAACTTGATTTTGTGTCTTTCTCTTTTTATAACATGAGAGGAAAAAAGAGAGACTAAAAGGAGAAGATCTAAATCCCTTTTTATCCGCTTAAATATACAAGTGCCTAAAAAATACATCTAAAAATAAAGGGACATCATATGGTGTCCATTTTCTCATGTTAAAAAAACATTTGTCATTAGATTATCATGTGCTAGCCGAGGTGCTACAATTTAGAATACAGTTTTTCTATTTTGAATGAGGTATGAGCATTGTACAAATTAAGTACGTCTCGGCTAGGGCCAGTTCAAAAATAAAGCTGTATTGTTTATCTTTGCTGTGAGGCTAGCATCAACTTGCATAGTTCATTAACTTGAAGGTATTGAAGCTTAGTTCATTATCTTAAAATTCTCTATATTATTCAAATGGAATATATATTGTTTTTATTTAACTATTGTAAAAAAGTAATATAATTTTCACATATTTTCAATAGTCATGAAAAAATTTATTTAGTAACTTATCTTTATTTTTATTCCAATTTTATAAGAGTTTAATTGTTACGTACTATCAGTGAAAAGTTTTTTATATTATCAAGCAATTAGAAATCATCGTATTAGTGGCTTTTAAGGTAGGTAAAATAAGAGTCAAACATTTTAGCTTATATGCGCTTTCTGATTGATTGTCTGTATAAAAAATCTTTACACTGACAATATACACCAATTAAATCCTTTTTATAAATAGAAAAAATTTGATGACAAGATATCCAAAAAATAAATAAGTTCTATTGTTAAAAATACATAAAATATTATTCACTTTCCATCAAATATTACAAACAAATAATTTATACCATTGTTCGTAATTTACTATATAAAAGTGATTTTTTTGCACCATTCATTTGAAATAGATTATTTTAAAATCGCTTTTCAGCAAACATACTTAAACAAAAACAGATTTTGATTGTAATCGATTATCAGCATAATCTACTTTTTCCAGCTTCCCTAAACGCACACTAGAGTACTGATTTTGCTTCTGCTACTATTTTGTTTTTTGGTTACAAAAAGTTTAGGTGAGTCCCGGGGGCTCATCAGGGTCAGGGCATGCCTCACGGCTCAAAAAGCGTTTACAGAAGTACTTACAGTTACCCACCAACGAGGTCCTCACATCGGTTACGGGATTCGAACTCACGTCCTTGTAGGATATGAATCATATCCTTACTAACTGGACCAACCTTCGTTGGGTACTTCTGCTACTTATTAAATTAAAATAATAATATTTATATTTTTAAAATATTGGATGTATTAATTTTTTTATTTAATAGTAAAAGGATTTGTAAAAGGATTGATGGCAAAAGTCCCCGCGGTGGAGTGTTTGAAGTGATGACGACTTTGATGAGGTTCCACTTCTTTGTTATTTGAGTATTATTATAAGTTGGTTTATCTTATGATTAACATATTTGGCTAACTGTTTCCTATTATCATCTGTTGACGGTAGAGAATTATGGATTGGTTGGCTTCCAACTTCCAAAGCTAAACAAAAACTAGCCAGGTAGTATAATGTCATCAGTTGAAAATCCATTCAGTGATGCAAACTCTCATTTAGGTAGTACTTGGTTCCGGTAAAATGGAGGGGAGGGATGAGTTTTTATAAATCTTGCTTCTTTGGTTTAACATTTTGGTGTTATATTTATATAATTTTGTTATTTATTTTAAAGTAATAATATTATTTTATTATTTATTTTATGTTATTCTTTGACCAAGTCTACACTTCTATCCTCTCTTTTTCCTTGCCGTTGGAAACCAATTTCATCTTTTCCGGAAGTTCAGCGACAAGGTGGTTACCATTGGATGGATGCTTGCAATTCACGTCAACAATGAGATAAAAGAAAATAAAAGAAGTGCGAGCTCCAGACTAAGTCAATATAGTGGGATTTGCGAAGTTTCTTTTTTTTTCTACTCCAACTCTTCTTCTTCCCTCTGTTTCACGGTATCAGTTAATCAAATATTCTGTCCTTTTCTTTTATGCTTTTCTCATCGTGCATCACAAAAACATCGTTAGCGAGAAATGGATTTGTGGGATATATGAGGAGAAATTAAACTGTGAAATTATTCGGGTCATTTTGTTCCATGAGCATCCAAAAAGTTATTCCAGTGCCTTGTTAATTTAAATGCAAATGCAGTACTAGTAAGAAGTGATTATTGTATTATGAGAGTATTAACTGTGAGACCAACTGCATCGGATAATTTACTTGTGACGGCGAAATACTCTTAAGCCCAATACTTTTGCACGCCTCGGTCAAAATTGATAAGTTGAGTGTTTTATATTATTTAGTTGCATTTTTAATTGCAGCTTATTTTTCTTTATTGTTGTGTTAATTTTATGTTAATATTTTTATGTTTTTCCAACATTTGGAAGGGGAGTGGAATGGAGAGGTCTATAATTCATCCTCATTCAATTTTGGCTCATCTCCAATATTGAATATTTGTAGAGGAACAAAAGGAGTTTAAAACATTTTAAATGTGACCAACTATAACTATAGAATGTAACATTAAAATAATAAATTATCACTTCTCCTCTCCGGCTGCTCCAGGGAACCAAACAAGGGAAAAAGTCATTCCCCTCCATTAAAATATCTATTCTCCCATCCCTTCTGTTGAAGCAAACAGGGGTTTAAGAATATTGATGAGGAATATTGATGAGGTGATACTTGTGGGTGGATAAACACATATCCCTGCAGTTGAGGAGCTTGTAAAGAAGATGAGTGAGATGAAGTGGGAACTTAGCTATTTTAATTGAGGAATTATTTAACTTTATAGAGGGGAAATTGGGGAGGTGGGGACTGGGGGAGGGAAGGGAAGAGGATGTTGTTTAATCTTACGCTTGTTGCATGTGAAATCATTGTTTTCTAGGTACGGTAGTACTTATGTTTGTTGACTAATAATATTTTTGTAAATTTTGAATTGATTTTATGCTGACGTCCGTCACATTGTCTTTAAAAATTCCTTTGTCTCTTCTTTGTTTGAGCGTCGGCATTTATCTAATTTAATGATCAATGGCTAAATATACAAAGAAAAATAAATGAACGAGTCATAGTGTGATTATATATTGGGGCACTCATGTCACCTGCTGTGATTATATCATTCACTACCAATGTCTTCCTAGTTTTAATAAGCAGATTTTCAAGATTTTATAAATTAAATTTAGCAATGGACATGATTGTTATTTGAAATACCAGCTTGATTCAGTTTTTATTGTCCTTAAAGATCATCTGATGTTCGAAAGGATGAAAATAGAAAAAGAAAAAGGAAGTCAGATCAAGGATTATCAAGCTGAATGACAAGCTCAAGAGATTGAATTCACATTCTTCTTTCCTACATATTCTGAATCTCGATGTCTCTTACTTGGCATTTGGTTTCTTTGGCTCAACGTCTTCATCTCAGTTGCTAAACCAAATACTGTTACTAATTGTTGTTTTCTATTGTCCATGTTTGTAAAGATTCTAGTCTCTAGTTTTGTATCTTTCAGGTTTGTGAATACAGTGTTTACCAGTCCTTGCAGGCAGTGAAGTATATTTAATTAAATATATATTAGCTACTGTAACACTCTTATGACATCGCCTTTAATAATGGTCAAATACACGTTACAAAGTGATATGCATTGTCTTGACTTGACTACTTAATGAGGGTGAGGATCATGCGTGCTATTGCTATCTATGGATTTTTAACTTGAAATGAATGGAGGGTTGGCATAATTAAGTTGAAGCAAATGTTGCTGCCTACACTGGTCTCTATCGAAAACAAAGTTAAAACTTCCTGGGCGATGAGAAAGTTATTTGGTTCCTTCTGCTTTATGTGCTAACTCTACAACAGGAAGATCGGCAGGGAGACACAATTTCTTGGGCTGGAAAACTCTTAGCAGTGTTTTTCGCATAGTTACCTGAGTACCTGTCACGGGTACACAGTTCATTTGAGTACATCATTCCTGATTCTTTATATTTTTATAAGGAGGAGAACTTTTTTTGGTTTTTAAGAATATCATCTTCGCGTAATTACGAAAACTAATCCCTTATACTGGACAATATTTAAGATTTGACCTTTTTCAATCAGATTTTCTCTATACGCGAGAGTCAGGGATCGAATCCCTGACCAACCAATGGAGCCCGAGCTCGTTACCATTCGGATCAACCACATGTTAGTTTTTAAGGAGGAGAATATTAACCGGTTAAGAAATAAAGAAAAGAAAATTTTCATCGAAAATAAGTGCATTTAATATTTTAAGAAGTGTTATATTTAGTTTTTCAATAAAAATTATTTTTTTTAGATTCCTTATACTTAACCAATGCCCCTAATGACCCTATTTATAATAAAATTTTCTTTAATGTGAAATTATGGTATACAATATTCATAAGGTGAGTTTGGTTTAACGTCCGCAAAAGTGAGTTTTGATGAATTAAAGCTGTGTTTGTGATCACGTTCATCAACGTACGTTGGCCAAAACACAAAATTTCTACTCTCACGTTCAATGTAAAATATTTTACAATTATGCCATTTAGAAGGCACGTTTGCAGAACAGCTGCAAACGTGCAAACACACACATTAAGTTTTGATTAAAAGTGAGTTGATAGTAATTGATATATGTTTGGATACTTTATTGTTAAAAGTAGTTTTGGTAGAATGAATATTGTTTGGATTGTATCATTCAAATTGACTTTTGAATGTTTAGTTTCCAAAATGTCCTTCAACTTTTAAATGAGTATGAAAAATGATTAATTTTTAAGGATAATATAATAAAAGTAGTAATTGAAAAATTCAAACTAAGTTTTAACAAACATAAAAGCAATAAATTCTTGCTTTTATTCAAACCCATATTTGATTCCAAAATTAATTCTTCCAAATAGAAACCAAACATCTTAAAAAAATTATAAAAGTAAGTTTGGTAGTGTTTGTATGCGCAACGACAAATTTGTTATGTGATACCCAAAGGTTGATGAGAGAAGTCCCTAGGTTTGCAAATTCAAAAGGTTTAAAAATACTGTCATATTCGTAACTGAATAATTAAATCATAGTTTATTTCTTTTGTTTTTTTTTGACCGGAATCATATCTTATTTCTAATTTACGTAAAATAGGTTAATGTGCTTCTTAGCAATCTTGAAAATTTTTTCGCGTGCGAAAGTTTGCATCTGATTTGACCATCTTCATTTTCAAAGCTTCCTTAACAAGAGAATCGATCATGTTTAGATTGTTCAAAATCTTAACCAAAGAAACACAAAATATATGAACCATTTCTACACCCCAGACATTTCAAATTCCGTTGACTCACTTATTATGTATGTAGGGAGTAATATTTTGGATATTGCAGTTTTGAATTGAGTATGTTGTAATATTATGTATAAAATATAAAATATAGATTTAATTTTGATGTACTATTATTTAATTATATATTATCACATCATAAACATATTTTATTCTCCTAATAATTATATTAAAAATCACATATTTAATAATATATGTTCGCTGATGATGTAAATATTTTTATAACATCAAAATAAAAATCAAATACTATATTATTATGACATAATATTCGTTGGGAAAGAATATTTACTATTTTAGTAAATATTTTAAATTCTTAACGAGTAATTAATAATTTGAATATTTTACCGAATCAAATTAATAATTATTCATCAATTAATTTCTTAATATAAATACACTATGCAAGTTATTAATTGTTGAGTTTAATTGTTTTAAAATATTTTTATAATATTTTTTTGTTATAACTTAGAAAAAGAACCATAAAAATGATTTTTTTAGGTCTTTCAATCAGATTTTCTCCATACACAAGAGTCACGGATCAAACCTCTTATCAATTTCTTAAGGGGCTGAGCTCGTTACCATTCGGACTAATCACGTATTGGTAACCATAAAAATGAGCGAGTTGTTTTTTGCACCCTTTTTTTTAATATACCACATTTTTGTTCATTTTTTTTATTTTTTTTCAAAATATCCTTTTTTGGAATTTAATTTTCGAAATACAAAAAAGGAACTTAATTTCGGGAATGTAATTAATTTTGAAAAGTTACGAAAATTAAATTCCGAAATTATAATCATATCATTGTGAAATTTAATTTGCCGCATACAATTTTTCCATTTTCTGGAATCTAATTCTCGGAATCTTATACACTTTAATCATCCCGAAAACTTAATTATGGTTCACTTTTTCCATTTATTTCTTCGTATTTCAAGGGGTTCGATGACGTAACTTTGGTTAATGACAAGTTTTAAAGTTACACACAACGCCAGCAAATGAAGCCAAATTGGAAGTGGCCATGCTCTCATTCTCAAATCCCAACGTGAATGCTCTTTAGTTAAAATAGGACAAATCCACTCATCCTAAATATATGTTCCCTACATAGCTAGAGTTAGGAAACCCAACCAATTTTGATCCGATAAATATTCAATCTGGTCTCTAAAATTATAGGATCGTATTAGTTTAGTCCCTCACATTATCAATATTTTAAAATGATCCTTGAAATTGCAAAAAGTTAATTAGATTCGTCCCTCTGTTGGTATTTGTATGGACTATAATGACATTAAGTTGGTAATATCAGGGATGCATTTGAAACTAAGTGAATAATGACAGGGATGTATTTGCTAACGAATCTAAATGGAGGGACGAACCTGATTAACATTTTGCAATTCCAACGATCATTTTGAAATATTGATAATGTGAGAAACTAAGTTGATACGATCCTACAATTTTAAGGACCAAATTGGATATTTACTCAAATTTATGCCTCTAAATGTCACAATTTTTCTAGGTTCTGGATACTAATTAAAAAGAAGAAAGAAGATGAGGTGTATGGAAGAAAGGTTTCAGGAAAGAAGAAAGATGGGATTTATAGAATGAGTACAAGAAATAATATGGCTAGAGAAGGAAGTTAGAAAGATATTTTAGGAATATCTATTTTTTTAGATAAGTTTTGGTGTTTTAAAAATTTTTTGGGTGCAAAAAGCAAGAGCTTAAAAATTATTCAACACAATCTTTCCAAAGGAAATTTAATCCTACATATTTTTTTGATATGGTTGGCAATTAAACTCTTTAAGTTTAAGGATTTGATTATTATGTATTACGAGTGTAAAATTTTTTTAAATCATGATTGACATATCATTAAAAATGATTAACTCTTATATTAACTACTCATTCAAATCATGATTTTTGATTGGTTGATAATATATTGCATAATAATTAAACTCTAAGTTTAATCCTACAATTTTAAAAAACTATTCACAATTAAAAATTTTAAAAAAAAATTCAAACCCAATTTTCTTTTTCTTTTTTTTTTTGGTAATAATTTAAACCCAATTTTCGATGATGCAAACCAAAGGATACTGTAATTAAAACCGTAGTTTTATTTCCAGAAACGGAACAACAGAAACGCATTCCGTTCCTCGGCATTAATGGGAAAACAAAAAAAGAAAACATTCCCGGTAGCAGCAGACACAAAAATCTGCAAAACTCACAACGTCGAATTCTCCAAAACACCCTCATCTTCTTCCTTAATTCACTCGTTTCTCCACTGCACAGTACCTTTTAACTCAAGGTCCACATAGTCAATTTACTGCGAATGCCCTATACAAAAAAGCACCACCGCTGATTCTTCCCCACACGACACCGTTTCGTCCCACTCGTTCCCCGCCACCGGCGACCGGCGAAGCCGAGCGCCGCCACTTTCCATTTTCCGGTCCCTCATAAATCGGCTTCCATAATTGCCCCTCCCAGGGGCTTTAAATTCCGATTCGCACCATCTGAACCCCAATTTCAAAATTTCCCACAAACCCTAAAAAGCGAAAACCCTTCGATTTCAATCGTTAGGGTTTTTCGTTCGATTGGGTATGGCGGATCGCGAAGACGATGATTTGCAAATGGCGATTCGGATGAGCATGCAGCACACGCCGCCGGAGCCGAAGCGGAGCAAGCCGAGGGACAGCGCCGTCGCCGGCGGAGCCGTTTCGGGGATGCCGGAGGAGTCGCCGGAGGCAAAGAGCCGGCGAATTCAAAGGGAGCTAATGGCCGCGGCTGCCGAGAAGAGGATGGTGGCGGCGGCGGCAGTGAAGAGCAATTCGCCGACGTCGGCTAAAGGTGGAGGCGGCGAGGTTGGGAGGAGAGAGGAGGAGGAAGGTGGGAGGTTGATGAGTGTGGAAGAAGCGAATGAGTTGTTTGTTATTGTGTTTGGAAGTGAAGTCTCGAAGGGGATTCTTGCGCAGTGGAGCAATCAGGGAATAAGGTATTCATCTATGGTTATTTGTTTGGAACTTGCATTTCCCATTTCCTTAATTTAAATTATTATTATTTCTCTAGTGAAGTTTCGATTATTATTAATTTTGGTTGTTGAGATTATGTTACTTGTTACTTCAATATGAAGGTTATGTAGTTAATATTTGGCATTTTGGTTACTGAAAATGTAATTGGATGTAGTTTAGTCATTGATTTGAAACTTTTAATTATCTCTGGTGAGGACTGATAAGAAACGAGTTTGAATAATTGAGGGACTCAATCGTAGACTTAATTTGAAGCAAGGTCTACGTTGAGTGAGGTACATTTCTAAAGATCATGATACCATTTTGCTAAGACATTATTTCAAGAAGTCGAGTCATTTTGTGACGGTTATTTGGCTGAGGAAAGCTTGATGTTTTGACATTTTAATGTATTGAAATTGAATCATCTGCTGCATGTAGTTGTAATGTATTTTTGAAATTGAGTGTGTTCTATTATTACTCTCTATCAAGAGTGACAGTCTTCTTTAGGTTTTGGAGATTATTGTTCTTTATTTAGTGTTGTAATGCAGATTCCTGTAAGTGCAACTACTGTGGACTGTGGTTAAAACTCTCTGGCTGTGTATAATGATACCAACCTTGGGAGAACCATACCACAAAAGGTAGTTGGAGAGCCCAAAGTCGTATAAACCCCCACTGGAATCTCATACTTCCGATGCGGGACTCAAGTTCCATACCTTGCAATTTGATCTTAATAGTTCACCACGCTCCGCATCCCCAACATCCACATCGGTTGGCTCTGCACTAGCCCTTTGACTAGTCCTGGGCGAACATTGCAATACCGGCGTCACTACCCATGCCACTCGTTTGCAGCTGAGCGACATGGTGGAATGCTCTAATATCAACCTTGGGAGAACCACTCTACAAAAGCTAGCCGTTTTGGTTGGAGAGCCCAAGTCCATATAAACCCCACGTGTGGATCTCATACTTCCAATGTGGGACGGAAGTCCCATACCTTGCAATTGGATCTTAACAGTATATTCCTTCTTTGAGGGTGTGATTGGAGTGTGAGTTAATTTGGCTTCAATGTGCTTTCCTAGTAGATTTTTGCAAATGCTATTGTTTGGTTTTTCTGAATCAGGCTATCCATATATTCCTTGTTTATTCGTGAGTGGCAAGGGATCATTCTCAATCTGAACTGTTACTTGTACAATCAAGAAGAAGTCCATGACCTTGATGCTCAGCCATCACCATGTTCTATAACAAACCTGGTTATCTTGGCATTTGAAATTGGAATTCTTCATTTTGTTTTATTTTGATTCTTGTTTTGGTCTGTAAACATCATTGGATGAAGCAAAATGGGACAGCAAAACAAAGAAGGTAATAGTCATTAAGGAATGGAGCAAACTGTAAAGGATAAAATAAGGGTCTTGTTTGTGTATTTTCATGAAAGGAGGGAAAGGAAAAACGTTCTTTCTTGTTTTAGGAAGCTAGACACAGGAAAAGGAAATGAAATTCAGTTATACCCATTGATGTTTATACCCTTTTTCTGAGAGACAATTTCAAATGCAGCATATTACAAGGAAGTAAAGAAACTTTGGCACTATTTATATTTAAAATAATGCCTTCTACAGGTATTCAAAACATATAGAAAGGTTTCATAAATCTTGACCTAACACTTCGAGTCTTGTCAATCATTGAAAGAATAAAAATGAAAAAGACTTAAAGACTAGCAAGTAATAAGAATGGAGTAAAAGTAATACCTGAAAGTATCCTTCTTTTAATGTTAATATGTTATTACGGGTTTTGTAGTTGAGATTTGAGATGAAATTCAGATACAGAAGTTCACTTTTGTTTACCTTGTGAGGTTTCTAGGTTGCTTTGGAGTCAGCTTCCAGACATCCTTGAAGGGCAGTGTATTTATCCATCCTCTTTGGAATAATTTTTGTCTCTCTCTTTTAATGTTTGGTTTTAGACTTTTAGGAAGATTTTAAATATCGTTTGGAAGTGTGCTATTTTTAATACCCACCTCTTGAAGGCAAGGTGCTCAGATTAAAAGAAAAAATGCCAAAGAAATAGAATACAATAATAAAATTTATTGCCAAAGAATCGTTAAACTCATTTCAAAATCTTAGCATTATAGAAATTTCCAAAGAATCATTGAAGTTTTGACAAGCAAGGTACTACAAAGACGTAAGTAACATAACATAAAAGATTAAACAAATTGACTGCAAAGTGCATAAATCAGAAACTAAACTAGTAATTCTCCACAAGAAAACTGCAAGCCATGTTCGCAGCGATTCACTCTGCCTGGCTGGCATCTTTGATACTAGTCTGAATGATTGATACCCCTATTTTGTCTTATTATAGACAACATTCCTATCCTTTGGGTTCTTTAAGTGATTGTACTTCTAATCAGAACCTCTCTTATTGTCGGAGCGTGCTGATTTCTGTTCTTCTATGTTGTATAAGTCTAAATTTGAGTGGAAAACAACCAAATTAATGCTGAGGGTCTGAGACCAGAAATGGTGAAAGTATACTAATACTATGTGTAAAAAGTTGAGTTTGTATGAGTTGGTCTTAGTTTGTACCAGGAAAAAAGGAACATAATCTGTAGAATGTCTAAAGATGAGAGAACAACCAAAAAGAAATGTAATAAAAAATTGAAAACATGTAAGAAACTCACCTCAATGCCTCAATGAGTCATTGGGCACTGTCTGTCCATGAAGGAGCTGTCGATTTTGCGTTGAAGTTTCAGATCTTCAACCTCCTTAAACTGATGCATGGAAACAATGCACAAATCCATCAAACCCTAGTTTTTTCTTTTTGCTTTCTGCCCTTATTCAACCTCAGACAGGACAATTGGGTATTCTTCCAATTCTTCTTTGATGCCCATTTGGTTAAGAGCTATTGCGTGAGTGTTTAAGAATCACCTTTTGTGAAAATTCATGAAGTGGATGAGACAGGTGCCTCAGATGGCACATCAAAGCCACTTCTACCATTTTGAGGTGACTCGGGCAATCTGAGTGCTAGCCCCCAGACTTGCCTTGTAGCCGATAACACTGGTTGGCATAAACTTTGCATCTTTTCCAGTAATAGATGTCTAACTTTTCCTTGTTTAGCAACAGCTGTTTCTGTGCATCTTACCACCTTGTGGAGCATAATTTATGAAAAAAGAGTGGCCTAGTGTACAAGACTCATACCATGGTGGGGGCTGGGAAAGGTCAGATGTATGCAGCCTTACTCGTGTGAACTGTAATTTATATATAGATTAACTTCATTCTGTGAGCAAATAATACTTTTGAAGTTATTAACACATGTCTTCAACTCTTCTTTAGCATGTAATGTTATTGCACTTCTCATCCTTTTCTAGAAGCGTTTTGAATTATTTGTTAATAGGTTTATCTGCTTGCTTTTTATTGCTAATACTATGAAAACTTTCCTATAGGTTTAGCTCTGATACAGAAACATCCATGGGCCTAGTGCAGCATGAAGGTGGGCCATGTGGCGTTTTGGCAGCTATACAAGTAATGGTCCCATTTTTCAGCTGTGCTTTGAACTTTTAGAATGCTGTTTGTAACTCTTGAATTTTGTTTTCACATCCAATGTTTTATTTATTGAAAGCTGAATCGTTTATTAAAGATCCAGTGCTATGTACATCAAAATTTGTTTTGATGTATAATATAATTCTGAAACCTAAACAACTAATGGTCCAAATTGTCATCGAAAGCCCATCTCATTAAAGACAGTCATTTATTTCGTGAAGTATAAATGTGTAATATTATAAAGATTGTAGAAGTTTGCAAACTTTTGTCTCAGATGCTTCAATTTTATTGGGATTGCTTGATTCCAGAGTCTGTATTTGTTTTTGGATCATTCTGGAACCCTGAAACGGTATACCATTGTGATAGATCCATTTGATGAGATTATTAGATTAAAACTTAGAGCTTACAAGTTTGAAGTTTTGTATCTGTAGATTATGATTGGTGTTACTCTTTTCATATTTGATTTTTGTTGTATATTGCTTTCCTTCTCTTTTTTTTTTTGATATAGGATGATGGCTTTGTTGTTGTTGTTGAAGAAATTTCATTAAACAGAAAACTCTACATTCAACAAAAAATGGCAAGAAAAGCATGGTATGAAACTAAGTGTACCCAAATACCTTTGCGAATCTGAGACAGCAAGACCCTTTGTAGCAGCCATGAACAGAACACAGCAGAGAATTTAAAAAATGTGACTCTATCCCGGATCAAAATTGGGGGCAAAGAAAGATATGAGCATTCCTTTATAACGACGATCCAAAGGACTTCATGAACTGCATAGTGCATACTGCCATTAAATCTTAGTATCCTTGTTTATACCAAGATCTTTATATTGAACCAACTAAAATTGCTCTATAGTAGATGGATAGGGCCAGTGATATCGGATAATCCTGAAAAGGTTGTTTCAAAGAAAATATTGTGCAAAAATAAGTGGCTACCGCCTCTTACAGAATTTAGAAGAATAACCTTCACTGCATGTGTAAGCTTCAAGTAGTTTAGCCCTTCAATTTTAAAATTGAATGAATGTCATATTGGAGAAATGGACCTGTGCAAAAATAAGTGGCTACCGCCTCTTACAGAATTTAGAAGAATAACCTTCACTGCATGTGTAAGCTTCAAGTAGTTTAGCCCTTCAATTTTAAAATTGAATGAATGTCATATTGGAGAAATGGACCTGTCTTTAATGTCAGCAGTGTAATATTGTAATGTTCATACTTCATTAAGGGGAAGGCAATACTTCTATTAATGGTTAGCACAATTCACGAGGCTAGGGCCGGACCCAATAGGAATAACACTTAATTTTGTATATAAGGAGATTGTTGTAACTGTGTTAGTCAGGTTCTAATAGAAGTGGGTACCTAGAGCAGTTGCTCGGTGGAGGGAACAAGTCCCTTGGGGAAGAGCTATCTCCTTTGGAATAATACAGCCATTCTCTATTTCTGTTTCTTTTCTTTCTATATTCGGAATTCTAGTCTAGGTTCCTAACGGTACCAGGCAATAGATTTATTGCAAATATGTATGTATGAGTGTGTGTATAAACATGTTCAATCACATCCAACCTCCTGGGGTATTAGTGGATAATTCAATTCAATGTTGTTTATCTTGATTATAAACATGTTCAATCACATCCCAACCTCCTGTGCAGTAAATATTTCATGTCTTTTTTCATGTTTTTCCATGTATATATTGTAGGTGAACTGGTGAAGTCAAATGGATTTAATTATGTCTTGTTTTGCTCATTCATTGTTTTGAACTTTTCACTATAGTAATGTTGAATATGTTAATCTTTATATTAGCTGGCCTCAATCCGGTTAAAAGAGGAGGGTTGTCTTAGCCTCTTAGGTAGTCAACAAACAACGTATAACCTTGTCGAATCTTTATAGCCAACCCCACCTATCGGGAAAAGGATATTGTCGTTGTTACTATAGTATGCTTGTTTGTTGTGTGAGCATGTCTTGGGATGTGTCCTTCTGTGATCATGTTTTTCTTTCCATTTCATTTATTTTTTCTACTGATATTCAGTATAAGTCCCAGAAGCATTTTTTTGTTTTAAGCTGACGTTGCTTGTGTTTTCCTTCAATTTTGCAGGCATTTGTTCTCAAATACATTATTTTCTTTCGTGATGAGTTGAAAGACATATTAACCGTGCCTCAGACCCAGGGTTTGAGCACATCGATTAAAAGTCAATGCGTTCCATCAAATAATTTTTCTTCACTCACTGAAGGTGTAAAAGTAAGGTAATTAACTTTTTCCTGGTCAGTCACTTGTATTTACCTTGGTACATGCATTAATTATAGAGTTCCAGTTTTCTATGCCAAAAAACAAATGAAGTTCCAGTTCTTGTGATTTATACTTAAATCCTGTCAATTTTTTCTGCATGCAACATCTTGTTTTCATTCTTGTGGATCATAAACATAAACATTGATTGCTAAATGTTGTGCTCTTGATTCAACTAGACATCCTTTCTGTCTCTGTGACATAATTTAGACTTCCTTCAATAGTGCTTTATTTGTCTACTTAAATCATTTTCAATCTTTAGTTGGGTTACTTTGTTAATCAATTCTATTTCATTTAAGGAGTTAGTTGTTTGATTGACAACATTTGATGACTCAGGACCTACACTATTCATTAATGTGTCTTTGCTAAAGCACTATTATGGAATCACGTTAATTATGTGTTCCTAATAATTAGCAATTGACACAATATAGTATATAGGAGTAACAACACAATTGTAGGAAGGTTCTCTTTTCCTTGTGCTCCTTCTTGATCCAGTGCCTTTTGTGAGTATCCTTGTAGCTTTTCAACCGTAATTATATTAGCATGAATTATGATTTGGGGGAAAAATATTTTCAATTTAGATACTGTGAACCAAACAAGCCATCAATTGACTTAATTAACTATTACCACTAATTGTTCCTTAATTATAAATATAAATATTCTTTACCGAAAATTCCTAAATTGCAAATCTCTTCGAACTTTGAAGCATTTAAATAATTAAATGGTTAACAGCTGGTGCATTGGCTTGTCTAACAAGCATCAAAGACAGATTTGCCTATGGTGTGTCTAAATTAGTTTTGTTTTCCTTCTATTTCATGTTCATGTGTTCACCACTATGATATAGCATTGATTATTCATATCACATGTCCTTCTATATGCTTCATAGTCCTTTAATGTTGGCAGGTGTATTCTTTCATGGTTAAACATATGCTTTCCTCATGACTTGTTTTTATTGATGTTTTTGTAATTTTTTGGCAGTGCCCTTATAAGAGGCATGGGTGAAATATTATTTATGTGTGGAAGTAATGAAAGGGCTGTAATTGCAACTTTGAGCATTCTAGGGAATGGAATTCAGCAATCTGATGAAATTTCGAAGGATGAGGTAGCTTGAATGTTCTATTGACCCTGTTGATTTGAGCAACATCTGGAATTGAAATTCTCATATTGTTCTCACGGTCTTCTTCTGTGGTTCTGCTTTGATATTCTTATAAGTCTTGTCCAATGAACAGGTTATTGCAAAAGCACTTGAAGGTCTTTCCATTGAATCAGCCTTGGATCTGCAAAAAGTTCTTAGAGTAGAAACATACACATCGCAAGCAAGTGCATTGAAGAGGCTTCAAGCAATGATTCCCTTTTTCCAAAGTCGTATGGGGGCATTGCTTTTCCTGATATCTGCTTTACTTTCTCGGGGACTGGTATGCTTTTCTAATTGGTATTGCCAGTCTTAAGACTTCACTGTGTCTTCTAAAGCATGAGATGTTCAGCATCTTTCTTATTTTTCTATTTCTTTCCTTTTTTTTTTGTTTTTGTTTTCTCTTAAGTTTGTGACTGAACATGCATAAGATTGAATGTCTTTTTGCCTGAATATTAGAATTCCACAAGATGTCTTTTTGAATGCGTTGATTATGTGCTCAATTGTCCATATCCACTCTTCTAAAATTTGAGGCTGATGTTGCGAGGAAGGCTTTGTTTGTTCAAAGCTGTGTATAGCAATGGAGCCTAAGTTTCAAGTCTTTATGCTTTTAATAAACTTCTGTGTTCTATTTCTTTCACTGCTAAGAAAAATATGGCTTTGTCACTTTCATACTCCTTACATGTTTGGGAATACAAATATACAATGGCCAATTAAGTGTCATTAATTGAAGGCAATAACTATGAATTTGTATTGGTTGTTATTGTGCTTTTAACAATTGTTCATGTTAACGCATGCGATATTTTACTTTCATCTAGGACTTGGTTCAAACTGACAGGGATGATCCCAGCCTACCTCTGGTTACTGCTCCATTTGGGCATGCCTCCCAGGTATATACTGACAGATAATTGAAAAATGCTGCTATCCTTTTATTTGCTGCTCATTTTAAATTCTCTGCTTGAACATATTTTAGGTTTTGCTTATTTTGCTGAATATTGTTTTGCAGGAAATTGTAAACCTACTGCTCTGTGGGCAGGCTGTCCCTAATGTGTTTGATGGGAAGATGGATTTAGGTGGGGGAATGTTTCTGAAAGGTATATCCCAATATGTAGAAGTTGGATTTCTCACGCTGCTAGAATCCCTGAATTTCTGCAAGGTTGGTCAGTATTTGAAATGCCCAAAGTGGCCCATATGGGTTGTTGGGAGTGAATCCCACTACACAGTACTGTATGCTCTTGACACCAGTGTTCAAAATGAGAATGAACTGGAAGAAAGGGAATCACAGATTCGCAGAGCTTTTGATGCACAAGATCAGAGTGGAGGTGGTGGTTTTATTAGTGTGGAAGGGTTCCATCAAGTTCTCAGAGAAACAAATATCAAACTTCCACAAGAGAAGCTTGAGCACCTTTGCAGCACAGGCTTCATTGTGTGGAGTGAGTTCTGGCAAGTCATTTTGGATTTAGACAAGAGCTTGGGAGGATTAAAGGATTCATCAGGACTGATGGGTAAGAAGGTCTTTGAAATTTACCATTTTAATGGAATTGCTAAATCAGATCTGAATGGCAGTCAAGTAAATGCTAGGGGAGAAACTCCACTACAAAGACCCAGGCTGACAAAATTGAGAGTTTCGGTTCCCCCAAGGTGGACGCCTGAGGAGTTTATGGCAGATGTAGCAGTTTCCTCTGCTTCCAGTGCAAATGAATCTTCTGGGAAGGACACCGAAGTATCTAAACCTGAGCCTTCTCAGCATGCACCTTTGGTAGACTGCATTAGGACACGCTGGCCCCGTGCTGTCTGCAGCTGGTCGGGGGATCCTCCTAGTATAGTCTGAGGGGTTTACGTGAAGTCGTATTGTGGTTTTGTGGGGTGAAACAGGGAGAAATAATTGGTTCAGCAATGCAGAAAGGAAGAAGAGATGAAGTTTTCATGTCTGACTTTGATGTTGGATTTTAGGGCACATAAATGGGAAGTCAAGTATCCAAATTTTCTCCAATGTGCTAGCCGTTTTATAATGTGGAGTAATGTACATTTAACATTGTCTTCGATTTTGTGATTCATTCAAAAGGGTGCAAGGCAGAGGAATGTTATATTTGTTGTCAAGTCAACTTGTAAAATCCATTTTAATGTATTCTAGTCATCAATTAGAAAATATTTAGTTCTTGGGGGGCTATTAATAAACGTGAAATTTATTGTTGATTTTGAAATTGATGTAATGCTAAATTATTTGTAGTGCCTGGCTTCTGAAGGGTAAATTGAATATTTATTTTTATAATAATATTGTCACACTATCTGCTGCCGAACAGTCTTTCTTTTTTACCTATTATTATTACCTGCATCCTTGTTTTATCTGTGTTAATGACAAACATCAAAAGCAGGGTCTTCCTGATTTTCTGAAAAATGATGGCATATAAGCAGCAATTTTCATCTTTGTGAGGTATTGCTATTGAGTTATATTTGTGTGACTAATTTATGTGACTTCCTGTAGGATGAATAAATTAAAATAAAATAACTTATTTAAAGTAATAAATATTTTAAAACCAAGGGATACTGTGCAAAAAAATGGCCCAAATGTTTAGTTATATTTGAGGGGCTTGAACATGCTATTGCCGCCACTGGTTATATAAGGTGAGGTCTGATGATTTAGAAGATGTTAATGTTAAAAAAGCTTCTGTGGAAGATATGCAGTGGGTTATGAGAAGGGTTGACAAGAGTGGCTGGGGAATTTGCGTACAAGGACATCTACTCTTAGCCCATTAGAAGCGTTGATGGAGTTTACCAAAACACCTGAAGTAAATATTCCAGTTACAAATATAAGCATATGCCTTGTCCATAAAGAATCATAAATTAGGACAGTGCAAACCTCGAGAAAAATTAGTCACTAGAGAGTCCTCTTAATGAACTTTTAAAATAAGATCTTTTTTCTATGATTTTGGTTAAAGATTCAATTGGTATGCACGGTCAATATAAATGTTTGATACACTGTCGAGTGTCAACCAATCATAAATTGATACATCATTAAAAATGTTGACTCTTGCCCTAATTATCTTAAAAGTTATTTATATTATGATTTCTGATTGGTTGATAGTGTAAAAGATTTTACAATAACAATATATATATTGATTAAACTTTTTGTTTAAATCGCTGGTAAAACAGTAAGAAGTATTTTATCTTTAAATAGGGTTTTAAATGTACATTTTAGATTTACTATTATTTGGATATATTTTTTAGATTGGCATATGATAACAAGGAATATCTCTGATCGTTTATCGAGATTAAAGGGATTCGAGTCTATCATAACTCGGACTAATCATGATTAATATTATTGTTTGGATATGAAACTATAAAAAAACTTTTTTCAATGATAAATTATAGATCAGCTTTTCTATGACTAAAAATAGGTCGTTTTCCATAAGCTTCAAAATTTATATTAAGAAAAAGCACAATTTGTGCTTTCTTTTTTGAAAAAAAAAGTTAAAATTGAACAAAAGAACCTTTTCTTTTAAAAAGGTCTCTTTTTATCTTTATTATACGATGAAAGAATTTATTGCTGATGTCATTTATCATCTGTTTGACCAATTTAAGGCTTATATAGTTACATTGACAACATCAAGTGGAGAAAAAGAGATAAGCCACTGATGAGTGAAGACGAAGTGCAAGTTCAATAGAGGCCGCGGTGGCAATAAAGGTGAGGGTTGGGTGCAAGACAGATGGTGGCTGCCTAGAGTGAGAGAGGTTAGGTTACGAAGTGAAGGGGATCAAATGAGATAGGGATTTAATGTTATTTGTTTTAGATTCTGATAGAATTGTTTATGAATAACTGATTTTAAAAAAATTGATTTTAAAATAATTAATTGAGTTTAGAAAAATCAATTTGTGTTTGGTAATGATATTTTAAAAGTGAGTTCATAAGAATTGATTTCGTTTGGATGATAAAAGTAAAATCACTTTTGATGTGCAAATATAAAGAATTTTGTGGGTCTCACACAATTGATTTTCTTCAACCGAAAAGCTAGGAATTCTTGCTTCCATCATAATCAATTCTATCCACCGCAGAATCAATTCCATCCACCACGGTTTTGCCACCCAAACACAATAAGAGTAACTTTCACTTCTAGTGGTCTTGTTTTTGCTCCCCGAATTGATTTTGGCCTCTTCAGAATCTAAACCAAACGAGTAAGGCTTCTTCTTTTTTCAGTTTCAGAAAGAAAATGGAAAGAAGAAAGAAGATAAAAGAAAGAATGGGTTCAAAAAAAGTGGGGAGGAAAAAAAAAAGATTTTAAGGGTTGTTTGATATGAAAGAAATATAAAATAAAATGAAAAGAAAAAAGATGAGTTTTCTTGAATAGACAAGTATGCTCCTATTAGATAAGAGAGCGGTTGGTAAATAAGGGATAAATTTGACATTTTACATGTCTCTCTCCGACTTCCTTCTCACAAGAGGAGATGAAGATTTTGTCCCACCATGTTTTTTTTTTCTCTCCTTGCTCTTTCTCTCTTCTCAACCAAATAAGAGAAAAGTAAAAAAATCTTACGAATTTTGAGAGAACAATGTGGCATTTTCAATGAATGGTCGTTAAATATTACAAATATTAGGAACTTTGGAAAAAAAATTAGCGGTTGTGGCCAGAGTAACCACCATTGCATGTATTTGTTTACATACATATGTCAAAACAACATCACCACTAGTTGTTTTAAGAAGTTAGCCCTAAAGTCAAAAACCACGCATTGACATAGTGTTTGTGGGATGCATTGTTAGATCAATGTTAGTGTGTGTTTGAGGAAGCCTAGAATTGCTCCAACAATATCCCACAAATACTGCATGAATGCGTAGTCCTGTGACTTTAGGAAATCCACATCCCTGTTTTAAACTAGTGATAGTTAGCGCATCTAACTGCCATCAATGTGACGCTTTCTACGGCAATTGTGTAACCGTAGCAAGAACAAAAAAAAAAAAAAAATCAATTGGAGGCAGTTCAATGCAACCACGACCACACGTTATGATAATTTATGTGGTTGTACTAGAAATGGCAATGGGGCGGGGCTGCCACAAGTAGCAATCCCTCGCCACCTGCCCCACCAGATGAAAACCCCCCGTACCTGCACAGTTATCCGTTAGTCGGGTTTTTAACGGATTTTATGAATATTCACGAGTATCCACAGGTATCCATAGATATTTATTAAACTATGAAAAACATCCATGAATATTGTCAAAAACACATACATTAAAAATTAATGATATAATCAACATATTAATCAAAATACTTAAATTCAGAAGTTAAATTTAGTACATTTAGCACCACAATTATTAAATCACATTCACCACAATTCAAAACTATGCTTAAAGCATATTAAGAATATGAATAAAGGGGCATTTAAGTAATTTCACCCGCAAGTATGAATACCTTAATACTTGTCATCATCTCATTAATAAGTGGGTAGAAAAAAATCTGTTTATTCTATCGCCAAGTACCTGTTAAATTATCTACCTCGTATCCATAGCAGATTTTATATGCTAATATATATCCACAATTACTAGGTGGTACATAGTAATTCTTTGTTATTGTGATTTTATAAGAATTTTTGTTTAATGAAAATGCTATTTAGAAAAGGGAGAAAATGTTAGAAAATCAAGATTAATTAATCTTTTACTGATAGAGTAGATGTAACATGTAGAGTAGATGTAACATACTAATGTGTGTTAGTCCAAGTGGGAGAGGCTTGGGTCTCTTAAGCATATGATTCAAGGTTCGATCTCTGAATTCGTGTGTATGAAAAAAAACATTATTCGGAGGGATCTTCGCTTAGGTGACTGACAATATCCCTGAAGATTAGTCTTTCACCTACCGGATGAGAGGATACTTCGTGAAACAAAAAAAAAAAAAAAAAAGAGTACATATAACATGTGTCAACTTTAGTGGGTAATTGGTAAAAAAATTGTAAAAGGATATAACATTCCCTCGATTAATTTGTGTTTCATGTCAAATGGGGTCAAGTATAAAATCTTGAAATTCCAAAATATCTTAGAAATGAAATTTAATAGATAGAAAGGAAATACTAAATAAAAAGGTGTATGAATTGAGTAAAAAAGAAAGTGATGCGTGTTTTATTCCCTCGGACACAATAAGTGAGAGTCATGTGAATAAAAATGAGTAAATATTCAATTTGGTCCCTGAAATTATAGGATCATATCAACTTAATCCCCCCACATTATCAATATTTTAAAATGATCCCTGGAATTACAGCAGATTCGTCCCTCCGTTGATATTTGCATGGACTATAATGACTTTAAGTTGGTAATGTCAGGGATGTATTTGAAACTAAGTGAATAATGTCAGGGATGCATTTGCTATATTTTGAAATTTCAAGGATCATTTTGAAATATTGATAATGTGAAGAAATTAAGTTGATACGATCCTATAATTTCAGGAATCAAATTAAATATTTACACGAATAAAAATAACCACAACAAAGTAACACATTGAACTGATTAAAGTAAACCGTTTTGTCAGAAAAAGCAATACGTGTTTCTATTACTTTCCAATTAATTAAAAAATTGTTTCTTTAAAAATCTAAATAATCTTTTGTACGAAGTCTAATAGACTCCAAATGATCTTGTGTATGAAACCTAATAGGATTCCAACGAGAGTAAAAGCTGAATAGTAAAAGCACTGGATTTGGATTCTCTTTTTCTTTAATAAGATGGGAGAACTTTGTTACGAGAATGAAAAAGAAAAATTTGCTTAATGCATATTTGGATTGTCGTTTGTAATCTCACAAGTAAGTTTGTAGTGATACAAGCGTTATTGTTTTATCATCCAACGTTAAAATAAAATTTTGTTACGTTGGAAAAACATGATTTTTCAACGGAGAAACAATTATAGCCCTTTATTTTAAACTCGTCACAAGTTTATCATTTTGATCTTAATACAAATCAAAACCATCCAAATAGAAGCAAACAGCTTCACGGCTCTATCACTATGCAAGGAAATTCTTCAACATGGCCAAGGCCAAGATAGGTATTCTGCTCAATGCTCATGGCTAGCTCTCTTCACGTTTCAAAAGCAAGTTTTGCATGTTGCTCCCCATTGGATCTTTTCCTTTTTTGATGAGCTCAGTGAGGCTACTATAATCTTGATAGCTAGGCCTTAACAAATCTTCTATAAATAAGCAATATGCCCAAAAATCTTCTGAATTCTGCTATGTTGCTAGAAATTAGAAATTGGCCATCAATTTTATTTTTCTCCTTATGTTACAAGGACAATGGTTTTCTTTTTTAATATTCTTGAATGCAATTTTCTCTATCTATTAACATCATATATAGTTCCCTGATTCTAATAAGATTGATTATATCTCTATCCACTTTATCAATGAAAAATCCAAGCTTTATCAACTATCATACATAAGGACCACTGCATATATATATATATATATATATATATATATATATATATATATATATATATATATATATATATATATATATATATACAAATTACATAAGGCTTTGATACATCCTGCCCTCTTTTTATGCCAATTACCAATGCAACTTTCGACTCATATCCCACATATCTTATCATTTCTAGCAAAAAGAAAAAATGTGGGGCTTCAAGAAGACAAGGGAGATAGATCAGTATACATATATATGTATATATATAGTTCCATAACTAGCATGAATGAAGTTCATGCAAAACACACTTTACAAAGGGAACTAAAGCCCGCTTGACCCAATCAACTTGGTTAGGCCAAAAGTAATGGCCATGGCCACCCAACCCCCAACCAAGACCCTTATAGTAGACCTTAAAACTGGAGCCTTACCCAACACTGCCCCTAACCAACCAAAGATCAGCAAAGCAAAGCTCACTGCAGCAATAATCACTCCAAGCCTCACCTTATATTCCCTTATAAAGGAGGCTGCAAGCAGTGGCACCATTGCACCAATAGAAAAGGCTAAAGCTGATGCTGCTGCTGCTTGCAAAGGGTTTGGCAAACTTTCTTTATCTTCTTCAGTATTTTCATGTTCTCTACTACCTCTTCTACCATTCCCCCTTTCCTTCTCTCTCTTCATTTGAGCCACCTCTATGTCCAACTGTGAGTACACAGACACAAACTCCCCTATGGCCATGCTACAAGCCCCAGCTACCAACCCTGCAAACCCAGTTAAGATCATGGCCTTAATGTCTTGCTTGACTGCTCCTACACCCATCATAAGAGATGCTGTTGAGACCAACCCATCATTGGCTCCCAAAACAGCAGCACGTAGCCACTGAGATCTTTTTGTGTAATCAAAGTCCTTGGTTTCAATCTCCAGAGTTGTTGCTTGTTGCTCAATGTCATTGTTTGGAAGGACAAATTTGGCTTGGTTCAGGGATGTCTGATTTGATGCCATCAGAAAGAGTAAGGCCACTTGAGGAAAAGATAATCAATAGAGGATGATTTTGAAGAAGAAGAAGAAGAAGGAGAAGATTAAGAAGAAGAGGGTATGAAGAAAGTGTGGAGGACACACGCTACCAAGAAGGTTATTTATGGATGAAATTTGCCTATGTTGGAGGCAAAAGTGGGGCCAGCCCACTAAATATAAAAGAAAGATTTTATATTCACCAAATGTTATAAAAGAGATTTGTATTGGGTTTTAAAAGTAAATTTTTCCACATTAAAGACTGTTAAAAAGAAGGGAATGATTGAGGGGAAGTTTACTCAAATAGTAACATGTAAAGGGATATATAGGACCAAATGTACTTTGACACATTACTTTCTGCTACTAATAAGCTTTGTGTTTTGCAAATTATTGAGCCTTTGGACTTAAATTTTTTGAGGACAGAGCCTGTGAAAATGATGAAATGTACACTAGTTATTTTGTTTATAATTTTTATATACACATTCTACTATCTTACTATATATATATACTCTATTAAAACTTGGGGTATGCAATTTATTAGAGGAAAAAGATTAACAAAGCAAAACAGCATAAAGCAGTCCTTAGGAGTCTAATATGCCGCATTTAAAGGAAACCTATGTTATTTTTCTGAATTAAAGAATATGAAAAGTTGGAAAAGAAAGCAGAGATACTGCTTCCTAATTTGTTGAGAACGGTCCTAATTAATAATGTTGATGAAGATCTTAACAAACATTATATTCAGAAGACAATTCTAATCAAGTGGCAGAGAAATATTTTTGAAATGTAATATCACTGCTTTTGTTCATAAAAAGGAAAAGCACATCTTTTATAAAGTTCCAAATCATATATGAGGAGACTGCTGATCAGATAAAAGGCTTCTCCAAGACTCCAACCAATAGTATATCACAGAAGCAATTAAAATTAAGGATAAGGGGAATGATTAAGGTGGGAGGATGAGGAAAACAAAGTAGAGGTTGAATTAATGGAAGCCAAAAAATTCAAGGTTTTGGTAAGTATACATATATTATAGCATACTATAATGGGAATGAAATAATGAATGGTAATGGTAATGAGTAAAGACCAACCTACATCTATTTTAACCTTAAAGAAGTGATCCAAATGGGATACAAATTTAAGGCAGTTATACCTGACCTGAATGCAGCTCATGAATCATAAATATGGCATGACTCAAACAACGACAAAGGTATATGTAACAGCTTTTTCTTTTCATGCGAAAATAAGGGGAGAAAGTATATTATATTGAGGCATCTTTTTTCCCCATCATTTACAATACAGGGGCTGGCAAAGAGAGTCTCGTGTTGCATTTGGAAACTGTGGAAAGTCATGTGATTCTAAGTATAAGTTGAATGTGTAATGGCTGTGTCTGTTCCTAATAGGATGTGTCGGTCGGTTGATAACTCTAAATCATAAGCACATAAATTTGGGAGTGTAACATGCATGCTATCATAGCACATAATTTAGTTAAATGTAATTCCCAGTTGAAATTGAAAAAAAAAAAAAAAAACATAAAACATAGAAATGTGAAGATAGTTATTAGTGAAGAATGGGTGCTCAATCCACAACAATTGCATTTGTCCTCATTTGCGTAGAATTTCATATCAAATTATCTAATAACAAAATGAATGGATTTCTGTGTAACTTAGCATTTCGGCTTCATCAGCTTAGCACTAAACTCATTTTTCATAATCAAGCATGCACGCCCATTAGGTGGCAGTCTGATAAAGAAAAACATAAAAAAGAACTGTTTTTAAAGAAAAGAATGGTAATTTTTTAATATAAAAATTATTAACTATTGAACAGATTAGCGATATTCAAAAAGAAATTAATGAGTAATCACTGTTCAACTCTTAGTGTTTCAGAGTTGAGGATATTTTGTTTTTATAACCGAGAATGAAAAGCATATTTTGAAGCTCATATATATAATCAAATTATATTTGTTGTTAGAGCTTAGTTTTAGATGTAAGTTATACTATCATCTATTATATACCCACATCATTAAAAAAGTTTGACTTATCAAATAATTATTCTCATAATCAAACTTTTATTGATATAAAACATTTATTTGAATGGTAGTGTAAAAAGAATTATTTCGAAAGTGAATTAAAATTAAACATTTCTTGTTATATACATGTCTTCATAATTATTATTACTTGTTAATTAGCTAAATGCAAGTCAAACTTGGTTACCTGGTTTGATTATTTTTATTGCCCATCATAACCTAATTTAACTTGAGAATGAGAATTATATGAAGGGAAAACAAAGCACCAGTGAAGTGCTAAGCTAAAAGCCTAAAATGGATTGCTGAAGAGGAAAGCACTACTGCTGTGAGAAAAGCAAGAGTGGGGAAGTGGGATAATTTAAATAATGGAAGAGTGTGTATCCCACACGAATATATCTGCTTCAATAGGAGATAGAAATCAGGGTCTTCATTGTTTTTGGACTCCAACATACTTCCATTATTTTGGTCACCAACTTGCTTCGTGGGTGAGATTCAAGAAGGTCCACATATTTTGTCTCATTAAATTAAGCCCAATAATATGCTATATTAGTCCTAAAGTAAGTCCCCGGTAGTAAAGGTGGATCGACCAGAATAATGACATCCATTGACCATAGGGAGTGTGCTCCCGTCACGCCGTAGTGGACCTGTTGCTGACCCGCCATCGAAGGGATCTTTCTTGACCTAAGAGACGATGGGGTGTGTTTTGGATCAGATTTAGAGGTCGATCTCGGCCGATCATAGACCCGATATCTCAAACTAAGTGGAGAGATAGGCCCACGTTGGCTCGGGAAGGCCTAGTTACGGGAACAATTAATCAATTGACAAATAAGGGTCTGGATTCCTCTCTCAATGCCTTGCATAGCTCCCTCATTTTGTAATGATAAGGATTCCATCCTTTGCGTATATCTTGGCCAATACTATAAACTCCTAGAAATATCCTATTAGAGCTAGCCTATCACACAAGTATCAATCTATCTTCTCATACACCCGCGTCAGAGTGTCTTGGCAGTTAGCTCCTCCCCATTCACCTTGTCGCCGTTGTGACTGGTTTGAGAAGGGGAACCAACACTCTAAGTAGATTTTGGATAACCATCCTACTTCTACCTCAATTCATTAGTGTCGTCTATGGGAAAAGAGAAACTTTTATTCTAACCCGTAAAAATGGCAACCACCAAAAGGAACGTAATAACAAACCCAAACCAAAACCATGGCGAAGAACAAGCCTCCATGACTCATTGGAGCCGATCTATGTAGCCCAGAAATGCCTCGCAACCAACTCCCCAAGGAAGTAGGTTGCACTCTGTCATCTGGATTGCGGGAGAACACCGCCCCACCTGCACGACGAGGGCCACTCTTCCTCTACCTGGAGTCCCAGATGTCATGACCACCCAAATGATGAGATCATGGCCATCCTCTGTAGAAAAGGCCAACTGTTGAGGAGTAGGCAAGAAAAAGGCAGAAGAACATATGGACGAGAATGATGACTATAGGACTCGGGCCTCCTCCTCCCGATTGCCTTCTATAACTCCAAGTGCTTGTTATGATAGCCGAGAGCACTATAAAAAAAGAGGTGTTTAGCGACCACCAAATTTGGTCTTTAAACCATTTAGCGACTGATTTAGCAACCACCAAACGTGGTAGCAGATTGCCTAGTCGCTAAATCATTTAGTGGTCGCTAAATCGGTCACTAAACTATTTAATTTAGCGACAGAATTTCCATATTTAGCCACCGAATTTCCTTATTTAACCACCGATTAAGTGTGCCTGCTAATTTCGCTCGTTAAAATACCTTTTTTGTAGTGGAGGGAACACTCCAGAAGTTCCATGAGGCCACTCAATCACCCATTCATGAATGAGGTAATGGTCATCCAGGTGCCAATCAGATTCAAATACCCCATAAAAGTTGAGTTGTATGACAGAACCAACGAGCCACACAACAATATCTAGATGCGTTCAGCGCCTTTTATGATCTTTAACGACAGGATCAACCTCTCATGTGTTGGGCTTTTTCCCCCTATCTAAAAAATGTTGCCTTGAAATGGTTCTCGTCCCACCACCAACAAGGACCAACCTAAGTCCACCCATAACTTCGCCAAAGTCAGGTACCGACGTGGGGAATCTCTTCGAGACTACCTGGCACGTTTCAACATGGAATTCCTAGCCATCAAGGGCATGAACCCTAAAGTAACTCTAAACTTACTGGTGGGTGGCATCCACCCTAGCCTATTCACCACCTTTTTAGCCAAAAGGGAAGCCTAGACAATGTACGAAGTCTGATAATTGTTTAAGAAATATATAACCTAGAAGAGTTCAAGAAAGCTAGAAAAGAGCCAGTTGAAGATGACACACAACAGAAGAGTAGATTCTGAGTTCCCTCCCCTTCCAATGGCAATCCGGGCAAGCCAGAAACTCCTTCCCCAAGGAAGATATGGAGAATACACCCTCTTAAACACCACTCATGCTCAAATGTTGTAGGAGGCAATGCATGCCAAGCTTCGAGAGAGTCTGATACCCCTACCCCTAAAACAATGCTCAGAAGGATATGATGAAGCATTGTGAGTTTCATAGTAGGTTCCACCTACCACCTAGGAATGTGTATGGATGTACGACATTATTGAGTCGCTCATTCGGGATGAACGACTTATGGAGTATATGTGTCAAGATTGGGACGATGCTTTCAATTAGGGCACCTCAAAACTACCAAAAGCGAAGCTTGCGACTGAGGTGCAACCATTTCCTCCAACAAAGAAGATGAAGCCCCCATGAGACAAACCTGATAGGAAAATTTGGCAACTCGGAGAGCAACCCCAACAATAAGAGGAGTGATCGCATACAGAGGCACCTCGGAGGGTAATTCAAACAATCTTTGGAGGTTTTGTGGGTGGAGATGATACTAACGTGGCCAGGAAGAATTTGAGGGTCGTCCTAAGCGTAGCTTCCTAGTCCATATTTCAAAAGTAGCATGGGAGAAAAAGGCACCTCCTATCTCATTCAACAAAGATGCCATGATGATCCCCTAGTTGCAAACGACATACTAAATAATTAAGGGGTATGCCTAATTTTAGTTGATCAGGAGAGCTCGACAAATATTATCTTCATGCACCTATTTAGGGAGTTGGAACTCATAGTCAAAGACCTAATTTCCTACACTAGAGAGTTGATCAAGTTCACAAGGGACAAGATCACCTTGAAGGGTTATATTGAACTCAAATTAACTTTGGGCATAGAGCCTTCAACTATAATGGAGAAGGTGAAATCCCTTGTGGTTGATTTTCCATCAGCATAAAACACTAACCTTGGAAGATCGTCCTTTAACGCCTTTAAGGATGTGGTGTCCATGGTCCACTTGGCAATGAAGTTCCCTGCTAATGGCGATGAGATCATGATTGTCAAGGAGGAGTTAAAAATGACCTAGAGTTGCTACCATGCTAGCTTGAAAGTGAGAAAACCCCCAAAGTTGGCTTCCCTTCGAAATTCTACCCTGACCCAGGCCATTACAGACCTTTCCAGTGTCCTTTTGACCAAACTGGAAGTTCGAGAGGAGATTAGGAATATTAGACCTCAACCCAATGGGGAGGTAAAGCAAATCTAATTGAGGGGGTAGGCTGGAGTAAATAACTTGGATTGTGTGAGACTTACCTACGGCAGTGAAGGATCAACTGATTAAAACCTTGTGGGACAAAAAATATTAAGTCAACTCTCGTTTTGATGACAACAAATTGCATAAGCTAGTCTTAACTTATGAGATATCTCTTTATGAAAAACTCAGTGTGAATATAGTCGATAATTTGTTAAGAGCATGTTTGAGAAAAATAGATTCTTCCCTTTTCAGCTGTTTTTTGACTAAAAAGTTGTTTCATACCTAATCTATCATGTTTGGCAATTAGATTAAATTTATAAAAAAAAGCTTTTTTTCTAATTTGTTTTACCTTAAGATTGTTGTGATTTAATTATTTTTCATTCTCAAAACTCTCTTCCCTATTTACCCCTATAAAACTAACTTCCAAACAAATATTATTTAATTATACAAATAACTACATACCCTTTTTCGTAATTTACTATATAAAAGTGATTTTTTTTGCACTACCCAAACGAAATAGATAATCTTAAAATCGCTTTTCAGCGAACATACACAAACAAAAATAGATTCCGATTATAATCGATTATCAGCATAATCTATTTTTTTTCAGCTTTCCCAAACACACTCTAAGTGTGCAGATTGTTAAGCCAAAAGCTTCTTAGAAAAGAAACTTAATCTATTATGAAGTCTTAAAATAATTGTGGGAAGAAAAAGTCACTCAAGCAGTTTAGACGACTCAAGCTTGGAAACCCAAACCACTTCACACAAAGTCAAACGACTCAAGATGGACAAGTAGCCCAAACGATTTCAGTCAAACGACTCAAATTATAAGCCGAATTCTGAACAATCTTGGATAAGGCAACCAAACAAAAGACAAATGACATGTCTCAAGCAAGCAAGAAAACAATGGACAGAAAAAGGACTGACAATGATGTTAGTAGTGCATGCAATATAAATTACGATTATACAGAGATAAAGGAAAAGAGAATGCACACACAGAAATTTATCCTGATTCGATCACAATTACATGATCTACATCCAGTCCTCATACAACCGTATGAGATTTATCCATTAAACCCACTCAAGCTTTCAAGGTGCTTGAAAAACCTTTATTCAAGCACTCTGTAACTCGGGCTCCTCACCCTATTACAAAGCCTCTAGGGTTTTATGACTATGTCCAAGGCTCCTCATAACGTTTCTAAGATTTACGAGTACTTGGGCACTCTGCAACTCAGGCTCCTCACCCTATTACAGCAGCCTCTGAAGTTTTTGAATTGCATTCAAGGCTCCTCCTAACTCTTCAAGTTGTACGAGTACTTGTACAATCTTTTGAGCACGCTTCAACTCAGGCTCCTCAATCTATTGCAGTAGCCTTTGGAGTTTTTGAACTACGTTCAAGGATCCTCCTAACCCTCCAATATTTTCAGGTACTTGGGAAACCCCAGCAAGCTTCACAGGTACTTGAGAATTTTTGTTCAAGCACACTAGGCTTTACAGCACAACGAGCCCTTGAGAAAAAGCCTCTAGGCTTTACAGGACCGTCTACTTCCACAAGCTTACGTGTTCTTGCGAACCTTGATCGATCACTTCTATCCTCGGGTCGCACCCTTGAGTAGAAGCCTCTAGGCTGTATAGGATCGCCTACCCTCCACAAGCTTATGGGTGCTTGGAAACCTTTACATTAGATGAATGATTTGTCTGGCATGTTTACAACACAACGAGTTGGATAATACAATACAATTTCCAGAACTAATCTAAACACACTAAATAGTGAGATATGAAGTGATGAGCTCGGTTTAGTGAGAATGATAGGAATAAGGATGATGATGGTCGTTCTTCACTTGCTCCCCTTCTGTTACACACTTTTTCCAGTCTTTAGTTCTTCATATAATAATCTCTGTGAGAAAGATTGGTTGAAGACTGAGACTTGATAGAGATCTTTTTTGGCCTTGATAGTTGTTCTTCTGATAGCATTAAATGCTAATGCTCGTTAGACACACAAAGTGGACATACTGAGATTTGCTTTCGGCCAGAGACCTTTGGTTAAAGCAGACCTTGCACTTGATCTCGTACCATAAAGCTAAAGCTGGCTTAACTTTGAAAGATAAGTGTCGTGCTTTTTGACGGAATCAAGTTTTTAGGTAAAATTGATGATTTGTTACCTGCACACTCAACGTAAAGTTCACAAAACTCGTTAGAATCATTACTAAACACTGCAAACTTAAATCTAGTTTTGTCATCTTCCTCATCTCTATTCAGTTCTGCCTCTAATGTGTATCTTCACGCAGTTCTTCCTCCAATATGCATCACCGATACCATTCAGTTTCACCTCCCATATGCATGTATCTTTCGCCTAATCCCGTGTCTCCAATCAGTTTTGCCTGATCCTCGTCCCTCTGATCATTTGCGCCCAATCCCCCTGCCTTTGATCGATTTCGCCTGATCCTCATGCCTTTTGTCGATTTCGCCCAATCACCTTCGATCCGTTTCACCTAATCCTTGGGCCTCTGATTAGTTCCTCCTCATTCTCGTGTCTCCAATCAGTTCTACCAGATCCAACCTGAAAGATTGGCTCTGTGATTTTGGCCCAGATGTAGTTTGGTCATTTTGTTGTGCTTGTCCCAAATGCAATATGGTTTTATCACATATGTAGTATTGTCAAGACCCAACTTAGGTGTTCCTGACCAGCCAGAATAAGACATCATTGTCCCATTTCCAAGGCCTTTCAAGCATGTATAAATTACATTACAACACAAGGTAATAAAGTACCCAAAAACATATATGAGAGTAAATGATTATTCTAAACATAAGCCAAGATGGCCTTGAGCCAATATTTAAAAGATTAAAACCAACCAAAAAGGTAAAAACAAAAAATGTCAAAAAAAAAAAAACTGCGGAGATGTCTCATATGACTAAACCAAAACCAAACTAAGATAAACTGTAGCAGCTGCCCGCACTACTCGTGTGCATGGACTCCCTTGGATGGCTCCTATCATGGAGTACCTGAAGCTAAACCAAAAAGGGCGAAACTGAGTCCAAAGCTGGCAAAATGGGTCAGCCTGATCGGTCTAGCCCGAATAACCCTAATAAATCATAGGGTTTGAGCTGTGAAATTTGAGCCCGAATTAATCTTGGGCTTTTTTGGCCCGGCCCGAAGGAGCCCGAACCCGAAGTGGGATAGCCCGGGCGGGCTTGAACAACCCATTTAATTTAATATATTTAATTTTTATTTATTTTATTTTCATAAAAAATTAAATCATATAAGTTTTTTTTTAAAAAAATGTCATTGTTCATATTTTTTACCATAGAAATTGTTTCTGAAGTTGCTGCTTTTCATGGCATATGTTACCCCACATATGAACTAAGGGTGTGATTGGAAGAGCTTATAAAAATAGCTTATGATAATAAACCTGAGCAAAAAGTTTATTAAAATAGTTTATGATTTTTCCATAAGCTCTTTTTAGCTTATTTCGGTAAGCTTGCCAGATAAGCTTATGAAAATAAACTGTTTTTAGCTTATTTAAAAAAAGAATTTATTGCATAAATGCTTAAATAAGTTGTATATCCAAACGCATCATAAATCTACGTGTTTTATGTATGAAGGTGCAAGTACCGCAGAAGCCCTTGCTGGATATGTGAACATGGAAGGAGGTATTTATGTGAATTTGTCTTTCGATATTTATTGGATTATGCTGTTGTTAGTTGTCTATGTTTTTCTCTTATATATAGTGCTTATTTGCATGTCAATATGTTTGTTTTAAAACATGTTTATCGAATTGTATGCCATCTTGGGGCTTATTTGCATTTTTGTATCCTAATTTAAGAGGAAAAATGCAATTTGCAATTTTGAACCGACCTGAATAAGCCCACAACCCGGATAGGGTCGGACTTGGGCACCTTTTTTTAATCCGAATTAAAATTGGATTTTTTTTACCTGACCTGATAAAACCCGAACTCGCATCGGGTCGACCCGATGCGGATATGGTAGCTCGAATTGCCACCCCTAACTGAGTCCCAGAAATCAGTGAGGGTAAATAAAACATAACAGTGATACAACACATAATGCATATCATCATACATATGATATACCATACATTATAATGTAAATAAGCCATACATACCAATTCATCTTATGCCATGTAATCAATATCACATTGAGCAAAGTGTTTGTGTATTCCCTTATAGTTGTTTATTAGAGTCTCCCAATCCACCGAACACATTTTTACCCTGATCGAAACCGTTGACCGACAAGTGACCTCGGATGTTGCACAAACACTCTCCAAACTCCGAGATTCCAGCCCCTACTTCGACAACCATGTTTATTTCTTGGTCGAATCCAATGACTAGTCGAATACATAAAGTTATACCCATTGTCCAAACTTAATACCAAATATCTCAAATACCATATATCAAATATTTGCCATAACATATAAGTCCTCTATATTTCATAACATCGCTTAGATAATCATCTGAACAATGACCCCAACATTACACACATGTGGGTTATCCATATACTTTATACATTTTCAACCAATTTTACCGCAATTCATGTTCATATATATACATCAGTCCCATAAAAGAGTTTATATATTTGGTCAAATGAATGACGTAAACATGATTTCAAATATCCTATCATATAGTTACTTAATTAAAGAGAAATGCTCGATTGAAAATAATGTGACGGTCAGGTTCAAATAAAGAGAATGTGACCGTGAAAGATGATATTTCGTTAAATTTTAAAAAATCTACAAAAAATTTGTTTAATGCTAATGTTGGACTATCCTTTTGACATTTGTTTCAATAAGGCCCTTGCACCCTTTAAGTAAAGTTAAAACTTAGAGATTCCTTTCTTTTATTGTAGTACACGAAGAAATCTTTATATAAAATTAGACGCAAACATGCATTAAAGTTGAAACACTATATGTTGTTCTTATATTAAAAGAAAGAAAAGTATTTGCAAACAAGTGTAGTTAGAGTTGATTAAAGAATTAAAAACAAAAATCTTAAATAAAGAGTAAAGAATTTAATATATTAAAAGGTCAAAATATTATTATTATTATTATTATTATTTATTTATTTAAGTAGCAAGAAAATTAAATATTTCTTAATTATTTAGCAAAACTCTGAAAGAAGGTTTAGGATCTTCTACAATTACATTTTTTTTTATTTATAGGAAATGTAGTTCTTGATTTAGTGGTTCGCATTTATTAAACTATATCTCCAAATTTTTAAAATTTTTTTAAGAGTTCTATTATATAAACAATAAAATATAGATACTATATGAAACAATGTATTTTTATATGATGGTCTCATATTTCTTCTTCTGGTTAACAAGTCAGCCTTCCCCACCCGAGTTGTCGCTCACTCTCCATTGCTCAAGCTGGGATCCACAACAAATCGCTCTGGCTAACACCAACTGTTAACCACCCAACCCAACCACCGCAACTAAAGGCGCCATCCCCCCACTACCACTCGACCTCCACCATCATTCACCACCACCTCAATCTCCGCCATCCTTTGCCACCTGTTGCCAACCACCACCACAACCAATTAATGGAGAGAAGAGGGAAGGAAGGAAAGAATGGGAAAGGAGAGAGGTGGAAGAGAAGAAGAAGAAAATTGAAAAAAAAAATGGGAGGATAACAAAAAGAGAAAGTAAGGAATAGGACAATAAAAAAAGCAAAAGGGTTAATTTGTATGTTCAAATAAACATTTTTTATAGAATAAAACATTTTGTAGGTTGAGATCTTTGTAGATTTTTTTGGAGTTGCCGAGGATCTAATCCTACAAGAAAAGTGAACATCATCTTCGTTGCATTGCAATTTTTTTGTAGGGTCTTCCTAATTAGTGCCTTAAGATTAAGGAATCAACAAAAAAAAAATTATACTAAAAAATTAAAGATAATATATTTTAATATATTAAATACATCATTTTTTAATATAAAATTTTCTTTTTTATTTTTCTACCTAATGCCTTTAGATACTAATTAGTATTCTCCTTATTTATAAACCAAAGAGTATTACATCTATTTTTTGGGTGGTCAAAGAAATGCATGAACATCACAAACGAAGAATCCTACCAAATTTGTCCAGCTCTCAATAAAAGAACCAAAAGTTAGATAAGAAAGCCTCAAAACGAAAAAAGAAAAAGATCCTATGATAGTGAAAGATGAATTTCAATTGATTTCTAAATTCAGTTTATAGTAAATTTTCTAATTTTGTTTGCCTTACTTAGTCCACCTGCACGCAATAGAGACTATTATGTACATAAATTAATTGTTTTTCATATATTGCTAATAAATATTTCATAAAAATAATCTCAATGATTTTTAATCAAAAAATATTTGATGAATAAATTACAAAATAGAAAATTAATTAAATTGGAAGCACCGTTCTAGTAAGTCCAGGAGGATACTTCAAAGGGCCTATGGGCCCATCCCCGTAGACAACTTAGTAATGTTCATACATATTCTTTTCCCGACAAATATTTTTCATCTTCATCATTGACATCACAAACATATAAACTCACGCACCCAAGATTTTTTCTTTCACACTCAGTCACTCACTACTCACGCACACAGAAAAAGAGAAGATAATCAATCTAGTACTTGTTGGTATAAGCTCGGATAACCCATCTATTTTGAATAGATAATAATTTATATCATGACTTTATTTTATATATTTTATATTTTATATATATTAAGCATTCATTTATTATGTTATATTTGATGATCATATTTATAGTATAATAAAGTTCTTAGAATATGTAGTTCATTTAATGGAATATTAGGTATGACTTGATCGTGAGATACCATTAATTTATAGAACGTTATTCTTAAAATATCTAGAGACAAGTATTACTATTATTAATAAGGACAATAATAATACATTGAGACTATTATGTGAGTGTACTGATGACCACATCTCACGGGTCATAGATATAAGATATCAAGTCTTCACATAGGTATAAATATTAGTAGAATTTTAATACTGGAGTGACCCACTATTAGAACGCTGCATAATAGTTATGTAAGTGTTATAAGCGATTCTCATGGTGATCATAGTGAAGTAGTCCTTCGACTTGAAGTCGCTATGATTCCTAACGTATGTAGTTGTAGGCTTTGATGTTATTAAACATTGTTTGTAACAAGATAACTATAAAGATTGTTACTGGGCGTGCAATGAAAAATGTTGAGGAATGTGAGTGACGTAGACAGAATTCGTCCCCCTACATAACCGGAGTAAGTCTATATGCCTCTTGATGGTATGAGATGTAAAAATGCATGGCCATGCTAAGGTAAGACAATATGAGATATTGGGCCCACACGATCGTGCGTCAATTACTAGATCAAGAATTAAATAATTGGACTTAACAAAGATAACACATTTATGCCTTGTGTCCAATTAAGACATTGAGACGAAAGGACATTGACTTCACATTAAATATGGTTATAATATGGTTTTAATTGTATCACCAATATTCTAATTAATTAGGTAACAATGATGTATTGCTAGATGCCGCTCATTGTTTATAATATTAAAATATTAATTAATTATTAATATTTGATTAATAATAATAATTTTATTGTTAATTAATTGAGAACCTATAGGGTCACACGCATAGAGCAAATGTTCAGAGAGTTAATTTAATTGATTAATTAAATATGATTTAATTAATAATTAAATAACGGAGAAGGAATTAATTAATTAAATATGATTTAATTGATATTAATTCAATATTGGGCCTGTAGTGTACATGAGCCCAATAGAGTTAGGGTAAGGAGCCCTGACAGCTTATAAGTTGTGTGTCTCCCTTATGTGCCGCTAACGCATCTGCACATAACCTTGCAGCCGCACCTCATACTGTTAGACAACATTGAGAGTTGTGCCTCCCTCTTCAATCCTGATAGCTAGCACAACGTTATCTCTGACCTTGGTTTGCTCGTGTGAACTGAGTAGAGGTACTGCTAACTGGTGATAGAGAAGCATTTCCTTATGGTGGTTATGGCCAAACAGTTATCGTAATCTCGCGATCAGAGATTCGTTAACCGTTGGATTGGGCTGAAATTTGGACAGCAGATTCGTGACATATGGTTCTTCATCTTTACCGTTCAGTTTTTCGATAAGAGGTCTAGACCGAAATATATGACCATCGCACAGTAGCAGTGAATTTGGCTAACCGATGTTATTGGCGTGCTTACAATATTCGTGGTAAAGCTACGCTTCAAGAAGTAAACACAATATCCTTATGATTCATGTGCAATCCGTGGTCCTTTTGTAAAGGGGTTTTTTCGCTTAGGAGGTTTTTGAAAATTATTTTTAAAAATTATCCCTCTTGATTCTCCAACACTATTCTCTCTCACTTTAAATTTATACATAACCATTGTTTAGGAGATGGCCTTTTATAGACCAAGAATATGAAAAACAAACTGTAAAGTGACTAATAGTCAGTCAAAATCTGAAAAATTGGAAATCATAGAGGAGAAGAAAAACAAACAGTAAAGTGACTAATACTCAAATATTTCAACTAATATTGTGGGATGGGATATAGGCACTACCGCTAATCCACAACATAGGCAGTAGCAACTCATATTTAGGACTTTTCTCCTTGCGGATTTTGCAGTGCGGCTTGTAGTAGTGCATTTAACTTTTTAAGTTGGTTTAGTATGTGTTTGGATCAACTTCAAATTTTGGTTATTTCAATAATCGATTATATGATAATAGATTATTGTTAAAATCGATTATAACAGAATCAGTTTTTTGTTTGGATGTATTTGCTGAAAAGCGATTATAAGATAATCTATTTCATTTGGATTGTATAAAAAAAATCACTTATATGTAGTAAATTACTAAAAAAAGGTATGAATTTATTTGTATAATTTAATAATATTTGTTTGATAGTTAGTTTTTGTATGGATGAAATAGGAAGAATGTTATTATTTTCAAAATAATCTAACAACTTTTTAAATAAGTTTCAAACTTCTAGCTTTTCTAAAAATAACTTTTTTCTTATAAAAACAGCTGTTTTAAAATTTAATCAGTTTATCCAAACATATCAGCTTCTATTGAAAAACATTTTTTATCATGAAAAACAGCTGTTTGGTGTAAGATTAACACCCTCAAATATCTTACATTGTCACTTTTAAACCAAGCTTAAAATTTTATCATCCCAAGCATTTTCTTTAATCTCATTTTTTTCTTGTATCATTTATCAATCAATCTTGCTTTAAAGCAGTCAATCTTATCATTGAGCTTGTTTTTTCGTTGTATAGGCCCATCTCACTTTGATTGGCTTCTTATCTGCGGCCAAATCTATTAGAACCCATGTATTATTTTTATTAATTGTATGAATTTCTCCATCTACAATTTTTCTCCAATACAAGTCATTTGATACCTCTTCAAAATTAACTGGCTCACAATATGCAAATAAGGAAAAATTGATGATCTTTTAATCAGATGGATCATTATTCTTACTCACAACATAATCCTCCAATCACGTTGGGACACAATGTCTCTAAGGTCTATTAGATGATTCTGACTACGGTGTTGGATCTACATGACCATTTTCTTTTTCATGACTTTCAGAGATCTCCACCGACTCCTTTTAGGCTTTTGAAGACCAATACCATATCCCTTCTTCAATAAATGTTACATCGCAACTGATAATCACCTTATTTGTTTTTGGATTATATAGTTTCTAGGCATTTGAATTGATATTGTATCCTACGAAAATACATTTCTCACCTTTATAATCTAATTTTTTTTCCCGAGCGGGTCTGACTTGTGGACATATGCAATACATTCAAAAACTCTGAGGTGCCGAATCGAGGTTCCCCTTCCACTCCAAGTTTCTTCGGGTGTTTTATCACAAACACTCTTTGTTGGACACCTGTTCAAAATACACATTGCACAAGCAACTGCTTCTACCATAAATTCTTTAGGCAATTGTTTAGATTTCAAAATGTATCTTACCATATCCATGATTATTCTGTTCTTCCTCTCAGGTTCTCCACTCTGTTGAGGAATGTATCTAGGGATCAACCGAAGTTGAATTCTATGTTGTTCAAAGAAATATGCACAAGCAAAGTATTCTTGGCATTTGTATGTTCTTAAAGCTTTAATTCTGCATCCACTTTGTTTCTCAACAAATTCCTTGAACGACTTGAAGGCATCATAAGCTTCTGATTTCTATCTCAGAAAATATATCCATGTCTTTTTGCTAAAATCATCAATAAAACTACTGAAATATTTGCTACAAACATGTGTTAATACCTCAACTATGCAAAAATCTGAACAGACAATCTCTAACAACTTCTTTGCTCTCAAGAATTTTCCAACTGGAAAGGTTTCCCTATGCTTTTTTCCCAATTCACAAGTCTCATATACACACAGTTAGGAACATTCATAACATGCAAACCACAGAAAAGTTCTTTCCTTCACAGATAATTCAACCCGGAAAAATGAAAATGTCCAAAACAGATGTGTCATAACTAATTATCATCCGATATCACAAAACTCAAACAAGAAAATTATCATGTTGAATTTTCAATGGGATAGGTGGTTCAGAGTTATTTTTACCTTAGCAATAAATCTCTTGTTCGAATCAATCAAGGTATAGAAGCCTTGATGAATCTACACGTTACCTTTCTCTGATAGTTGTCTCATACTCAATAAATTATGATGAAGACCAGAAGCATAAAAACATCAAAGGTAAAGTTTTGGGAACCGTCTTTTAATCTAAAAGATACTTGGCCTTTTCTCAATTGGAATATTTATATTATTCCCAAATTTAACCGTGGACTTGATATTTTCACCCAATAAAGAAAATAATTCCTTTTTGCCACACATATAGTTACTACAACCAGTATCTAAATACCAAATATTTTGATCTTGTGCAATATAGGTACTTGCCAAAAAATAAAGTTTCTAGGTTGAAAGCAATTAAATTTTTTGACCAGAAGCATATGAATATGCAACCGGCAGCTTTGTGCCAAATTTTCCATGGTGAAAGCAATTAAAATTATTTCTTTCTTGGTAGTTGTTACCTCTTTCTCGGTTGGTAGTCCTGCAATATTTCCATCTCTTCCTTGATTGGGTGGTCTGAAATTGTTGTCTCCTCCCTGATTTAAATTGTTGCCACGATCTCTTTCTTGGAAGTTTTCTCTGCCTCTACCTCTAATGTTTCCTCTTCCATGTAATGTCATTATAAATGGATTGATTATGTTATTGTTAGAATGTTAACTATTGTACAATGTGCTTATTTAATTATATCTTAATATATTTGTTTTGTTTATGAAAATAGTATTTTTTTCGTAAACATGTTTAATGGTTCCAATTGGAGATTTCAGTTGTGTTTTCATTGGAAGGCATATAAAAGACTCAAATACAATAGCATAAAAAAAGTTCACATAATAAATCATGGCTATCAAATGAAAAAAATTCCTTTAAAATGAGCTTATTTCTAAAGTGAACAAATAAATTGTTGTATTCAATTTTTGATCATTTATTGACTTGAAATCTTTATAAACTTTACTAAATTAAGGGTGGAATTTTACTTATTTACTTTAGAGACAAACTTACTTTACAAGAGTCTTCTTATCCAAGTAAAATGTATCTACATTTACTTTAAAGTGAGTTTGAGTGTAAAATAAGCAAGTAAAGGTGTATCTACCTTTGATTAATTAAAGTGCATTGAGAGCTACCTTTGATTAGTTAAAGTGCATTGAGATCTCAATGCACTTTAACTAATCAAGGGTAGATATACTCTTACTTTCTTATTTTACACCCAAACTCATTTTAGAGGAGTTTTATCTACATTTACACACTTGTATTTTGATCATGCGAACCGGTCATGCAATTATTGGTTAAGTTAGATTGATTACAACTTATTAATGCATATGTTTTTTTTTTTTTTTGTTTCCTAAAGTATCTTTCCACCTGATAGGTGAGAGACTAGTCTCCCACGATAGAATCAGACGCCTAAGCAAAAACTCCTTTCAACTGTGTTTTTTCCATACATATGGATCCAGAAATCGAACTCAAAAACCAAATAAGATACCCAAACCCCTTCTACTTGGAACAACACATTGGTAATGGTTATGGTTTTTTTTTTTTTTGTGTTAACATGGGCGTCCTTAACCAATAACCTTAGATTAATCCCTTTCGAGACGTAGAGATTATCGAAGTGATTTTTGCCTCTCTCAATTAAGGATGGCGATGGGGTGGGGCGGGGGCAGGGAGTATTCCCTTGCTCCCCCGCCACGGGGAGTTTTTCTCCCCCGTCCCCATTCCCCACGGATTCCCGCTGAGAGTTCAAGGACTTTGAAAAATCATAAAAAAAAAACATGTAATAAACTAAAATCCAATAAAATATAAAAATACTAAAAATCTTAAATATTTAAAGTTAAAGTACTCTTCAAAACATTACAACAAGTTCAATCTTAAATAGCACACATATACTTTTAATATTTTATTTATTTAATAAAATAATATATATTTAAAATTAATAATATATATATATATATATATATATATATATAAAAGAGGATATCTTACTAATCTTTTCGGGGTCAGGGACCCCACGAAGCGGGGAGCATGTTCTATGTCCCCATCCCCAAAGTGCTTTCGGAGGAATTTCTCTCCCATCCCCCGCGGGAAAAAATTTCCCGCCCGTGGGGCCTCATTCGGGACAGTTCCTATGGCGATCCTCACGTACAGGTACAAATTATCATCCCCACTCCGAATAAAGCATTTTTCCATACAGTAATGGTTTTGATTTTTAATTGACTATATTGTTCGTTTTGACATTTGAATATATTGACATTAGTGGCCATAATTTTTTTTATTACATATTAATGTCTATTTAGCTGTCAACTTGAGTGCCGTTTTCAAGTTAAAATTAAAAGAAAATCCAAGCCAATTCGTCAGGTAGGGGAATGTTAGAATTCTTAGCTTGGGTTGTTACTGATTTTGCATTTGTTTATTAAAACTAGTTGAATTTATAGCTTGATTATCCTTAGAGTTGAATACGAGTAATATACTTGAAATATTGGGTTAAAAATACTAGTCTATTATGCCATGGGCCGAGTATGAGTATGCTACCTTACGGCACAGGGCTTAGAAATGTAAGGCCCGTGATGGGTCAAAATTAGAGTTAGGATATTTATGAGTAGAATTTATTTTTCATACCTCATTATTTACTATTCTTATCACCCCTCCCTACTTTTTCTTAATTAAATCCCAGAAATATCCTTCTGATCTTCTTACCCCTATACGAACCCTTTTTCCACAATTATTTTTTTTTAATGTATTCAAGTTTTTTAGTTTTCATAATGTATTCAATTTTTTACATTTAGTTTTCGTAATGTATTCAATTTTTTTACCTTACGAAAAATATAGTTTACATGATGTGTTCAATTTTTTTTATATTACGGAAACTATAGTTTCCTTAGTTTCCGTAATGTATTCAATTTTTTTACCATACGGAAACTATTGTTTCCTTAATATATTCACTTTTCTTACATTTGGGAAATTATAGTTTCTGTCATGTATTCAATTTTTAATAGGTATAATCCATTCAATTTTTTTTTACGTTACGGAAACTATAGTTTACATATGTATTCAATTTTTTACATTACGAAAATTATATATATTCAATTTTTTACCTTACGAAAACTATAGTTTCCGTAATGTATTCAATTTTTTTACACTACGAAAACTATAGTTTCCGCAATGTATTTAATTTTTAGTACGTTACGGAAACTTGAATGCCTTCCGTCGTAAGTTATAAATCATATGAAAAAAATTAGAAAAACTCACCTTACCACCGTTATCCATTGTGCTCGCTACCGCTTGCTGGCCGTTGGCGTGCTCCCCTATGCACCTCGATGGAGGTGACAATGGGGTTGGGTTGGGACTAAGAGAAGAAAATATGGAGAAATAGGAGAAGAAAAGGAAGAAAACGAGGGGGTAGGGAGGAGTTTGGTGAGGGATAGGAAAATTAATTGTGAAAAAAGGGGTTAGTACAGGGGTGGGAAGGTCATAAGGACATTTATGGGATTTAATTAGAAAAAAAAAAATGGGGAGAAGAGTAAAAATAATAAATAATGAGATATGAAAAGGATGTTAGATTTAAACTCAATAATCATCTATAAGGCATGCTATCACAAACTTTATTGCGGAAACATAATAACCATATATAGCATGCATATTTATTATCAAGAACAACTTAAAACTTGATACCTTTAGGATCTACAACATGCTGATTTATCAAAGATATAGGAATACCTGAATTCATTGTATGTTCCTAACCTCAAGCGTTCTTCAGAGGATGAACTTGATCACCAACCTTCACGAACGGAGGGTAGTAATCCTGAAACACAGAGAGGGGGAAGAGAAAAGAGAGACGGGTTATGAACACCCGTTGGCTTGTGGTTTTTCCTCAACCGGGACTCCTTATGCCTTAGACGCTCTTCAGATGGGGAGAAGAGACGGTATGCGATATTGTGTCCGGTGTATTGGGGACCATAGCCTATATATAGGGTGATGGCCAATTAGGGTTCTCATTATTCCGAAATGGGCCATCAATGACATCCACTCATATTTAGTTCCATATCAATTAACTAATTTATTATCAAATCAGAAATTTAATTAGCCTTATCACTTAATTTGATCACATATCAATTAAGGCTCCTAATTGATAAATAGCTAATATAATTAATAAACGATATCTGCCCACATTATGACATTGGAATATAATTAAATACAAAATATTCCAACAATCTCCCACTTGGGCAATATATCGTAATAATTATATTAGAATTCTTTGGGCGTGCATCCGAATGCTATTTATCTTTAAATTTCCCCTTTACAATCTGGTCCACCTCATACATCAACAATGGGACCACCGCGGCTGTCGTCACTAACGTCTATTGTGACTAAACCCCGACGACCACCACATCAATGCACTAGATGACATAGATCGATATGGATGAGTGGCATGGAAATTTCATGCAATGTGATCTCTGAATCATGCCTATTTCCAACTGGTCCAACTTAAGTCTTTAGTGAGATCAATTTTGCAAAAATTTAGTTTTGCAAACCAAAGTCCTTAATGTGTAAATAAATTTTACACACAACAAGATACAAACAAGTTCATAATGAACTCATAAACATAACTTTATTTCTGCAGAAAATCCGAAATAACAAAAGGTTTGTATCTCAAATATAAAACACAAATAGAGACTCCCACTAAACTAAGGCATCCTCAGTGACAACACCCATATGAGCAACATGCTCGTGAAAAAACCTTAGGTGTTAAGCCTTTAGTTAGTGGATCTGCTAGCATAGAATTTGTCTCTATGTGCTCCATAGAAAACTGTTTTTCCTGAACTCTTTCTTAACTACAAGATGCTTGATGTCGATGAACTTCGACTTTGTAGAACTTATGTTGTTGTTGAAGTACAATATGACTGACTTATTTGTCATAACATGACTTGAGTGGTATTTCAATATCTTTTACTAAATGCAACCAAGTGACAAAAATTACTCCAGTCATATCCCATAGTCGGATGCCTACTATCTTGGCATCCTGTAAAATCGGAGTCATAATTTCTCATGATCTCTAAACTGTCAGATCTCCGATATGTGAGCATATGCCTTTTTGTTCTCTTTAAGTATCTCACATTCCTTATGGTTGCTTTTCCAATAATCCTTGAATTGCTCAAGTATCTGCCTAATAATCCTACTATGTACGCTATTTCCGGATGCGCACAAACTTGAGCATACATCAGACTTCCCACAGCCGAAGCATAGGGAATCTTTTGCATTTCCTGAATTTCCAGATTTTCATAGGGGCATTTAATTGAGACTAAAATGTCTCCCTTAGTGACCGAGGTATCTCCTGGTTTACTATCTTTCATGTCGAACCTATCCAAAACTATATCGATATAGCTCTTTTGTGATAACCCAAAAATACCTATAGAATGATCTCTAAGTATCGAATTCTTAAGACAAAAGAAGCGTCCCCAAGATCTTTCACCACAAAATTCTTTGTCAGAAATTTCTTGGTTTCGCGCTATAGGCCTATATCGTTCTTGGCTAGCATAATATCAACATATAATACCAAAAAAATGAACTTACTCCCACTGAACTTGTAATACCCACAGTTGTCCTCGATATTCATCTCAAAACCAAATGAGACAATCTCTTGATGGGACTTGTGGTATCACTAACGAGACGTCTTCTTTAGCCCATAGATAGATTCCGTCAATTTTTAAACCATCTTCTCTGTGTCTTTCGACCCAAAGTTTCCTGATTTGCATTATATACATTTGTTTCATCAATGTTGCTATTGAAAAACACCGTCTTGACATCCATCTCGTGAAGCTCCAAATTATAATAAGCAACATGAGCCATGATTGTCCTTAAAAGAGTCATTCAATGATACTGAAGAGAATGTCTCTTTACAACCAATCCTTTCTTTTGAGTATAGCCTTTTGCCACTAAACAAAACTTTATAACTCTCCATATTACCCTTTGACACCTTCAAGTAATAGGATAAGTTTCAAACCTTATTGTCTAGCTTGAGCTTGCACTCATACCTTCAATCCACTTTTCCGAATAGAAACATTACATGGTTTGATGGGAGTTGATAGAATCATCTTCCATTATACCATTAACCTTATGTTCCTGGAGAAATACTATATAATTATCCAAAGTAGTATTCACTCTTTCTTTAGTGGATCATGGCAAAATGCATCGGCTCCTGATGCTCTAGTTCTTGAGGGTGTTGAGTTTGACCTTTAGGAATAATTTTCTTCTCTTGAATAGGAAGAATAACAACAATATCCTCACAAGGATCCAAATTTGCTACACTAATAGCAACTGTATGAATTGGTTCAGGGATTAGAACCAATTCTTCCTCAAAGATAATGTCTCTAATCTTATCTCCCCCCAAACTCAATATCCTCAAAGAATAAGTCAGTTCCTGTCTCAAGGTTTCTTTAATTTGGGATTAAAAATATTCATACCCCTTTGACCTTTCAGAGTATCAATAATGTAACCAATTGCTATTTGGGACTCCAATTTCCTTCACGAGGCTTATGAGGCCTTGCCTTAGTTGGATGTTCCCATTCTTGAAAGTGATTGGTCAGTTACTTTAGTTGGTACTCTGTCAAGCATTTAAGCTGCAATCTTTAGTGTTACTCCCATATTGACTCTGGTAAGGTAGAATGACTAATTATATTCCTCACCATACCTTTAAGAGTCATTACTAGGACTTAACTATATTCTTGATAGCCATGTTTTTATCTATTTAATGCATTTAGTACAAACAACAAAATGTATAAGACCAATGGAATCTAGGATTCCCTCATACAAGTTGCTCAACTCTATTTATAGAGATGTGCCCTGAATGTTTGTATCATAGCGCTCCTTAATTTCACTATCAACTTTACGCTTAGTGTCGTACGATTCCTCACTCAATGTTTTGTCACAAGAGGTCTCAATACCAAACAATTATAGTATGTCCAACCCATAGCTTGACTGGTTCCTACAATGTTTGAATTTTAAAAGACAAATTGAATCCATCGTTTCTAAATGAACAAAATTATCCTGATTTGTTCAATAAGCAACTAAAACCAAATTTCATCTAAATGATGACTAAATCAAAATGTCTTTTAATTCCAAATATTAGCCAGTGACAAAAAAAATTTGAAACGTCAATAGCCTTATCCTTTACTGATTTTGGCCAACTCCAATATGGATGCATCTTTCAGCATCACTTGGCCTTCATCAGTTCAGACAGTCCGTTATAGGCATACCAAACATGATATTTGGGACATTTTTTCTTTTGTATCCCGATGTTCTTATAAAAGAAATAATTATGACCCTAGCTATTTCTTTTATGGCGGACCCTTAGCAGCTTTATCCTCAGTTTTCTTTTGTTAGCCCTTATTCTTAGAGGTATTTGTCAAATGAGCACTATTTGTTGTCTCTTACTTCATTGTTTCCTTTCTTGCACACCTTATGAAACGAATCCATTCAGATATCATTTCTCTTTATAACAGCTATAAGCTGACTTATACGGACTGAATTGTGCATGAAGGAATACTAAATGCTAAATGCATGGGCAAGTCGTTAGACAGCCCACGTTTTAGCGCCTTAAGTTTATGAGCAAGATTGGACATTCCCGTAACGTACTCCTTATATTTCCTTTTCTTTATACTTAATGAAAATCTAGCTCTCCAATGAGTGCTTGTTTTCGTCTTTATTGCTTTCAGAAAACATTTTTAATTTCAGCAAGGAAATCTCTAGCATTAATTATGCCATCCAAAATAATACCCCTAAAGGTTTATGGAATATCGACCTTTATGATCAAAAGACCCATGCAATGGGAGCGGTCCCGCTTCCTATATTTGATCATCTCTTCAGAGAAACTGGATTGTGAGAGAAGGTGGTTTTCTCCATCCTTATGCACGGTCAAGATCCAAGAACAATATTAATGTTCTCCTTTCAATTCCAAAAATTAGTCAGAACTTTTGAGAATCAAAATTGAATTAAATCTGTAGATACATAAGCAATATTAGCCTAAAGAGAACATAAGTACCTTAAAGGTACTCACCAAAATACCCAGTTAGTGGCATTTTGTTGTAATAATCAAACACTAGTGATAATTTCTGTCAAACAACAGTTATCTTTGGATACTCTGTTATTCACATGAAAAGGATATTTATAATCACTATGTGTTTACTATCACATGTGTGAATGCAACCCTGCCAAATATTAACCTTCCTTTGGGCTGATTAATATCCGCATGGATGTACACCCACATAATCTTTAGTATTTCTTTTGAGTGATTTTCATAAGAGAGGTCAACTTGGTGACTTCATGCTTTAAGTGACTCACACTCACTCGAAATCCAAATTGGCAAATTGAAGACTCAAACAAGATATCAAGCGCACCATTAATCCCCAATCTTCGGATTGTAAGAATTAACTGCAAGTGATACTCTCAACGCAATGATCAAATATTGGTGATAAGTCCTGTCAAATAATGGTCACATTCGGGCATCCCATTATCCACATGGAAAATATTTTATAATCACCACACATTTACCATCACAGGTATGTAATTATCCGGCCAAGTTGTGCCTTCCTTCGGGCCGACAACAACTCGCATGAATAATTCCATACTACATCTTTTATAAATCCAATTGAATCAAATTTTCGCAACAGAGGTTACTTCGGCAACGTGTTGTTTCAACCAACTCAACCAAAATTACCAGACAATTTTAATAAAATGGGGGGTCCCGAATTTGCCATTTTCATACTAAAAACATGGAAACCTGAATGCTTAGTGTGAAAAGAACATTTAAAAAAATTATTTTAATATATGAACTTTCCCAATAGGTGGCTCTATAGTTCTAACTTTGATCCTTAGAGTCTGGACCCATTTCGAAATATTGCCCACAACCATAGGTAAACTATTAGAAGTGGCAATACCCTCGAAAGGAATCACTCTAAGTTAGGCCTTCGTGATAACCAAACAGGATGTACATCCAGAAGGCTACCACTACTCAACCTCTTCCCTATCTTAAGTTGCACTCAGGCCCGGGTATAGGGTCTCACTCATAAGTGTGTGAGAAAACAGAATATATATTGATAAACCAATGAACCAAATATATATCAAATATATATAATTCACGTAACAATTTACGCACAGGATTAAAAAAAAAAAACGTAAGAAGCCAAAAGCCTAAATTTGGATCACTACAAGAAAAATGTTGTTTAGCTACCGAAAAATTCGGTAGCTAATATCCAAAATTCGGTAGCTAAATTGTTTAGCTACCGAATTAGCTACCGAATGGAGTTGGTAACTAAAGTGCTGGTAGCTAATCGATTTAGCTACCGAATTTCACTCCGGTCGCCAATAGCTACGGAATATTTCGGTAGCTAAATATAAATATTGTGGTCGCTGAAATGGTCACGTATACCGTGTCTGTTACCAGTTTAGCGACCGAATTGGCGACGAATAATATTCGGTAGCTAAATATATATTTTTGGTTTAGCTACCGAATAGGATTCGGTAGCTAAATTTTAAATTTGCAAATTATATTTAGCTACCGAATCCAATTCGGTAGCTAAATATCAATTTTTTTTTTTTTTTGCAATAATATCAAACTTTTACCAAAATTACCATCCTGCTTAATCATACAAAACAGAGATAAATTACATCAAATTATACTCAACTCAAACAACAATATAAATCCACCATATACATAAACATCTAATACAATATCCAATATCCAAATAGAAACAACACATGTAATACAATGGTGGTAGTAACTAAATGTAACAAATATAATACTCTTGTTTCCTTGCTGATGTGAATTGTTAAGAACTTCAACACCGTATGCTTTGGACCTCTCATCATTTGTTTGTTGTAAAACACTGCAGTCAAATATCAGAGTCAGATAAATATAAACCAGTTATTAAGACTAACAAGACCGCTTAGAAACTCAGCACCTATTATCTATACAGCATGGATGTTTCTTGAGAAAAAAATTTCACTTTTGTTTCACCTTATTCGCAGTACTTGTTGGGAAACTTCAAGAGAAACCTCAACATTAATTAGATATCAAAGATCAGCATTAAACAATGCTTCTGAGGGACTTTGAACTAGATAACCTCTCCATATATGAAAGCATCATACATTTAAAATTTTTAAGATTCAATCACTTCAGGTAATGAAAGAGGAACAGTGAACACAAGAAAAGCATAACATAATGAATAACTAGGAATATATATTTTTCATTTTTTGACAAAACCAAGAAATTTTATTAGCAATGAGAAAGAAGTACAAGAGCAGAGGTTAAGATAACCTTAAAGAAAGACAAATACACAAGAAAGCACATTAGATAAGCTACAGTTTACGGTCTCTCTGCTTATCCAACAAAGAAAGCCCTCCAAAGTAACTATTATCTGATCTTAGAACCACAAAGAAGCCAAGCACACCCCTTTAGCGCATTAAAGAGGAAAGCACAAGATATTATCCTTGAAATTTTAGCAGTTTTTCCAACCATAGTCATAGACATCAGATAACAACATAAATTTCACATCATAAAAAAAGCTTGACTTCTTTGCTTCATTTAAAACTTCCTAGAAAACATACAAAAAAGTGCTCCAAATTCTGTGGACAAATTCAACATTCACCAAAAATACCAAAAACATCTACTCCACAAATATATAGTACAAGAAAGTTTAAAAATATATGGGCTGCTATTCTCAAGAATCAGAGAAACAAATTGCATACATATTAGAAGAGAGAGAACTGAATGTATAATATGTCATAACCACATATCATGTTTTCCACAGGAGAAATAACTCTTTCAAGGAGGCTGCGGGATTCAACTTGAAACAACAGAATTATTGAAGTATATATATATAGCCAGACACATACAAACACAGACGCACACACTAGAACAGAAAATGTTTCTAGCACAGGCATTTATGCATATTTAACTTTGAAAGACAGGCCACAGTAAGTGTTGTTGGGGATTAAAATGTGTCACTGGAAGGAGATATTCCCAATTAGTTTGGTTGTAGGTATTTTACAGGGTAACATCACTAGGGAGGGCTGAAATTTGAAACTAAATGTATAACATAATTGTTAGGCAAAATGGAAGTCCTAATATAGATGAAGATTAATATTAATATTGTCTACTTAGGATGCGTTAGGTAAACGACTTAATTAAGCGTATATTCAATAAACTATTTTGAATTCACAGATTTTTCTGTTTTGCTGTTTCTGTCTCTCCATTTTGCCAATTGCTTCCTCAAATATAAGGCAAGCCTCATCAATACCATCTGTACCTTCTAGTAAGGCTTCTAGTATCCTCTTTCTTGAATTGAAGATACTATTAGATACAAAGCCAATCAAGTCACAGGACCGGTTCCCATTGGCATCAACAGCACTAACATTTGCAGATGCATCAAGCAAATGCTTGATAACCTCAGGGGAAGCAACAGAACCCCCAGCAACAGCACAATGAAGGGCAGTGGCCCCATATGAACCACAAGCCTGGTTAACATCAACATGATCTATTCCAAGAATATAGCACAAAACACCCTTGCTCCCAAACATAGCAGCAATCATAAGAGGGGTCCTCTCTTCATAACCCACTTCCTTTGAACCAGCCCTCAGTCCATACCACAACCCCACCTCATCAACATCATGACCCTCTTTTTCAACTGCATCTTTGAAACCCTTTACATCATCTGCAGCTGAAAATTCAAGCAAAGCAGAAATTTTATGATGTAACCCTTCTTGTTTTCCATACTTATCCTCCATAATCAAACCATTGGAACCGCTGCACATGACTTTATCTTCCCTTTGAGAGCTTCACAGAATCTTCAAAAATCACAGCTGAGAGAACACGTTCAATTGCTATTGCACCATACAGGATAACTCATATTTAAAGCATGGAAAACTTCCTTTAAAAGATTTCAACTTAATATAACCAAAAACCAAAAAAAAACAAATTCAGAAAGCGAAATAGAAGACAGATTCTCCCCATTTTGCGGATGTTGATAACTGATCAGGCAACTAAGGATTGGCATAGTTACAAAATCATGAATTACCAAGAAATTTGCAACAAGCATTTGTTTGAATTATAAATGTTAAATCTTTTTAGTTTATTCATAACAAAAAACTCTAAAAATAAGCACAAACCTAACAGAAGAAACAGAAAATTGTTGCAACCTTAACCAAATAGCAAACACAACCTGTCCTTGGTTGCTTTCAGAGTGAAAGAGAAACCATATTCTTTTTGCATGGTTCTGGTAATTCCCTTCCACAATAACACTCTCAGGCCAAGACCCATGATTCAAAACACATCATTTTCAGAGAATTTCTTAGCAACCAAGCAAAAAAACACATTATACATTCAAAACACTTAAAAAAGATCCATTTTTTTAGCTCAAATTCAAATACCCATAAAGAAGAAAAAGAGAAAAAACATGAAGCAAGAACCAAAGAAGCATACCTTATAAACAAGCAAAGAAACACCACCAAAAGCTGGTGAAGCAACCCAAGGCTTTGGTATTTTCCAACGCTTGCAAAGATTTTTATTTGAGAGAGAGAGAGGGAAAAAGGAGGAGGAGGGAGTGGAAGACTTTTGTGTAGGCTGGAAACATCAGTTCAGCAGCCTAAACGTTGATGGAAGCTCCATGGCGTTCGAGCTGGGTGGCGAGGCAGCTGCGGCGGACGTTGAGAGGAGGAGCAGTTGCGGCGGTGGGGATCGATGGGCACCGAGGGAGAGCGACGACGGACGTTGAGAGGAGATGCAGCTGCGCGGCGGGGATGGGTACCAAGGGAGAGCGACGACGGCGCTGAGAGGAGATGCAGCGGCGGCGGTGGCTATGGCTGATTTAGGTTTTGCAGAGAGAAAGAGAGTGAGAGTGAAAAATGGGGGGGGGGATGGACGGGATTTAATTTTTGTAATTAGCTACCGATATAAATCGGTCGCTAATACCGTCGCTAAGCTCTTAAGTTTTTAGCTACCGACATGTTAGCGGTCGCAAAATAAAAAATAATACCCACTTGGTCGCAGATTCGGTAGCTAAAGGGTCAACAAGTCTGACTTTCAAAATTATGTATTTAGCGACGGGAATAGCTACCGATTTTTTGCTACCAATAATTTCGGTCGCTAATTCGGTAGCTGAATGAAATCGGAAACCATTCTTTAAAAAAATCAAGATCAGTAGCTAATTCGGTAGCTAATTGCGACAGATTTTTTTCGGTAGCTAAATTCGGTCGCTAAAAACACATTTTCTTGTAGTGGATCCATTCTTGATCCAAAACAACAATTACATATAATAATAATATATAAAATATTGAAGATTCACGTTGATGGCCAAACCAAATCCATCAAGTATATATGTAATTAAAAAAAAAGATTCATGTGCAAAGGACCATCAAATCATGGTTTCGAAAAGCACAATTCATTCGGCCAACAGTGTGTGGCCTTTCTCCTCAAATCCATATACGATATATGTTTATATACATAACAATATAACAAATCAATTCTCATGATGTACCACTGGATCCATGGCCAAAACCGAATAAAGCCAAGAGAGAAAGGCAAAGAAAAAAGAAAAATCACCGAAAGAATTATTCCAGAACAAAAGAAACGCACAGGTCCATCGGAAAACAAATAAATTAATCCTCAACATTTATTCGTTCATAATTCCTTATTCTTTTTTTTTTTTTTATAAAAAATATAGGATTATTGCCAAACATGGATAATCCCAAGCAAAAAAATAATCCCAATAAATCAAACATGAAGACCCTCTCTGATACCACTTGTTAGATTTAAACTCAATAATCATCTATAAGGCATGCTATCACAAACTTTATTGCGGAAACATAATAACCATATATAGCATGCATATTTATTATCAAGAACAACTTAAAACTTGATACCTTTAGGATCTACAACATGCTGATTTATCAAAGATATAGGAATACCTGAATTCATTGTATGTTCCTAACCTCAAGCGTTCTTCAGAGGATGAACTTGATCACCAACCTTCACGAACGGAGGGTAGTAATCCTGAAACACAGAGAGGGGGAAGAGAAAAGAGAGACGGGTTATGAACACCCGTTGGCTTGTGGTTTTTCCTCAACCGGGACTCCTTATGCCTTAGACGCTCTTCAGATGGGGAGAAGAGACGGTATGCGATATTGTGTCCGGTGTATTGGGGACCATAGCCTATATATAGGGTGATGGCCAATTAGGGTTCCCATTATTCCGAAATGGGCCATCAATGACATCCACTCATATTTAGTTCCATATCAATTAACTAATTTATTATCAAATCAGAAATTTAATTAGCCTTATCACTTAATTTGATCACATATCAATTAAGGCTCCTAATTGATAAATAGCTAATATAATTAATAAACGATATCTGCCCACATTATGACATTGGAATATAATTAAATACAAAATATTCCAACAAAGGAAATACCTTTATCTGGGACTCAGCATTCTGCAATTCAATTTTTCTTTGAAGGCATGCATGCTTTTATATCGAAAGCTGCTTTGTACAACAAAAGGAGAAGGAGGAGAAAAGCTTAACTTGGTTTCTGTGACATTCATCAACAATGGAAGATAACTGATAAACACTTCCAAAGTATGTAAATATTTCATATTAAATAATTTAACGTCCTATTTAGAGTATAACATTTAATTGATGAATTTACGTATGGATCTGTTTTTTTTTTTTTTTTTTATGAACATGTTATATACTCCTGGTTCAAAAATGATTGAGCATATTTCCACCCATTCTCGATCAATAGATATCTTCGCCAAGAACCTCTGTTTGGACAAAATTTTCCATTTTTCTGCTGAACTTGATGTATCACAAAATAGCGGTGAAGAATTTAGGCATAAGATTTATATATAAAAACAAACCATCCATTTAATTTTCATAGTCATTTTTAAGAGTATACCAAACTGACTTCTAGTTCTAGGACTAGTTTTTGGGCTAATAGGATTTCTTATAGTTGTTAAATCGATATCAGATGTTGAAACAATAAAACCATACTAGACAGTCTAATAGCCTGAACAGTTTGGGTTTGACAAATAAGTGATGGACTTACTCATCCCATCCATATTATTAATGATTTAATTGATATGTACTGTCAATATAATTTTTTTTTTACATTGTTAATCAATCAGAAATTATTATATAAGCAATAATATTTGATTCTTATCCTAACTATTTTAAAAGTCATTCATACCATAATTTCTTATTGTTTGACAGTGTAATAAACTTTACACTGTCAGTGCATAACAATTAAACTCTATTATTAATATCATTGCGCCTATTATTGAAAATTCTAAGAAGTCAAAATGACAGCAATCGTTCGATTTTATTAAACAAAATAAAAAAACCTACCTGAAGACAATGACCCAATAGGCATCAACCTCTTGAACATATTAATTATTTATTAAGGGACGTTCAAAAGAGCTTATAAAATGTTTATTTTGGTCAATCTTATCATATACGCACTTAAGCAAATATTTGGAAGAGCTTGTGAAAATAGCTTATGACATTTCCTATAAGTTTTTTTTTACTTTATTTCAATAAGTTTGTCAAAAACTTATGAAATAAGCTAAAAAGAGCTTATAAAAAGGTAATAAACTCTCATATGATAAGCGTTTATTAAATAAATATTTAATTATTGAATAAACGTTTAATTAAACTCTTAAAAGAAAGTATATAATGTTTGAGTAGTTCGTCTTGATGGTGGTTAGCCTCTTTTGGTAGCGAGGAGTTGTGGGCCGCACTTCGATTTGCAATAGGACCTTGATGGTGGAATGTGCTCAATGTATCTAGGATATGTGGAGTATTATTCACAAATAACCCTGCATTAATAGATTAAGGAGAATGCTAACCAATGTCCTTAGTGCATTGGTTAAGGAGTTTAAAGATGTAAGTTTTCATTGAAAAATTGTGTATTTAACATATCGAGAAATGATGTACTTATATTTTCAATGAAACTTTCTATTTCTTGATTTCTTAATCAATGCCCTTAGGACACTCATTAGCAAGACCCATAGATTAATTTGACATTCAAACTCTTTTATGATTAACTTGTTACTTAATCGGTCAAAAAAAAAAAACTTGTTACTTAATGAGGAGGTAGATGATTCACATCACTCATCTAGTTTATTATTCATTCAATGACTATTATTTGGGGTCCAACGGTGGACCTCACTTTTTGAAGGTCCATATTAGAGCTCATCTTATATTAAAATTAGATGTAAAACTACACATTGGTAAGTTCATTTGGATCCGGCAAATGTTACCCATCTCATTGTCTTTTTTTCCTCGCCTCATATATTAGACCTTGTTTGGGAGCTGACTAAGGACTCCACTAGAGGTGACAAAACAAATCGGCTCATTTATACCCATTAAAATGTAGGGCCCGGGCTTAAAAATTTTAGACCGAATAAAGTCAAGTTTTTTGAGCCTGACCTGATTGAGCTAATTGTAAATCAAGCTCATTTCCCTTTTAGGTTCGAACTTGGGCCACCATTTTGTGGGCTGGATAAAATTGGACATTTTTGTCCCGACCCAATAAAATATATGCTCGAACAGTTTTGGACCAAATTGGATAATCGATTTTGCTACCTCTAAACTCCAGTAAAGAAATCTAGCAAGTCCACAAGAGAGTTCCTTGGCTTAGAAAATATGAATGGACCCCACGAATCATATTGAAAACCTAAAGAAGTTGCGTTATTTATTGTCCGGCAACAACTTGCTAAATTTTTTGGTCATACCGAATCAAAATTCAATATAAACCAAATAAAAATGGAGAAAACCAACTAATTTGACATGAGAAAAACTCAAATAAAAATTAACTTTCTATCAAATCAAAATTCCTAAGTGATTATGTAATTTTTATATATATTTTTTTAACCAAAACAACTAAGGAATCAATGAACCAATCTCCTACCTAATTTTTTTTAATGCATCACCGTAATTAGAACATTTTGACTCTCGAGTGGTATCTTGGGATATCCTATAAACTTCGACCCTTTGGACCGGCTATGACACTAATTTTCGTCGACTACTTAGATTAGGGAATTAATCCTTGATTTACGCAACCTCCCAACTAGAGCGTCTATCACCAGGATTCGAACTTACGTTCTCCTCCTTATGGGATTGAGATGCTTACCACTCGATCAACTCTTGGTTGATAATCTCCTACCTACATTAATCTCAAATAAAGTTTTACAAGTATATTTGTAGTAATAATAATAATGATACTTGTAGCACCAAAAAAATAATGATACTTTTATATCTTTTATCTTTATAAATTAATTTCTTCTACATTCTAAGATAGGTTTATCTAAACCATTTGAAAAGGTTAAAGTATAATTAAAGTATTATCTAATAGTGTGTATGAAAATTTATAATGAATTATGGAAAATTGAGTATATGGAGGCGTCAGAGTTATAAAATATGCAGAGTATCGAGATTCGATTCCTAAAATTATTTTTGCTTTTTTCATATTTTCATTCTTCTTTCCTTTCCTCTAACGACCCACCCACCCTAGAGTGTGATCCTCCTAAAAAAAAAAATCATTTGGATTCTCTCCAATCAAACCTCTCTTCATTCTGTCTTCGGTGAAACACAACAACGGGTATTTGTTGAAAAGAATTACACTTTCATTGAATTAAAAAAACAACACTCATGATACCACATGCGGGATGTGGTGAATTTTATCAAGATAATTAGCTTGAGGGAGCTACGTAGTACCGGAGAGAATCCAGATAAAAAAAAGTGCATGCAAGTATAGTTTTATTTTTTTGATGAAGCGGAAAAAAGACAGCATGCAAGTATAGTTTTCATTTAATAGCTAAATAAATACATTTTATTTTCTCTTGAATGTCACAAAAAGTGAGATAACAAAAACTAACATGGCCACTGGCAATTGGCCATTGCTATTGCCCATTGCCATCACAACTAATAAACTAATCAAACTCTTGATAATGCGTTTTAGCCCACTGTCTACTCCAAACTCCAAAGACAAACCCCTCACCTCAACTTTAGGTATCAAAAATCTAAAGTCAAATGGTTTGTTGTTATTTGTTCTTTAACTCACTCAACAACCCCACCTCAAAACCTTTCTCTTCCTGTCCCTTACTCACTTTCTTCTCTCACTCCTCCATCAACCACCCACCAGTGTCACAAGAGAAAAAATAACAAAAATATAACTTTGGTTTTTCGATGGATTCGAAGTTCATCGGAAAGCCGCCGGCGACGGTTGACATAGAGAGGATGCCGGAGCGTGGGTCCCACCACCGTAGGTCCCACTCCGATACCACCTTTCGCATGGCCACCGACTTCGACGACCTTCTTCTTTTCGACCCTTCCGACTTCGACATCTCCACCTTCACCCTCCCCTCTCCGTCCGCCGCACCCGGCGTCTCCGGTTCCTGCGCCGCCGTCCCGATGACAATCGATTCGGACGAATCCAGTGGCCAGAGTTCGCGACCGAGGCCGGCGGATGCCCCCGTCAGCGGCCACCACCGGAGCTTGTCCGTGGACTCCGACTTCTTCAACAGCCTCGGGTTCGCCGGCGCCGGCGAAGAGAGTTTGGGCGGGAAGGGTACCGCCGGGCAAAGGAGGGTGGGACATCACCGGCACAGTAACTCAATGGATGGGTCTATAACGACGTCGTTTGAGGGTGACTCGTGTATGGACTATGTGAAGAAGGCCATGGCACCTGATAAGCTCGCTGAGCTTGCACTTAATGATCCCAGGAGAGCTAAGAGGTTCTTCTTCATCATTCATCACAAGTTGCTTTAATTTTATTTCCTTCTTTTAATGATTATTATTTATTTTCCAAAAAAAAAAATTTGAGTGCATTTAAATTGAATTTGTGTTTATGACTTTAATCTTGTCATAAATTTGATTAAATTTCTATGTATTTTCCTTTATAAATTTTGTAATGTATAATTTTATATACTTTTTTCCTTTTTTTTTTTTGTGACTAAATGTATACCTTTTTCCTGGTACATAGTTGTTTTGTTTTGTATTTTTTTGGTGAGGCTTGACAACCATATGGTCCCAGCGAGGTCACTAGATGCCCCCCTATAGGGAAGGATTGGAGGGGTAACCATGGATGCTTGCTCCCTTTTTAATATATTTATATATAGTTTTTTTTTTTATAAAAATACCTGCTAAAAATATTTCCTATGCATAATCGTATATATATTTATATATTTAACGTGTCCTTAATTTGTCCCTAGCCCCCTAATGGAGCCCCGGGAGGAGTGGTACAGGAGAACGGAAGGGGCGGCCCAGTGCACCGAGCTTCTCACCTGGTTGGGTCTAGGAGGGTAGATGGACGTAGTCTTACCCCCGCAAGGCGTAGAGGCTGTTTCTAGGATTTGAGTCGTGACCTCCAGGTCACAAGGCAGCAACAACCTTACTGTTGCGCCAAGGCAGCAAGCTTATAGGAGAATGGAAATTAAGATGAAAATGGGACAAGAATTGTTTTGTTTCTATAGAGACTAATGTGTTTATGAATTATATGCTTTATCATGGTTTCTTTTATTAATAAAAAATTAAATAATATAAAAGGGGTGTTTGAATTGTAGGAAAATAGGAAAGAAATATTGGTTTGGTGGAATGATATTGGTTTGTAATGTTTTTGTGTTTTGTAGGATTCTTGCTAACAGGCAATCTGCTGCACGATCAAAGGAGAGGAAAGTTCGTTATACAAATGAGCTGGAGAAGAGGGTGCAGACGCTTCAGTCTGAAGCAACAAACCTCTCTGCACAGCTTACCATGCTTCAGGTATGTCCTTTCTTTTTCATTTTGCATTTATATAGCTTTAGATAAAATAAATTTGGTAACTTGATCTTTTTGGTGTTTGATGGAGGCCCCCCTTCATCTTTAATAATGATGTAGATTTGTCTTGTGCTGATTGTGAGTTGTGTGGTCACAACAATTTATGGAACCTACAAAATATCAAAGGCCTTTTTTTTTTTGGTAATGAATATCAAAGGCCTTTTATTTAAAAGAAAAATGTTGTAAGTTGCAAACATTTTTCATTTGATGAAATGAAAAGAAATGAAAAGTTTTAGCTGTTTCTCAGTGTTTGTGAAAGGGAAAGTTATTTTAAAATTGTCCATGGTTTGGTAATAATTAGATTAAATTACTCTCCATCACAGTCCTTGTATCTCGCTCCTATTACTCATACATCATTTATATTTTGAGAATTTACACCTAAGTCCCTTGATCGATCAAAGAATCTATATCATCCTCTTCTGAACTTCTGTATGAATTTTCTTCACAAACCTCCTCCCTCAAGGGATGTTTATGTAAATTTACAAAAAGGGAGAAGGTTTATGTAAATTTCCCTTGCATTTTGCTCTTATTACACAAATCTCTTATCTGACAAGGGACCAAATAACCAAACTGTTTAACTCAATACTGAATAGCCACTGGTTGATGTCTGTCTGTAAATATCATCTCAACGGCAAAAAAAATTAGTGTTCTATCAGATGGGGCATGCTTTTGGCAAAATTTCCACCTGATTGCATGTTGTGAACCAGTAAAAACCTGTAACTGCTATATCTGAAACCAATTATTAACTTCATTTTGGTTATGATAGGCATGAAATGGCTCATATGTTTCAGTCATATGAGAAGTCATAACTCATAATTCATGGGTGGGTGTTGTAAATGAACTGCAAAAAATATTCAAAGGTTTAAAATTAGTCTTCTGATACCAGATATAGTTTGAAGCTTTCTGACCCTATTTATCATTTACATGTTCTTCAGTTGTTGCATTATGAAAGTGAAACCTCTGCATGTCCAAAGTATGTAACATAGATTCGTAAAAGACTTGGTTAAGTTGAAAGAAAAGAAGAATATTGTCATCAAACATATGCATCGCATCTGGAAAATAATAATTTGCTCATGAAAACATGTGTATAGCATTTTTAGAAAGAAGAATTTGGGATCCAAAGAAAATTGAGGAATTGAAGACTGATAATTATGCAGTTCTGTTATCCTTTTTTCTAGTTTGGGAAGACTTGTGGCAAATTATTTGTTGTAAGGACTCTTGATCGCAACTGAGGAAATGCAATGCAACGTCGACGAATGCAACATATTTTTAAAATCTGATATACCACAACCATATAATATAACCATAAAGATTATCTATAAGTATGGATACTAGTAATAGAGTTGCATAGCATGGATCAATTATGTGATCTGAATATAACAGAGAACATATCATTTAACAAAATCATGGGAGAGGGTGTTTACTGAATACTTCTGTAAGCTTATATCAGATTATGTGGGGGAAATAAATGGTAGATGAGATGACATTTTTTCCAGTTAGCATCTGTGTAAAAATCCACTTGGGCTTTTAGTGCAAGCGGTAAGAGTGGGGTGGGTTATGCATGATTATAAATCAAACTCCCTTGTTGCATCCAATGTCTTTACTTTTCTCATCTACTACTGTCATCATTAAACATCTGGCCTTCTTTCTACATGATCAAATTGATTTTGCTCTGAACAAGTATGTCTGTCTTGTGAACAATGCCTTTGTGTTTTTTTCTTTTTTACAATAGCTTGTCCAAGCACATATAGAAGAGGAGGGTTTTTGTTAGGCAGTCAGCTAACATAAAACACTGTGGAATCTCTTCTTTACTTGGATGAACAATGCTATTTTGCTTATGCTAAGTCACCATGAAAATTTGGTTTTTTATATTGCCCCATGGCATCATCTGATCCATGTAGCAAACCACACAGTGGGATAAGGTTTCAATATTGTTGTTGATGTAAGTCAGTATTGTTGTCTGCTCTGATTTAGGATTAAGACCAAGGTGCGGAGTGCCAAGTTTCCAAAAATATAATCAAATTGATGTACCAACTTTGTAGACTGGACTTTGAAGACACGTATAGATAGCTTTGATATCATAATAGATTTAGGCCTAACTCAACCACAAAAGTTAGCTCAAGAGGTGAGGATTTCCCAAGCTTTATAAGCTCTTATGAGACTCTATCTCTAGTCAATGTGGGACTTGGGTTTTCGCCAATACACCCCCTTCATGCCCAGGACTGGACATCTGGAGCGTGAAGTTTGCACGACTGGACATCTGCGGGTGGCCCAACGAATCTCGGATAGGCTTTGATACCATCTTAGAATTTGGGTTTGGGCTTAACTCAACCCGACATTTTAAGAGTGAGTTGGCATTGTTATGGACTCTTGGATGGATGGTTCCTGACGCTAACTTATCCAACAACCACTCTTGAATCTTAAATTCTGGGTCAAATCTGTCCAATTTTTCTAGTTATGTATCACTACTCTTTTAGTATTTTTAGTTACATTCCACTTAAATAAAGCAACAAACTTATCATATCTCGTATGATGCAGAGAGACACTACAGATTTGGCTGCTCATAATAAGGAGCTCAAATTGAAGTTGGAGGCTTTGGAACAAGAAGCACAGCTTAGAGAAGGTATGTGTATGGTTTCATATTTGCTTATGCCTGAAAAAGTGGACTTGTGCTTTCCCCTTTATCATATTATATTGATTTGGATAAATAAAAAAGGCTCAATCATTACACTAGTTTGTTCTGTGAATAGTATCTCATGAATCTTGTGTATCAACTTTACGATGGTGTTTGGTGTGCGGACAGAATAGGACAAAACTGGATGTCCTGTTCTATTCTCTTTTGTTCCCCCCCTTTCAGTGGAATTAAAATGTTCTACTTTTTAGTCTTTGTTCTGTTTAAAAAGCACATCAAACACAGAAATGAAACCATATGTTCTGTTCCATCCTATTCTGACATGTTTACCAAACATTACTACTACTTTCCAAAATTACTCACTAAAGAATTGGGGAATCCTAATGTTCAGGGAAATAATTATTGCTTAAAATTCGATGACTTGCTGATTATTCTTTTGCTTGTTTTTAAATTTAGAATTTGAATATTAACAACGCTACCTGTGTGCTTGCAGATCTCAATGCGGCATTGAAGGAAGAACTGCAGCACCTTAGGGAACAAAATATCAATTTTGGTGCTATTGCTGGTAACCCTTCTTTTGGTGGGATGTTCAACCAATTGGCTTCTCAGTTAGCCATGCAACAGTTGACTAATCCTTCACCCCAGCAGCCCCAACATGGCATGCCTCCTCCTCCCTCCGATCAGCCTTTTAATGGGCAGCGCCGCCCTAACTTCAGGGGCTTCAATCAGCAGAATTAACGCATAATAGCAGCAGTAAATGGGTGGTTACAGGGAATGTTAATCACAAGGAACATCTTGGATGTTTGTATGTATATGTAAGTATAACAGGTGAGGCTTGTGAAGGGTATCTTTATGCAGTTCAGTGGACTTAGTCCTGGGTAATTAATCTTCTGCAGTTGTAGGATAGAACTGTATCCTATTATGTACTTTCCGCAGTTCTAAGTTAGAAGCATAGCTTTTGGAATATATGATTTACAGTTCTTGGGTGGAATCACATTTTAACATGAAGATGGTTTAGAAGGACTAGTTTATAATATATGGTGAAGTTGACTGAGTAAGCAGCATCTGGAATTATGTAGCAGGTTTTGTACGTAATTAAGGTTGAAGCAAAAACCGTCTTCTAGGTATGCTTTAGGTTTTAAGATGTGCCTGTATGAGTCAAAAAGTATTTGCCGACACTAATCTGCCATTAAAATCTTTTCAGGCTGAAATAAAATGTCGACGTTGCTAAAGACGAGGCAATTTCATATCTTCGGATGACATGCTTATGGAGCTTTATATATAAATTTTTTTGGTTTATTGTCACTATAATTTATAGTATCTAATGTCCTTAAATCTTTTCAAAACCTAATTTAATAAGTACTAAGGTATTTAACTTTTGAGGGTTTTTGTTAAAAAGTTGAGTAAATACCTAAATATGTGTTAAAATATATTTGTAATTTAGTTTTTGAAAAATAGAAAATCTCAAATTGGGTCAAATTAATCCTTGTAAGAATAAATTTTAGAGACTCATTAATTTTCTATTAGGGACTATTGTCACTGACATCTTTTATATATATATATATGTGTGTGTGTGTGTATTGCATAATTTGTTTATTTATTTAGTAGTTATCTAATTCAACTGGTTGAAACAATTGAACCATGATTTGGATGTCTCGTTGGTTCGATCCTCGGTTCCGTTCTTAAAACATTGAACCCAACCCACTTACAACCGAACATAAGCACTTGAAACATCGTGTAACCCAACTTATATATGCGTTCAATGTCTCGAAGTATGATGTATATTAGTGTACATGCGATTCTGTCTTTGACACTTAAGATATGCATAGCTTAAGCTACAAGAGTCATACCATTATTTTACATTATACTCTGATCATCTGTTCTGTAATATCCGATTTTCTTAATCTTTTTATTTAACTAGTATTTAAGTAATTGTATTTTATTAGAGGGTCTAGAAAATTAAATAAATTATTCCAAGGCCATAGTCATACTCTACGCTATCGTAGGAAGCTATAGTTAAGTTTTGGGTCAAAAACTCAGACGGAGCCTGAGTCTGCGTTTTTCCTTGACAGTAGTACTTTACTACTATCAAGACCTAATTTGGACCCGTGAACGAGACAATTAGTCTTAGAATCACGTTTCCTATATTTTCGAAAAGTTCGTTCTGACGTTCGAAAATAAAAATAATGTTTTTATAGTAGGGCAGAAAATCGATCGGATTGACGATTCGATTTGTCTTACGGTTTTTCGAAAACCTTGAGTCAATGATTTTCATACCAGGGCTATGTTAAATCATTTGGGGACTCCTACAAATGTCATGAGGATTTTCAAATTATCGGGACGTGAATTGACCAAATTACCCTTGGTTAGTTTTTACTAATTACTCACTATTACTTTTACATTTCTTAAGCCTTAAGCCACCCATTTAATACCCCATTTTCACCTTTTTCTCCCCCCCTCACCCGCTGGCCCAGCTTCTGTTGCTTCTTCTTCTTCCTTCTTCTTCCTCCATTTTCAACCTCAATTTTCTCAAGCTTCCTCAAGCTTTTTCAAGAAATTTTGTGGAATAAAGTTGCTCCTCTCATCTCCTCTATCACCTAGAAGGTATAGATTTCATCCTTGAGCTCTCAATCTTTATTTTCTCCATTTATTTTCATGAATTTCAATTTCTAGATCTAAACTTCAAAAATATCTAGAAAATTGTAGTAAAATCATTTTGAGACCAAACCAATTCCTATGAGCTAGCATCATCCCCTACTATCATAATCCAAGAGCTTGTGATGAAATAAAATCTCTAGCCTATTTATCTTTTAAGGGCCGAATGTATGGGTTTTCGGGGGAAAATGAGTTTTTGTTCTTTGTTCTTGATTCCACATGTTGCATCCCTTAATCATGTAATCCAAATGATTAGGAGGCCAAATCAAACTCTCACCTATTTTTCATGGTGATGGCCGAAACCCTACTTTGTTGGTTTAAGGGGGTTTTGGTTCAAATCTTTGATAATTGATCATTGATTATGCATTAGGTATGCTTAAGGATCATTGATCCAAGAGTTGGTAGAATTTCAATATCCCTAGCCTATTTAATTAATTAAGGGCAGTAGCTAATCCTAGAGATTAGGTAGGTTATGGTTTCGTTATTTTAATTTCTGGTTGTGTTTTACTGTATAGAATCTGACAGGACTCGAACTTCCGACCGCGCACCCGATTGAAAGTTGCAGAGCCGCATTCGGAATACCTCGGGAAAATCACTAAGGTGGGGGAAAGAACCGCAATATCGTCGGGGAAGCAAGCTCTAAATAATATATATTGATATGCGTAGGGCGACCCAAACCCTACTAGAGGTCGTTTGACCGTTAGGTTGATTTTACTGCATATTGAGGTTGTCTGTGCTGTGATTGGATAATTGATATATTATATGTGATACGTGTATGATGTCTACTATATACTATAATTGATTAAATGTTATTTATTTGTAAGTTGACTTTACCGTTGAATATATATTCTGACTGTTGTTGATGTCTGTTGTGACTGCTGATGTCTGAGTAGAACTAGGCATTGATTTCTGATAAATCGGGTGATGAATGTGTGGTGAGAAAGTCGAGGATATATATATATATATCGTAGTCTCAACCGAGTGATATAGTTGATCTGTCGATGTTGTGATATGAGTTGATACCCGGTTAAGCCGGATGAAAGTTGGTCGTGGTTGCATATAAGTCGTGGTTGAGGCACTAAGTGTTAATCCTGAAATGAGTCAGTGAGATTAATGTTGCATAGTTGTTATTCATCACTGTGTTGGCATACGGGCGATTTCGATCTTACCTGCAGGGAGATGGTCGTACCGATTAGTTTGGCGTAGGGGCGATTTCGATCTTACCTGCGGGGAGATGGTCGTACCCGTTAGTCGAACTGTAGACGGACGGGCGCATATCTCGACCTAGCCTGCGGGTGGGGGGATATGTCGTTACCGAAAGTTGAGTTGTTAACGAAAGGGCAAATGCTCCGCCTGCGGGCGGGGGAACATGTCGTTACCGTAAGTTGCGTTGTTGACGGGCGAATATTCCGACCTGGCCTGCGGGCGGGGGAATATGTCGTATCCATGAGACAATTTGGGCCTGCGGACTTTAGACCGAACCCTACCTTTATGGGGGTATCATAGTGATGATTGGGACACCTTGATCCGTTGGGGATGTCGCGTCGTGATCGCGTCCATATAGTCGGTAGTTGCATGAGTGTGAGGGACAGTAGTTAAAGGAAAAATTATTTGGAAGTCGTTTGGTTGTGATTTGGTGTGTTGCTATCTATATACATTATTTATATCCCTGTTTTTCCCATGTATGACATATTACTGTTTCTTATCCTCTGTATTTTCTATGTCATATTCTCTTTATTCTCAACTGTATGAGAAGATCCCGTTGAGGATTTGCCAGAGGAAATTGATGGCATACCCGTAGAACCAGATGCTGGCGGGAGAGCCCTGGATCCCGGTGCTGGAGGACTGTAGACATCGGGGGTTTGTAGTTGTAGTTGTTACGGGAGACTGAGTCGTCTGTATCTTCATTTCCGCTGCTATGCTTTCAATTTTTATTTACTGCATAATCTGAAGTCTTTATATTTGGTATCAATGTTGTAGGCTTTACTGATGGAGCCAATACTATTATGTATTGTATATTTTAAATATTTCTGCAAATTTTATACTACTACGCTACGCTATAACTCTAATAATTATAAGTGGGGTCACCAATGGGACCTCTTAAGGAAGGGGCTGTCTCATGTTCTATCATATAAAATGTGTACTTGTTAATTAGATAACCGGTATAAGAGAAGACATGTACACTTTGACCTTTTACTAACAATCACGATATTTTTGAAAGTGAATGAGGATTGACAGTCAACTCTAAAAAATTTGATTTCTTAGCCATTGTATAAAACATAGATTGTGTTATCTTATTATCCAATTTTGACCCTTATTTCAGTTCAAACTGTTAAGTATGTTAAGTATTTCAACATATGGCTCAACCTCATCGTGGTTTGTAGAACATATAAGTGTGATTGCTCTCATTCTATCATTGGTATGGTCACGTATTTCATTTCCTGTAATCCTTTCCCTTGCTATGATCTTCCCTTGTGACAAGACTTTGGAAGACCTATAGAATCGACATTGGATAGTTATTCGCTACAAAATTCAATAGCTTCTTCGGTTATGTATGTGCCGTTCAACAATACAATCATCTGATCGTGATTGATTTTTCATATACCTTTTTAATATCTTCGTGCAACGTCCAATCGAGTACACCCATCTCATATAAGTTAGCCCATAAGTTCTGTCTCTCTAACCAGATGAATGGTTAGATAAACCATTATGTTGGATAATGAAGATGAGAAATACATCTCAAGCTCACACAAAGTCACATTAATTTCTCTTTGCAATACCAACAACTTCCCGGGTGTCAATCACTTTGATGCAAATCACCTTAAAAAAGAAACATGGTTTAGTCGTGGACCCTCGCACTTTTTTGAGGGAAAATAGAGCATATCCCGATTGGTAGCAAATGCTCCATGAGAACACGACAACCATGAGACTTTAGAACTTGAGATCTTTCATCGATACGAGTTTCCTAATGGTTGAAGAGTACCCCTCTAGAACTTTAACTCCATAAAAAAAATTACAAAAAGCAATTTTCACATTTCTAGACAGGGTATGAGCCTCCGGAGGTAGATATGTATGTTTTCCCTTCTTTACTGGTCCCAATTCTCTTCTTATTCCCATACTAACCAAGTCCAATCTTGCATTGATGTCATCTTTAGTCTTTCCTGACACTTTGAGTAACGTACCGATCACACCGCCACAAATCTTTTGTCAACAAGTATCACATCAAGGAAATGTCTTACATATAATGACTTCCAATATAGAAAATCAAAGAAATCCGACCTTTCCTTCCACTCTCTTGAGTCAAAATATCCCACAAAAGGTTTATCGAATTTAATACTCACATCCTTTACCTTTTCAAACAGCTACTCACCCGTCAACGGTGAAGGAGCTCTAGCTTTTTTGAGTTCCCATTGAATATGTTTTATCCACCACTACTAATGATGTTTTGGATGCAATAATATACAATGTCCAAGGAAGGCATTCTTCTTGCAATATTCCAACTGCATCCAATATGTACTCTCTTCACATACAAGGCATGCATAGTGATCTTTGGTAGTGTATCCTGACAGAATATTACTGTATGCCAAAAAATCATTAATTGTGCCGAACAACATAGGCCTCAAATTGAAACTTTCATCCTTATACCCATCATACACCTTTAAATTCTCTCCCACATTTGCCTCAAATCTTCAATTAAAGAAGTCAAGTATATGTCTATATCATTTTCTTGTTGTTTGGGCCTATAAATTAACATAGACAACACCATAAACTTGCGTTTTATGCATAGCCATGTGTAGGTTATAAATCATCAAAATCAAAGGCCATGAACTGTGAGAGATACTTGGAACACCATTTGGGTTAAAACCGTTAGTAGACAACGCAAGACATAAGTTTCTTGATTCTTGCCCGAAAACAAGGTAACTGTGATCAATTTTCATCCAATAAGGAGAATCAGTTCGGTGCAGAAGCTTGCCATATTTAATCCTTTCATCCTCTTGCAATGTAAAGTGTTTTGCATCTTCTACATTATGATACATGCACCCAAATATGGGTATTATGGGAAAATACCATAACATTTTCTCTGGATTTGACTCTTTCGTCTTATACCGTAGGGTGTTACATTTAGGACATATCTTTAACGATACATATTCATCTGAAATAAAATGCAATCGCTAGGACAAATATGTATCCTTTCATAGCTCATGCTAATAGAGTATAACATTCGGTTAGCCTCATATGTTCGACTAAGAAACATATTATCCTCCCGCAACATATCTTACAAAAGTCTAACTAAGTTCGCAAAACTCTTATCAGTCCATCCATTGCTCGATTTGAAGTTATACAATTTTAGCACCACTAACAATCTTGAGAATCAGTACAACCACAATGCAACGATTTATCTACATCACTTATCAACCTCTCAAAAATTTGTGTCTTCTTCTCTTCAACATGATCATATCTTGTTCTTCCAGAACAGAAGAGGATCCAAATCCTTCGTGAATAACTTGTCTATTGGGTTTTGGGCCCGGTGTAAGTATACTATATTATGGTATAGATCTTAGAAATTGATTTTGTATTTGTTTACTAAAAATTTAGTTGAATGTATAGCTTAATTATCCCTTAAGCTTAATATTAGTGATATCCATGTGATGGGTTGAGAATCACTTGTCTATTAGGTTTTGGGCCATTATGAGTATGTTATATTATAGTACAAGGCCAACTAGTTTACAACCCATAAAGGGTGAAAATAAATGAGGTGTTTGCTTTTAATACTCCATTATTTACTATTCTTACCCTCCTTATTTTTTCCCACTTAAATTCCATAAATACCCTTATGACCTTCACACCCTTATACTAACCCTTTTTCCCACAATTAATTTTCCTACCTCTCATCAAACTCCTTCCCCGCCTCCTTTCTTTTTTCCTTTTCTTCTACACTCTCCCCATATTTTCTTCTCTTAGTCCCAATCCAACCCCATTGTCACCTCCGACGAGGTGCAGAGGGGAGCACAGCAGCGATGGTAGCGAGGTGGCGATAGTGGTAAGTTTTTTTTTTTTTTTTTGTATGATCATACCTTACGACACAAGGATTCTAAATGTGAATACATTCAGACACAAGGATTCTAAATTTGAATACATACAGACACTATAGTTTCCGTAATGTACCCAAATTTGGGTAAGATATTCTAAATTTGAATACCATAAAATCATGAAAAAATATATATTATATTATTAATGTTAATTATAATTAATTACGATAAATAAACTTAATTTTAATATAATTAAATTTTTTGTGATTTTGATATTCTTAATAATAATTAAAATATTTTATATTATTTATTGTTAATGTATTTAATTTTTTTAATACATTAGGGAAACTTAGTGTAGTGATGTTTTCTGAGTTGTGGGTGGTACCTGTACAACACCACTATCTCTAGTCCGTGGCATATCTATATACATATAAATTAAACACATTACTTAAATACATAATTTTTTTTTTTTGGGTCTTCCAAGGTATCCTTTACGCGCAACTACGGAGACTAATCCCCCGAGGTACTGGACGACATTTAAGGGCTGATCTTTCCCAATCAGATTTTCTCCATACACAAGAGCCAATTATATAAATTTATATAAATTAAACACATTACTTAAATACGTAAATTTAAATTTAATAATTAAATAATTCATAATAAATTTACAAATTATAATGATAGAATTTTTTGGTAAAAAATTATAATTATATAAATTTACTTAAAAAACTCCAAAATATAATATATTTATTTAAACTTAATAAATAAATAAAACATTAATTACTTTAAAATGGTGTCAACAATAATGGAAAGGTCCAGAATTTGATGACAAATATACTAAATTAATTATAAGAATCAATAATAAAAAAAAATTTATTTTAAAATTAGAATAAAAATTTCAGCATCATTACAATTATAATCACACAAAGCATATCAGAGATTATATCAATTTGTATTAAATGTGATTTGAGTCAAATAATTCAATCAAATTTTGAATCAATTATGTTAAATACCATTAGTGAGAGACAATGATTGATATACCATATTGGGCTGAACAATACATTATTTACAAACTAAATGTCATAAATGTATTAGTTTCAGTTTCAAAATGCAATAAATCTAAATAAATAAACAAAAATTTGGAATAAACAGATAATTAATATACCTTATATCTCATACAATGACACGTTGCAAACACGTGAATTACAGAAATAATTTTTAAAAAAATCATACATGAAAATAATAATTAATAAATTAAAATCGCAAAAAAGAATTAATTTAAAAGTAATTTTCATTAACTTACGGAAGCTTTATGGGTTGTCAACTACTAGGCCTTGTACCATAATATAACATACTCATATTGGCCCAAAACCTAATAGACAAGTGATTCTCAACCCATAGCATGCATATCATTAATTGATATTTGCTTTTAATACTCCATTATTTACTATTCTTACCCCTCCCCATTTTTCCCACTTAAATTTCAGAATTACCTTTCTGACCTTCTAACCATACAAAAACTCTTCCCCCTCATCTCAAACCTACTTTTCCTAATTCCTACCCCCTCAATTTTACTTTCCTTCCCCAATTTCTTTCTTCTATTTTTTCGTACCCCTTCGTTACCCAACCCCACCCCCTCCTTCTTACCTCCTCTGAACAATTGCCGCTCTACGCATACGATCAACTGCAACAATGAGGTTGGTGAGGTTGGTTAGGAAGGGGGAGGGGAGGGGAAGCAAAAGCAAGAAGGAGGGGTGGGTTGGGTAATGAAGGGGGAAAGCTTACGAAGGGGGGAGGGTAAGGGAAGCAAAAGCAAGAAGGAGGGGGTGGGGTTGGGTAACGAAGGGGTAAGAAAAAATAGAAGAAAGAAATTGGGGAAGAAAAGTAAAATTGAGGGGGTAGGAATTAGGAAAAGTAGGTTTGAGATAAGGGGAAGAGTTTTTGTATGGTGAGAAGGTCAGAAGGGTAATTCTGAAATTTAAGTGGGAAAAATGGGGAGGGGTAAGAATAGTAAATAATGGAATATTAAAAGCAAATGTCAATTAATGATATGCATGCGATGGGTTGAGAATCACTTGTCTATTAGGTTTTGGGCCAATATGAGTATGTTACATTATCGTACGAGGCCTAGTAGTTGACAAGCCATAACGGATTATGGTATGATATTTATTCAGTTCAAGACCTCCTCTCTAGTTCCTTTCTTAGCTAAGAACAAACATACTCTTCAATCAAAGCTACTTTCTTTGTAAAGAGAACAACTTTAACTTAGGAATGAGACATCAATGAAAAATATGTTAAATTTTCATCAATTTAATTATAGTAGTCATATGTAAGAGTATACCAAACTAGCTCTTAGGATTAATAGGGTTTCATAATCATATAACTCAGATCAAATGATCATGCAATGAAAGAACCTAGGCATTAGTTTGGCAATTGGATGATTCAGGGTGTGCTTGGATTTCTGTTGAGGAAGACTCAAACTTAAGTTTGGCCAAAAGCTACTCTTACAGTTTTTGGCCAAACTTAAGTTTGGGTCCTCCTCAACGAAAAACCAAACACACACTTAGCTGTCTGAACAATTTTAGTTTGACAAACAAGTAATGCATTATTCATCTATTATTGCATGTGTCATTGGGATTTCGAGAAGTCATCATAATTAAAGCTGTTTAATTTATTAAAAAATATAAAAAAATACACTTGAAGAGAATGAACAAACAGATCAGGTCTCTTAAAGATATTGACTAAATTTAAATTATTAAAGACTTCACCCCACTATTTTCCTGAATGTTATCTCTCTTCCATTGTTGAATGCGTACCATGGTTTTTTACCACTCAATAATCTAGCAGTTTCATCAGTTTTGGTTTGACAAATAAGTCATACTCTTACTCATTGACAACCGCATATTATTAACACTGTCGCATGTGTCATTAGGAATTCTGAAAAGTCTGATGTTGGATGTTTTGATTTATTAGGGTGTGTTTGGTTTTTCATTGAAAGGACCAAAATGTACGTTTGACCAAAAGTTACTCTCAAACTTATGTTTGGGTACTGGTTTGGACTGTCACTCAATCCACTTGGTGTTTGGGCACTTCCTAATTCAATTTTATCTTTGGATTTGGGTCATTTCCCAATCCTAGACATGTGGTCAACCCACAAGACCTAAGGTTCAGGATTGTGGCCCACGACAACATCATAGGAGAAAAATTGGATTTAGTTATTAGTAGATTGGATGAGAACAAGAACATGTTGAAAATGACTTGGTATACAAATTGTGAAGTGATGAATCAAGAATGTGACAAGTGTAAAGGCAAGTATAGTGTCATATGGAGTAACAATGTAGTTATTTTAATTTACTATGGTCAAATCAGAGTAGCAGAATACCTAGGTGGTAAAAAAACAGGACAAAAATTAATAATAATAATGATAATAATAATAATAGCAATTTGACCTCGACCAACGGTACTTACTATAATTATTATATTTATTTTAATTATGTCAATTATAATTATAATAATGATCTTTGCCGGGTTTTTTTTTAATACTTTTTATTTATATAAATTATGAATTAATTTAAGATAATAATTAATTATTATATAAAATATTTTAAAATATTCATGCATACAAATGGAAAGATGCCTACTACCAGCACTTGAAACTTGTTAATATTGAAAATGTTTCTTTATATCATAGAAATGATTAATTTTCTTAACATTTTCTATTGTAATAAATATTAATTTGTCAGTAGTTTTTTATTTTTATTATTATTTTAAATTTACAAACAAAATTTATATTTTCAAATAATACAAAATTATATTTTTTTAATCATTACTTATGTGTGAGCTTAATATTAGTGATATACATGTGATGGGTTGAGAATCACTCGTCTATTTGATTTTGGACCATTTTGAGTATATTTATATTATGGTACAAGACCTAGTAGTTGACAACCCATAAAGGGTGAAAAATAGTGATATCCATGCGATGGGTTGAGAATGACTTGTCTATTAGGTTTTGGGCCAATATGAGTATGTTATATTATGGTACAAGGCCTAATCGTTGACAACCCATAAAGGATTATGGTATGATATTTATTAAGTTCAAGACCTTCTCTCTAGTTCATTTCTTATTAAGAACATACATACTCTTCAATCAAAGCTAAAGCTACTTTCTTTGTAAAGAGAACAACTTTAACCTAGTGTTTTGTGATATTCACCAACATGGATGATAAACGCCTCAAAAGGTATGTACAAATTTAATAACAAATAGTTTAATGTTCTATTTCCAGTTTAATATGTAATTCATTATTTGTTTATTGACCTTTCTGTTTTCATGAACATGTTGCTGGGATTGACCCAAATTCTTAAATCAAAGATTGTTATCATTACTTTCTACTTTATTTTTAGATTCATATCTTGTAATTAATATTTTGATATTTATTAAATATGAAAAATACATGAGAGATCGATATGCAAGATAAACTCATATTTATGTAGATGGGGATCAGGTAAATATTATTTGGTGAATATTATTATTTCATGGTTACTTTGGTGTATCACAAAAAAAAAGCGGTGAAGAACTTAGGAATGAAACTTTCATGAAAAATTATATTAAAATTTTATCAATTTAATTATCGTAGTCATATATATGTAAGAGTATACCAAACTAGCTCTTAGGATTAATAGGGTTTCTCATAATCATATAACTCAGATCAAATGACGATACAGTGAAAGAACTTAGGCATTAGTTTCGCAATTGGATGATTTAGCCGTCTGAACAATTTCAATTTGACAAACAAGTAATGGATTACTCCTCTATTGTTGTATATGTCATTGGGATTTTGAGAAGTCATCATGACTAAAGCTGTTTAATTTATTAAAAAATAAAAAATACACTTGAAGACAATGACCAAATAGATTAGGTCTCTTAAAGATATTGACTAAATTTAATTTATTAAAGACCTTACCCCACTTTTCTAAAGGAAAAAGCTCATTTAAAGGGAGCAAAAGTGTAAAGTGAGAAAGTAAGAGTATATTCACCCTTGATTAGTTGAAAGTGGATTGAGATCTCAATGCGCTTTAACTAATCAATGGTAGATATACTCTTACTTTCCCACTTTATATTTTTACTCACTTAAGAATAACCTAATCCTTTTCCGAACGTTATCTCTCTTTCATTGTTGAATGTGTGAACCACCATGGTTGTTTTTGACCACTCAACAATCTATCCGTTTTAATAGTTTTGGTTTGACAAATAAGTCATACGCTTACTCATTTACAACTGCATTTAATAACATTGTCGCATGTGTCGCTGGGAAATGTGAAAAGTCATTTTATTAGGGTGTCTAGGTTTTCCGTTTGAAGGACCAAAACGTACGTTTGACCAAAAGTTACTCTCAAACATATGTTTGGGTCCTGGTCTGGACTATCACTTGATCCACTTGGTGTTTGGCCACTTCCTAGTCCAAAGTTATCTTTGGATTTGGGTCATTTCCCAGCCCTATACATGTGGTCGGCCCATGAGACCTAAGATTCAGGATCATGGCCCAGAACAACGTCATAGGACAAAATTTGGATTTACTTAATAGGAGATTGGATGAGAATAAGAACATGTTGAAAATGACTTGGCTATACAAACTTTGAAGTGATCAATCAAGAATGTGACGAGGGTAAAGGGATGAGTTATTGTCCTTTTGGGAAGTATAGTGTCATATGAGGTAACAATGTAGTTATTTTAGTTTACTACTGTCAAACCAGATTACCTTAGATGATCAAAAACAGAACAAAAATTAATAATAATAATAATAATAATAATAATAATAATAATAATAATAATAATAATAATAGCAATTTGATCTCAACCAGTGGTAACTTTGCCCAGACAAGCCATCATATCTAAATAATTATTATATTTATTTTAATTATGTCAATTATAATAATTATCTTTGCTGGTTTATTTTTATTTATATAAATTATGAATTAATTTTAAGATAATAATTAATTATTATATAAAATATTTTAAAATATTCATGTATACAAATGGAAAGATGCCTACTACCAGCACTTGAAACTTATGATTCTTGTCCTTCACCTCTTTCTTTTCTTCTCTCACTCATTCTATGCTCCTCCATCCACCACCAACACCCTCACTACCTTTTACGATGCCTTTTGAGGATGCCTTTTTATAAATAAACAATTCTGAATGCATTTAATTGCAAGTTGTTTTGTGTTTGCAGAAAATTATGTGGTTATGAAACAATCATGTTTATTATGTTTTTTGCTTAATAAAATAATATGTAAAGGGGTGTTTGGATTGTGGGAAACAGGGAATGAAATTTTGGTTTGGTGCACTAATTTGATATTGGTTTGGAATATTGTTTGTTGTGTGTATATAGGATTCTTGCTAACAGGCAATCTGCTTCTCGATCAAAGGAGAAGAAAAATCTTTATTTAAAAGAGCTAGAGACGAAGGTGGAGAGGCTTCGGACTGAAGCAACTAACATCTCTGAAGAGCTTGCCAAGCATGAGGTATGTCCTTTCTTTTTACATTTTGCATTTACATAGCTTTAGATAAACACAAGTTTGGTAACATATTAGTGCATGTTTTTCGTGGATGGAGATCTTCTGTCCCAATTTTCTGTCACGTTCTTTGTTCCCCACCAATAACAATTTGATACTTAGGAAAACAAAATCACAATTCATTAATATTTATACTCATTCTCAACATTTGATTGGTGAGGGACATTGAGACACCATTTTTTGGGACAACAGATTTCTATCCTGTTTTCATTACCGCTTGGGAAATTGCAAATGTACTTTTGAGACAAAGTACTATAGAGTTTCTTTGGGGCAAACGTACTTTTGGACCCAAACATATGTTTGCAACCCTAAACCAAACTTAGCTATAGTGTTTGACAACACTGAATTTGAGTTGTGTGGTCACAACAATTTATGGAACATACAAAGTAAATATCAGGGGAATTTTCTTTAAACGGAAAATATTGTAATTTGAAAACATTTTTTAATATCGTAAAACCAAATGAAGTGAGAAGTTTTGGATGCTTCTCAGTTATGTAAAAAATTTAGTATGAGAAATATATTGTAGTTAGATAGAATTTCTTTGTCAAGATTGTTATTAGAATGAGTTGGTATTGTTATTGAATCTTTGACAAATGAATCATCCTGAATACTTTAACTTATGTAACGACCATTCTTAAATTTTTAAAAATTCTTGTTCATATCTGTCAATTTTTTTTGCTGTGTAGCATTACGCTTTTAGTATTTTTCTAGTTACATTCGATTTATGTAAACTTGAGGGTGAGTCTTAGCACAATAGTAAGGTAGCAGCCTTGTGACCTGGAGATCACGTGTTCAAATCTTGAAAACAACTCTCCACTTGCGAGGTAAGACTCTTCCACGGATCCCACCAAGTGGGAGCCTCGTGGACTAGGCCTCCCTTTACATTCAATTTAGGTAAACTTACATAACGAGCAAAAGAATTAAAAAGGAACAAACTTATCCATATCTCACCTGATGCAGAGAGAGACTGCACATTTGGCTGCTTGTAATAAGGAGCTCAAAATAAAAATAGAGGCTAAGATACAACAAGCACAGCTTAAACAAGGTATGCACGGTTTCATATTTGTTTATGCATGAAAAAATGGAGTTATGCTTTCCCCTTTATCATGTCATATTGAATTGGATAAATGAAAAGGCTCAATCATTACACTAGTTCATTGTATGAATAGTATCTCATGTGAATCAATTTTACTACTTTCCAAAATTATGCACTACAGAATTGCTGGGAATTTCTAATGTAAACTTTTTTAAAGAATTATGTTCAACTTCAGGGAAAAAAGTATTGCTTCAAGTTTGCTGACTTGAAGATTATTCCTTTGGTTGTTTTCAAATTTAGGATGTGAATATTAACATTGCTTCCTATTTGCTTGCAGAACTCAATGAGTTAGTGAAGGAAGACATTGAGCGCCTTAGGCAGCAAAATATCCATATGGCTGCTATGACTGGTAACCGGGTGCTGCTCAACCATTTGGTTTTTTCTCAGTCAGCCATGCAACACATGACTAATCCTCCACCCCAGCATCCACAACTTGGCATGCCTCCTCCTCCCATTGATCAGCCTTTTACTGGACAGTACTGCCCTAACTTCATGGGCTTCAACCAGCAGATGTAGCTTATGATAGTAGCAGTAAATGAGTGGTTATAGTAAATGTGGATTGTGAAGGGTATCTTTATGCATCTCAGTCCTGGTCTTTTTTTGTTATTATAGAACTGTATCCTATTAAGTACTTTCTTTAGTTCTTCTAAGTTAGAGGCACATATATAGCCTTCTAAATATATGTTTAATAGCTCTTGGGTGGAATCACAGTTAACAAAAGATATTCAGAATGACTAGTTTATAATAGATGTTGAATGAAGTTTATTGACTAATCAGCTTGTGGAATTACATAACAACTTTTGAATGTACCAAGTTGAAGTAGAAAGTGTTCTCTGTCGGTATGCATTAGGTTTTAAGATGTGCCTCTATAAGTCAAAAAGTATTTGCAGACACTAGTCTGCCATTAAATTTTTCATGCTAAAATAAAATGTTGACTTAGAATTATACTAAAAACAAGAGTGACTTTCATATCTTCCCATGACATGTGGCGTTTTTTCTTTTAAAAAAAAATATATTTGGTTCATTAGAAGTCGTCACTATAATTTAAAAGTATTGTAAGTTCTTAATTATTAACTATCCTTGGAATATTCAGACAGAAACTCAAATATGATGTTGAAAACTTGATATTCAAATAACATTACTCTTTTTTTTGTCAAATGGTCAAGTGAAGAAGAGAGATAGACACAGGTTATAAAGAAATTTCACAATTTTTGAGTGAGTTGAGTTTACTAATAAAATCATTTTATATCCATCTTTCTCCTTTATTTGACCACTTAGACAAAGAAACAACATGAGATGGTCCATTCGTACGTTGACTTGAAAATCACATGATCGATTAACTGTTTTCTTTTCTTTGGATCTATCCCAAAACAATCATCCTTGTTGTAAAAGGTAAGTCCTTTTTTAATTTGTCCATCGGATGTAACGAAAACAAAATTGACTAATGGGTTTACGAAACCATATACGTAAAAGATTTGAGTTTCGACTCAGTTGTGTAGAACTTTAGAGTTTCTTTCGTTTGTTTCTAATTTTCTGTTTTTATTTTCTAATTTTAAAAATAATTACAACATAAATGATTATAAAACTGTCATATTGTTTTCATCCTTGTGAATTCTGATTGTTGTAAAAGGTAAGTCCTTTTTTTGTCCACCAGATGTAATTATAAAGTTGTCATATTATTTTCATTCTATTTCTTGTTTCCAAAGATTTGTATAGGAAACAGTGAAAACAAACAAAAAGTTGTTTTCAGTGTTTCATGTACAAACTTTTGAAAAAAAGAAACAGAATAAAAACAATTTAACAATTTTGTAATTATTTGTATAGTAATTATTTATATAAATAAGAAATGAAATTAGAAACAAATCAAACAGACCCTTATTTATCCACTTCCCATAATTGCATGAGAAATAACTTAATGGCAAAGAAAAGTTTGAGTTCAGTTTCATATTATCTTAGTCACACATTTTCCTAAGTCAAATATCTATATATACATTTCAATACCTGGGGAAAGTCTCTCATACCCTTTATTAGAACATCGACACGTGTCCAAAGTTGAGGACAATTTTGTCACTTTTGATTTCACACAACAAAATAGCTCCCTTCTTCATTTTCAGAAAAGCTTCCTCATTCTCGAAGCTCCCTTCTTCGTGCACCATTTCTTTCTCTCAGTTTTTTTTTTTACTTCCAAATTTGAAATCTGTTCCTCTCTTTTCTTCTCTCTCAATCTCATCCACATCATTTCCCCTAACCTAACCTTTTTCTTTGCATCTATTCTCATCCTCAATTCCATTTTTCTCTTTCTCTTTTTTCTAACATCACCATCGCTTAACAAGCTCGAGGTACTTCTTATTCCTTCCTTCTCTTCTCCCCTCTCCATATTTTCTTCTTTTTTAGCTATTTTTTACATTTATTGAGTGATTGTTACTTTGATTGCTCTATTTATGAAGGTAATCGGGTTAGATTTGCAGTGACCAAGGGTAAATCTCAGGTGCATCTTCAGTGTACCTGACCTCAGTGTAAGAGTTTCGATCTTCCCCTCCCCCCTCTCCATTTTTTTTTCTTTTAAAGCTATTTCTTACATTTATTGGCTGATAGTTAATTTGATTGCACTGTTTATGAAGCTGAGCTCTCTCCCTGGTGCTCTTCCTTTTCATTTGGATGCTTCAAAACAGTTTTTGCTGGTGCTCTTCATTTTCGTTTCATTTTGTTTGCTGCTTCATTACTTAGATATGTCTCTCCCCAAATCTCTATATTTTGTTTGTGTAATTTCTTTTTATTTTTTGTAAATATTATTTATGTTGTAATCTAATCGAGATGATATGTGAGATTTTGATTAGGAAGACAGTCCACAGCTCAATCATCTGTCACTATTTTTGTTTGTTCCTTTTTCAAGTTTCAGGGACTTCATTGCTGATTTTTTTTTTTATTTTTTGTAGATATTATTTATGTTGAGGATGAAGAATGTGGTTGTTCTCAACAAATACTACTGTAGTAAAGTTTGAGCAACCCTTGCATTTAAGTTGTTGAATTTATTTAAATTATTTCTTTCTTATCTCACACTTTTATCTGTAGTAAGTTGTTGTGCTTAATATATGTCCTACACTTATGTATCAATTTTAGATGTATGAATTTGAAATTGATCAGGAATTTGAAAATGCATATAGTAGTGCAGATTTATATAGTAGTGGACATATTGTTGGGAGAATTTGATTATTTGGTGAGTTTGTATTTTTGTAGTGCAATAGAGAATGCAATGCTCTTTATCATAAAACTCAAACTTCATGCTTCCATTCAAACGTATACTATCTTAGTTATCGAAGGTATTTTGGTTTTAGAATTTGATTTCAAATTATTAAGATCTCTCCTTATAAGCCTTCAAATTATTAAGTACCATCCTTATAAGCCCTCTATGAAACTCTCATCACCTTGGGTTTGATTTAAGAGTCTTTTATGTGAGAGTTAGTGGTTTTCAGGTGGATGAATCTACCCCAATCTCTTTCTCTTAATCATTTCCTTTAAGCCCTGATACCCTTTTAGAAGCAGCATGTACTCTAATAGAGTGTCTTTAGTTTTTGGGTCATAACTGGTGTGTCTACTATTTTCATGACTCTAGCGTATGCTTATATGCTTATGCCTACCCATAGTAGAAGAGTTCACTTTCATTCTTTATTGGGTGATACTTTCATTTTTCCATATTGATTGTGAATTTTGTACAGGATGATCACGAATTTCTTAGGGTCCTCTGATGGGAACCCCACTCTAAGAAGAAGGCTTTTACCAAATATACAAAAAATATGAAACTGAGGAAGGAAAGAAAGATATTGAATCTCAGCTTGAGAAATAGAAAAAGCACACAACTTTCATTTGTGTTCTGGCTCATACTTAGGCAATGAAAATGTTCTTATTGGATTTTATTTGAGTTTATTTCTTTCTGTACCTTTTTCAAACACCCTTTATTCTTTAATAGGTTTACGAGTAATTTCTTGGTAGTTATCATTGCTGGATTTTGGTATCCAGTAAGGCTAAGTGAGGTATAACAAGGCATGCACCAAGGCATGCACCTCTGTCACCATGGAAGCTTGATTCTGATTCACACATCTAATATAGTAAATCTAGTTTGTATTGCTAAATTCATTATGCTTATATAATGTGTTTGTCGTGTCAAGTTATTTACATATTAAATGTTGTAGGATATTATTTTTACTGGCTTACAAGCTGCCGTGTTTCTTTTTGTAAGGTATTTCTTTGTATGGTGAAGATAAAGGCAACTTATCTTAAAATGATCACGTCAAGATAAAGGCAACTTATCTAAAATAAATTAGGTTGTGTACAGGGCAAAACTTACAGTTGCTTTTTCCTATCTGCACATGTAAACAATAAACTTGGTTAGAGAGAGAGAGAGAGATATTCTTTTTCTCTCTTTTTGAAATTTTTACATGAATTCCAGATTATAAACCTCTGATTTGTTTGTCCAAATTCTTTTAATGGGTAACTAGGAGCAAGCCCTTATGTGTTCAATCAATAATTTTGTTATTTATATTTGATGGATGGGTAATTGCTTTAAATAAGTTGCTTGCAATTTGCTGTCTGTCATAAAATCACAATATTGTAGGGTCCATAATATTGTGGATCTTGATAGAATAGCCCTGTGACTTGCATTATTTATATTCCCCCTTTCACATCCTTTGTTGATTTGCATGTTTCTTTCAACTGAATGTCATATAACAAGAAGCTCTTTTTCTTCTCTATAATTATCTTATTCTCTATGCTCACCCGTCTATGACAACCCGTCTGATCAGACTGTTGATCTCATGGACGGGTGATCAAACGGGTTATCTGATCTGAGTGGCTGTCATAGACGAGTGATCTCATAGACAGGTGAGCATAGACGTGTTATCATAGACAGGTTACTTCAGTTTCCCCATATACAAGTTGCATCCTGTCTATGCTCACTCGTCTATGACAACCCGTCTGATCACCCGTCTATGACAACCCGTCTGATCAGACTGTTGATCTCATAGACGGGTGATCAGACGGGTTATCTAATCTGAGTGGCTGTTATAGACGAGTGATCTCATAGACAGGTGAGCATAGACGTGTTATCATAGACAGGTTACTTTAGTTTTCCCATATACAAGTTGCATCCTGTCTATGCTCACCCGTCTATGATAACCCGTCTATAAGGAACCTGTCTATGATAACACGTCTATACTCACCCGTCTATGATAACCCTCCTGATCAAACGGGTTGTCTTATTTTGTCAGCTACTTTAGTAGTTATATTATCTAATTTTTTTATTGTCATTTGAATTTGATATGCATGTTTATATGAAACAATTTATGTTTAAAATTATTAACATAAATTATTGATTAAGTAGTTAAACAATTACTGCACTAAGATTTTGTTGACAGGACTTAAACTCCAATTGCATGAAATTTTATTTTTCAATTTATGTATACACAATTGTCACCTGGATGCTTTGGGAGAACTACTTAATGATGCAAATGGTGTTATTAAGCTTAGTCCTTATCTTTTTTCTTTGTATTTCCTTCTGATGAACAAAATGAGTTTACATTTATATTTACTTTATGAAATATACAATTCAAAATGATCTATGAATTTTCTATCTTCAATATTATATAAATCAGTTTCTATTGGTGTGATCATAGACAGGTTCCTTTAGTGTCCCCATATACAAGTTGCATCCTGTCTATGCTCACACGTCTCTGTTCACCCGTCTATGATATCACCGGGCTATGACAACCGTTTATGAGAACTCGTCTGTGCTCACCCGTCTATGATAACCCGTCTGATCAGACGGTTGATCTCATAGACGGGTGATCAGACGGGTTATCTGATCTGAGTGGTTGTCATAGACGAGTGATCTCATAGACAGGTGAGCATAGACGTATTATCGTAGACAGGTTCTTTCAGTTTCCCTATATCCAAGTTGCATCCTGTCTATGCTCACCCGTCTATGACAACCCGTCTGATCAGACTGTTGATCTCATAGACGGGTGATCAGACGGGTTATCTGATCTGAGTGGCTGTCATAGACGAGTGATCTCATAGACAGGTGAGCATAGACGTGTTATCATAGACAGGTTCCTTCAGTTTCCCCATATACAAGTTGCATCCAGTCTATGCTCACCCGTCTATGATAACCCCTCTATGAGGAATCTGTCTATGATAACACGTCTATATTCACCCGTCTATGATAACCCTCATGATCAAACGAGTTGTCTTATTATGTCAGATACTTTAGTAGTTATATTATCTAATTTTTTGTTGTCATTTGAATCTGATATGCATGTTTATATGCAACAATTTATGTTTAAAATTATTAACATAAATTATTGATTAAGTAGTTAAACAATTACTGCACTAAGATTTTGTTGACAGGACTTAAACTCCAATTGCATGAAATTTTATTTTTCAATTTATGTATACACAATTGTCACCTGGATGCTTTGGGAGAACTACTTACTAATGCAAATGGTGTTATTAAGCTTAGTCCTTATCTTTTTTCTTTGTATTTCCTTCTGATGAACAAAATGAGTTTACATTTATATATACTTTATAAAATATACAATTCAAAATGATATATGAATTTTCTATCTTCAATATCATATAAATCAGTTTCTATTGGTGTGCTTTTGCTTTTTTTGTTTTGTCTAAGGAATTAAGGATCCTTTAGCGGAACATTTATTTGTGGTGTTGCTTTCCTTCTAATACAAATTCATCTTCATCTTCATCTTCATCTTTTATAACTAAAAATCTGATTTTTGTGATTGGAAGTAAAACGTAACGATGATCGAAGTTTGTTGCTATTGAGTAATATAGAAGACGTCTAGTCACATATCTAATTGAAGGATATGATTTCAGATGGGTGTTGAATATTTTTTTTAATTGTATTATATGACAATTTTGCATCAAATTATAAAATTGTTTTAGATCAAAATAATTCATGCAAGTTCTATTATCCTTGATCAGTCTTTTGGTTGTATACTTATAGACATAGTCCAATGATATAAATAAGTTATGTGATATCTCTTAATTGCAACCATTTATAGAGATGATTGTGGGGTTGAGTTGTGGTTCAATTAATCACAGTTTTTAATATAGTATTTTTATTCAATATATGTAACTTAAATTGAGATCAGATGATACATTCATCACGTGGAGAGAGCTTTCTTCATTCTCTTAATGGATAACATCTTGAACATGTCAAAGTAGCTCCAAGTTGATAACAAATCTTATAGTTTGATTTCAATTGAGTTATGGTTAGTGTGTTTTCTACAATCTTATTTTATTAGAAAATTAGCAAACCAATATCTGAATTGAAGTATGTTTCTAAGCATCAAATTCACATATGATATAGACAATTGTTCATTATAATTTGTCCCTAATTCATTTTGTTTTTCAATTTTATTTCATCCTGTCCCTAATTCCATTTGGTGCAAATCATTACATTGAACAACAACCTTTGCTTCAACTCCGAGGTTATTTGTCTTATGAGTTACAATTTAACTTTTAGAAGAAAAAAATGTACTAAGCAACGCGGAATAACCCGTGTGAATGTACGGATATACAGCTAGTTCCTGTTCATACGGTATACAGCTAGTTCCTCTTAAAACCAAACCATTCCTTTGAGCTTTGGGTGACATGTGGCTCGATCTGATGAAGAGTGGTTATATTGGAGATACGCGACTCTTGGAAATGTGGCATGGAGTGCTTTGGGAATATTTGTTAACCATTGATTACTCAGGAAATTAAGGAAGTGTAAAAATGACGAATTTTGAGATTACACAAGTTCTTTATTGGCCGAGGTATTCAAATCAGGTGAAGCCATGGTTACTAAAAACTCGAAAACTAAGGGTTTGGGAGTTGGGAAGGAAGAGAAAGAAATATTGAGAGTTTTTAAAAAGAAATAAGAATTTAAATAAATTTTAAAAGCATTTCAAAACCTTTCAAAAATCTTCCCTAGTTCATTTCTTATTTTTCCCAAATTTTAAAAGCCTTCCTCCTTATAATACAATAAGCAGATAGCTATGCATTTCATATATGCTAGACAATGGCTAGCCCAAGGACGGCAAATTGAACTTTGGTTTATTTCAAAGATATCATCAAATACTAAATGAACTTAACGTTAACTTAGCAATCAATATCATTACACCAACAAGAACAAAGACACCCCTGCCCTATGATTCTACCAAAGAAAAAAAAAATTGGATTTACTGCCTCCAATTGGGGATATTAACAAATAATCATGGATCACTATACATGTCGTTACCTTCAAAGTAACATTGGCCTGCAGTTTAATTGATTATGAATATATATATATATATATATATATATATATATACATGTATAAATATCTGGTTTTGAGCCAAGACTTAAATTTATCACATATGTCCTAAGCACATAGTGATCAAGATAGAGAGACACAACTGATAACTGCAGCTGATTTTATGTGATATAAGAAGCATTTCTTGGATCAACTACTACTGCTATTTTTTTTTTGGCAGTGACTGAGAATGGAGCTGATCTATTTGCTGCTCTTATTTTTCCTTTCCTTGTTAGTATTATCAGTTTTCTGGTTGCTGTATCTTACTCGTCCCCCTAAAGCAATGGAAGGCATCCCTGGCAGCCTTGGTTGGCCTATTGTGGGTGAGAGTTTCTCATTTCTCTCTGACTTTTCAAGTCCATCTGGAATCTTCAGCTTCATGAACAAGAGGCAGCAGAGGTAACAAAGATCAAAATTTAGAACTTTGTATTAGTATATGCTAAGTGCTAAGGGTCTCTTTAGTCTATTTCTAGTTACCTGTTTTTATTTCCTAATTTAAAAAATAATTATAAAACTGTTATATTGTTTTGATTCTGTTTTGTTTCCAAATTAAGATTTGTATAGGAAACAGTAAAAATAAATAAAAATTTGTTTTCAGTGTTTTCTGTATAATGTTTTGAAAATAAAAAACAGAATGAAAACAATATGACAATTTTGTAATTATTTATGTTGTAATTATTTATAAAAATAGGAAATGAAAACAGAAAACTAGAAACAAAACAAACAGGCCCTAAGAATTCCTAAGGGCCCTTTTTGCTTTTGTCTTCATTTTCCTATTTTCATTTCCTCTTTTCATTAATAATTGCAAAAATATCACATTTTTTTTCTGTTTTCAAATATTTGTATAAAAAATAATGAAAATAACATTTTTGTTCTTTTCACGGTTCCTGTACAAAAATGAAAACAATGTAGCATTTTTGCAATTATTAGTGAAAATGGATTTTCTTTAATCAAAGCAAACACAAAACAGACCCTAAATTTTTATTGTGCCTGATTTTGTTTTATTTTTTAATAGATATGGAAAGGTTTTCAAGAGCTTTGTCCTGGGAAGGTTCACTGTCTTCATGACTGGGAGAGAAGCAAGCAAGATATTGTTAACTGGGAAGGATGGGATTGTGAGTTTGAATTTGTTTTATACAGGGCAGCAAGTTCTAGGCCCCACCAGCTTGCTACAAACCACTGGAGAAGCTCACAAAAGACTAAGGAGGCTGATAGCTGAACCTTTATCAGTGGATGGCCTGAAAAAATATTTTCATTTTATCCACACTCAGGCAATGGAAACATTAGATCAATGGCATGGAAGGAAAGTCCTGATTCTTGAAGAGGCTTCTACAGTTGAGTGCCAATAGGGATCATATATAATCAAATTTCATAGTTTTAGACATTTTATTCATCTTGAAGGCAAAGGTGCACCACCAAGTGACATATTTGGTCCACTCATTTTGTCACCTGGTGGTTAGTTGACTTTTCAACTCATGTTTTAATACTTCATCTTTCGACATTTTGACTAATCCAAGTGACAAAATAAGTGGATCAGAATGTGCCACTTGAATGGTACACTACTTTGGTGGATGATGCACCTTAGACAACACCTTTATTCCGTACTAAGTCAGCAATTTGCACATTACAGTTTACTCTAAAAGTCATTGGACACATGATCATGAGCTTGGAGCCTACCGGCGAGGAACAGGAAAAGTTTCGGTCAAATTTCAAGATTATTTCTTCCTCATTTGCATCATTGCCTTTCAAACTTCCAGGGACAGCTTTTCATCGCGGTATTAAGGTAACAAAGTACTATTATGTAACTAGCCACAGACCACTGAACAGGTGCCTTATTCAAATATGAAGATCATTGAACATTCCTTTCCTCTGATGCAATGCTATGCATATGCAGGCTCGGGATAGGATGTATGAAATGTTGGATTCTATCATTTCTAGGAGGAGAAGTGGACAAGATTTTCAACAGGATTTCTTAGAGTCCCTACTTATGAAACACACTAGAGAAGCAAATGAAGCAGATGATGTAAATAAACTCACTGATAAACAATTGAAGGACAATATATTAACTTTGCTGGTTGCAGGTCATGATACCACAACTGCTGCTCTTACATGGCTTATCAAATTTCTTGAAGAAAATCCTGCCGTTCTGGAACAATTGAGAGTAATGTTCATTGAAGACCCTACAGTCTTTCTCAATTTTTATGGTTAAAGATTTTGAAATATAACTTCATGACATGTTGTTTTGCAGGAGGAACACATACAAATTGTTGCAAATAGAAAGAGTGGAACAGATCTTACATGGTCTGAAGTTAATAGCATGCCTTACACAGCCAAAGTGAGCATCATACTAAAACATATTAGTCTATACGCTACAATAGTAACTTCAAATTTTCATAGCTTACCTAGATTACTGGTCATTTGAGTTTCAGGTGATCAGTGAAACTCTTCGAAGGGCCACGATACTACCTTGGTTTTCAAGAAAAGCATCCCAGGATTTTGAAATTGATGGTATGGCATAACAAAATGGCAAAATTAATGCACACATAATGTGTTTGTGTTTGTGTCTTATTGAAAAAAAAATGTGATTTGTATGAGATACAAAGTTGGTATTGAATTTTTCAGGATATAAAATTAAGAAAGGTTGGTCAATCAACCTAGATGTTGTTTCTATACACCATGACCCGGAAGTTTTCTCAGATCCTGAAAAGTTTGATCCCTCTAGATTTGATGTAAGTTCCTCCCTGACAAGAAACTCAAAATTATTTTTTCTATTTCTATGGAACCAAAAATTTATTTATTCAGTTAATTGCAGGAACCCTTAAAGCCTTTCACCTTTCTTGGATTTGGTAGTGGACCACGTATGTGTCCTGGAATGAACCTTGCCAAGATTGAAATCTGTGTCTTCATACATCATCTTGTCACCAGATACAAGTAAGATGAGAAAAATATTATTAATAATCTTTTCCATTTTGTTCAAGTTTACTGAATATTTTTCAAAATAACTATTCCATTTTTCCTATTTCTTTCTGCCTTGTTCATTTCTGCTATCATTTTTCCTGTTGGAACTACAATTATTCCGTTGTGTGTAACAAAAATTGATGTCACAGGTGGAAACCTCTGGAGAAAGAAAACTCTGTCCAACCAACGCTTGTAAGAATGCCAAAGAACAAGTATCCTATCATAGTTGAGTCACTATAAACAAATTCATTGAAGGGGAGATAGCAAAGCAAAATCATAAAGAATGGTGCATGGCTGTATGTGGAACAATTATTATGGTTATATGTAGCTTAGTGTGTGTTTGGTTTGGCATTGGAAAGGTCCTAAACGCCCCGTTTGGACAGTTATGGTTTAGTTTTCTGTTATAGTCAGTTATAGCTTAATACTTCAGGCTGGACTATTGCTGTTATATGTAATCATTCATTCTTAATCCAATGAGAAGTTCAATTTCCAAAGTTCATTCTCTTAATATGGTATCATAAAAATAACTCCTTTCTCTATAACCAATCAATGTTCTTGCTTTATCTTTCGTTTCTTCTTCTTCTACCTGTTCTTGTTTCTTCTGCTTGTTTTTCGATTGCTGCCTTGCATGCCTTTGAGGATTCCAAGCCCTTTTATCTTCATCCCTTTGACTCACGTTGCCCTTTGCATGGTAGACTTGTTACTTAAACTATTAACACTACCATTCCCATCACTACTATAGGATTTTTTAGAGTTACTCCTGATTTGATCCTACATGATGTTCTTTATATTCCTGAGTTTCATTTTAATTTGTTGTCTCCGAGTGTATTATTAATACTCGTTTATTCAATTAATTTCACTATTGATTCTTTCCTCATTCTAGACAACAAGGAATTGATGATGATTGACTGGGGTGAATTGGTTGATAAACTCTATATTTTCTCTCCTCATATACATGTTTTTGTATCCACTGCACCATCCAAGACTTGTTCTTTACAAGTTGTTTATGATTCCAGCTTTCCTTTTCCAATTAATTAAGTTTTCAATACTTGTAACAATGCACAGTTGTGACATACTCGTTTTCGTTACAAAGTTCCTTTTGACATGTTTACTGGTTTTTCTTCTTCTACTTCTACTATCTGTCCATTAGCCAAGTTTAGGATATTATCTCATGTTTCTAACAATATCTGTCTTTTTCTCCTTTTGACTTGGTACATTATGATATATGGTGACCATACCATCATGAGACTTATGATGGCAAGAGATTTTTCTTTGCATTGGTTGATGATTGCTCAAAGTTTACTTGGGTTTATATTCTAAAGCAAAACGAGAAGCTCTCATTGCAATAATGAAGCTTTTTAAGATGATTATTGTTGGGACTCTACAAGTGCAAGAGCGGTACAAGTAATAAAGCAGTGAACAGAGTTTTGTTTTTTAAGTAATAAGAGCAGAGTATTATTTTCTAAGGGATTGATTTCGAAAAGCACTAACTACCAACTAATTACTGTTAAATTCCTATTCAAGCAACCAAATATTGGAGGGTATTGATCGCACAAAGTTTAAATTAAAGAAAAAAAATGTAAATGTAACTGTAAATTCTTTGCTTGGTGTTCAAAAATCTTTAGGCAGGGGACGTTATTTGGGTCTCCCTTGGCTGATTGGGAGGAAGAAGAAATCTACCTTCAATTATTTAAAGGATTGGGTTTGGAGGAAGTTTAATTCTTGGAGTGGCAAGCCACTTTTTCTAGCTGGTAGAGAGGTGTTGGTAAGATCTGTTATTCAAGATATTCCATCTTATTGCATGAGTGTTTTTCTCCTTCCCCCTCTTTGGGTGAGGAGATAGAGCGCATGATGAACTCATTTTTGTGGGGTTCAAGTAAGAGAGGTCCTAGAGGAATCAACTGGTTAAGATGGGAGAAGATGGCGGTAAGGAAAGCATTTGGTGGCCTAGGTTTCCGAAATCTTGGTGCTTTCAATATGGCAATGCTAGGGAAACAAGGTTGGAAAATTATTTCTAACCCAGAAGCTATGATATCTAGACTTCTCAAAGCTAAATATTTTCCAAGAGGTAAGTTCTTGGACTCAACACTTGGACACAATCCAAGTTTCTCATGGCGTAGCATCTGGAGTTCCTGGGTTTTGCTTAGAGAGGGGATTGAGATGGAGGATTGGTGATGGGGGTAAAATTGATGCATGGGAGGAGCCTTGGATTTTAAATGGAAAGAGACTGAGTACTGTGCCTATTGCCCACCTGGATCAGCGTAACTTTGTGGTGAAGGATTTTATTCGTTCATCTCACAAAGCCCGGAATATAGTTGTGTTACTTGATGTTTTGCAGCCCGATGATGTTCGAGATATTATTGACACACCGTTGTTGGAGGCTTCAAAGGAAGACCAAATGATCTGGAATTTTAGCACTGGTGGCTTATATTGATCTAGCTATAGACATTTTATGGATTCCTTGCTTAGTGATGAGTCTTTTAAAGTAGAAGGGGATTCGTCTATGCTTTTCAATTTAAAGATTGCCCCAAAGGTGAAGTTTTTCCTATGGAGAGCTTGTAGGAATGTGTTGCATATACGCCTTAATCTGCAAACCCGAGGCATCAATTGCTCTAGTCTTTCTGACACTTGTAATATGGCTCTTAAGAATGCTTGACATATTTTTGTTAGGTGCCCTTCCAATTCTTTGAGTTGGAGTTATGTTCACTTGTGGCGGTTTATTGAGCAAGCTATGGAGAAGGTTGAGAGCTTTCTATCTCTATTTTTTGAGGTCTACGCCATCCTATAAGAGCAGCAGCGGAAGACTTTTGTTATGCCTTTGTGGAGTGTTTGAAAGAGAAGAAATGAAAAATTATGGGAGGGTTTACTGATTGGAATCCAACAAGTTGTGCACCGTGCCCATGAAGTTTTGCAGGGCTGGAAGTTGGCTAAATCCTTTTCTAATCGCAGGTCATCTTCTTCACAGCCAACATGGCCTATCAAATGGGATGCTCCTCCGGAAGGCGTGCTTAAATGTAATATAGATGCTGGTTTTTGTTATGCTTATGGCATCACAGGTTTCGGATGTGCATGTAGGATCACTATGGCACTTTATCAGAGCTAGAACAACATATTTTAGACCAAAACTCATCGTCCATGAGGGAGAAGCAGAAGGTCTACTCCGAGCTATTGAATGGGTTATTGATTTAGGTGAGCAAAGAGTTATCTTTGAGGTGGATAACAAAAGAGTGGTGGATGAAATTTGTTACTCAAGGAAGAACATAACAGAATTTGGTACAACTATAGGCATGTGTAAGGATCTCCTTTCTTCTTTTTCAAACTTTCAAGTGAAGTTTGCTAAGAGGCAAGCAAATATGGTGGCTCATGAGTTAGGTAGGGCCTCTATATTTAGTGCTACTCCCTTCTTTCATGTTTCAGCTCCTACTTATATTAAGTTTGATCTTGTCAAAAAAATAATTACAATTAAGATATAAATTTATGTTCACCATCTTCAACCATCGTTTCACATGATTTCAAATAAATTCCATAAATTATATCAATGGTTTGGTTTGATAATCAAGACTCTAATTCTATTAAAAGCCTCAATATCTAGGTTAATTAATTATGGTTCCATATATCAGTACCCTATGTTTCCTTGAGTATTTATTCAAGTTCCCCTCATTAAGCCTAAGTCTTTATTGGTTATGCGAGAACTATGAGTATATTTATATCCTTATATAGGCTAATCAACACATACACCTATAAAATGTAAATTGAACATGCATTGCTCACAATCATCATCTAAATCCAATTTTCTATGTCTAGCTAGAATCAAATGATTTTTCCAACATCAAGGCAATTGCTTGCCAAGTAATTGAGAGCATTAAGGCAAAATGTGAACATATAAACCAAATTATGGAAATCAAAGGAAATTATAAGAGAGTCAAGTTACATGATCGGATTCAAATGATCCCTATTAAAGAGTTTAACAATGTGTGGCAATCATAAACAACACTGCTAAATGAAGATACATCATTAAAATCAAGAGAAACAATGGGTATATAGTGACAATCTTGGGTATAAGGTTTCCATGTCCTTATTAACACATTTGATAGTCCCTCTCCATGATCTGGTTAATTTTCCTTGGATTAAAACTTAAATACTTCTTGTGAAGAGCATTACATTGTGGTTTGGCTCTGAATCTAAATCTCCTTAAAAGGGGGATGCTTGTGCCTTCTCTCTCTTGTCTATTGGTGATTATTCTCAAGAAATCGAGGATCATCTCTTTGTGAAATGTAGCTTCTCGAAGCAAATCTTCATTTTATGTCCTGATTACAGGTTGGTCCTTTCGATCCAAACTTATTTCAAGGGATGGTGGAAATCCTTTCTCCTTCAGTATAGTAAAAGGCAGTCTGGTGCTAAATTATTGATCTTATGGCTTGGGTATGAAAGAATAAAATTCAATACAAATATAATTCCATCATCAATTAATCCCAAAATCAATAACCTCAAATTATAACATATACAAAAAAATCCGAATATTCATCGACGTTAGGATTTAGGATTACCAGTATGTGTCGCTGATGATGAGTCTATGACGAACTTGTTTCCGAACCTAAAATTGATCCTAACGGCAGCAACAATATTGCGTATGAATGAGGAGAGCAAACTATCTATATTTCACTGTGTCTCTAGGTCTGTGTAGTCTCAATGAGGCAAATGCACTGCAGAGTGGAAAGAAATAGGGACTCACTTACCCATCATAGCAAACAAGCAAAAGGTCTACCATATTAACTCATCATTAAAGTGCTTTATAATTGGAACTAACATTTTTTTTGACAAAATTGGAACTAACATTAACAATATATACTTTAATATTTGACATTCAATTAATTTGAATATTAGATAATAAAAAAAAATAACACTGATTATGTTAGTCCAAATTAAAATAATCCAAAAGGGTAACCTGGCAAATTTGGAAGTCCACGCAAAACTCTTCTCATCAAATGTAAGCAATTTTAGGGTTATGTTTTCTGTAGCTTGGAAACAGTAATTGGAATTTAATAAATCCCAATTAGAAGTGTAACCTTTCTCCTTTATGGGGTGATGTTGGGTAGCAACCCTCTGTGTTCTTTGTTGGGACTTTGTTTCTCCTTCATTTTCAACAATGAATCTTTATTTCCGGTAAAAAAAAAAAAAAGGCACTAGCGTCAAAGTGGGAAAGCAAAACGAGTCACTGATCTAAGTCAAAGAAATTACCTCTAGCTCTAAGCACATATTGCAGGATTACATTTTGGAAAATAAGCTTTCATTAAAATAAAGGATTTAATTGATATGAACTCTTAGTGTAAAAAATTTTCCGTCAACCAAATAGAAATTGTCACATAAGCTAAAAAGTTTAATTGTTATTCTAACTACCTTAAAAATCATTCATATCATAATTTCTGAGATTGGTTGTTAGTGTAAAAAAGCCTTACATTGACGATGCATAACAATTAAACTCTAAAATTAAACTCCAAAAGCATTTCTTATAAATTTATATAACTATGTGGAAACAAGTATTTTATTTATCTAGCATCAAAGTTACTTTTTATAAAAAAAAAAAATCTCAAAGGTTTTGTAAAAGAGAGAGAAAAAAAACTTTGGGCTAAAAACTACTTAAAGAATTTAACAACCATTGTTTTTTTAAAGGTGCTAAAGCCTCAGAAAACACAAAAATAACTAATTAGGTGGTGATTGTTTCATGGTTCCGAAAATTATTCTCATGAATAACTTTCTGAGGAAAATAATGAATCAAGATTTTTATATTGTCAGTTTGATCGTCGTTAAGGGAAGAAAAAGGTAAAGGATTAAAAATGCAAGAAGTTTGTTGCAACACACCAACATTATTCACTCTAGGTACACGCACAAATCAATGTGAACTTTAAGTTCAAAGAAAGTTCATTTGCAGAATCAATTACTATATATTTTTACAAACACCCAAAAGGTCACTAAATCGCATGTACCAGCTACAAATGTTCTTGCACGGTTAATTGTCCCTGAAGGACATCCTACAGGTATGGCAGCTAATGAATCCAAAGTACGCTAGAAGCATGCCATACCTATTGGGGGCAAAGGATATTATTCCTCCCAAGAAAATGGAAATGAAGAAATTGCAAAGTGACACTTTAGAAGATTTCAACACTAATATAGATCAATAAGCCCATATTTCCAGAGAAGCAACCCCAAAAGTGGTTCCAGTATTGACAAATTATGAGATCTTATTAAAATATGAAAATATGAAGGAAAAGAATAAAATTGTTGATGATAACATATTTTCATATGCAATTACTTTTGAAATTATGAATGATAATGAGCCTAAGCCTCAAACTTTGGAAGAATGTTGACATCGAAATGATTGGCCAAAATAGAAAGAGGCGATACAATCTAAGTTACTCATTAGCCAAACATAAAGTATTTGAACTAGTAGTCCGTACACTTGAGGATGTCAAACACGTTGGGAATAAGTGGGTTTTTGGACATAAAAGAAATGTATTGAATGAAATTGTGAGATACAAGACACAACTTGTAGCATAACGTTTCTCACAAATGCCGAGTATAGATTATGGAGAGACGTACTCCCCGGTTATGGATGCAGTTACTTTTAAAAAAATTATTAGTTATTTGGCAGTCTCTGAAGGACTTAACATGCATCTAAGCGATGTATTAACAACTTACTTATATATAGGTCATTCGATAATGACATATATATTAAAATCTTTGAAGAATTTAAGATGCGTGAAGCATGCAATTCAAAACCTCGACAAATGTACTTTGTTAAATTGCAAAGATCCTTGTATGGATTAAAGTAATCAAGACGCATATGGTATACTCGTTTGAGTGAATATTTATTGAAAAACATGTAAAGAATAGTCTTGTTTGTCCTCGTGTTTTCATCAAGAAAACGAATTCTAGATTAGCAATAATAGCTTTTTATGTTGATGATTTAAACATAATAGGGACTCCAGAAGAGATCTCAAAGATTGGAGAGTCTTTAAAGAATGAGTTTCAAATGAAAGATCTTGGAAAGACAAAATTTTGGCCTAATTTTCAAGTTGACCATCTTGCAAGTGGAATATTTATTCACCAATCTTCTTAAGTAGAAACAATTTTATATGGATAAAGCTTATCAATTAAGCACTCCAATGGTTGTTCATTCACTTGATATGAAAAATGGTCATTTTCGTCCATGAGAACATGATGAATAAATTCTTGGTCTTAAAAGTACCATATTTTAGTGCCATTAGTGCCCTTTTATATCTTGGAAATAGTACTAGATTAGATATAGCATTTGCAGTGAACTTATTAGCAAGATTTAGTTCAACATCAACCCAAAGACATTGGACTAGAGTTAAACAAGTTCTTCATTATCTCTATGGTACATCTAATATGGGTTTGCTTCACCCAAATGGAGTAAAGTTTTGGTAGGATATGCTAATGCTGGATATCTTTCTGATCCTCATAAATCCCGGTTGTAAACAGGTTTTGTCTTCACGTGTGGAAAAACTGTTATCTCATGGCAATATGTGAAGCAAAGAATCACAGCTACCTCATCAAATCATTCAAAGATATTAGCTATTTATGAAGCAAGTCGTGAGTGCATATGACTAAGAACTATGACCCAATACATTAGAGGAACATGTGGATTGGTGAAAGAAAATGACAAGCTAACAATATTACATGTAGATAATGCAACATGTATTGCACACATTTAAGGTGGCCACATTAAGGGTGGTAGAACTAAACATATTTCACCAAAATTCTTTTATACTCGTGAACTCTAAAAGAAAGGTGATGTTGATCAGTGAAAATTAGCTCAAGTGACAACCCATCAAATCTATTCACAAAGGCATTTCCAACTTCAATTTTCAAGAAGCATGTGCATAGCATTGGAATGCGTCAATTAAAGGACATTCCATAATTGATGTATTTTGAGGAGAAGTATGTTACTACTCTTTTTCATTCGCTAAGTTTTTATCTCATTGAGTTTTTCTTCGCAAAATTTTAATGAGGCATATTCATAGTGTATAGTCATCCAAGGGAAATGTTTTAAATATGCATATTTTAAAGTGATGAATGACAATCTTAATTTGATATCTGAAAGTATCTCATAATATCTTTACTATAAATTGGAATATTTTGTTGTATTCTAGGCAATATCTTTAGATTTACTTCTTATTTATATTTCCTAATTTGGTTTAGAATGAAGAGTCCATTATCTCTATAAATAGGATTATTGATTTTGTCATTGTACGCACGTGATCAAATTATCAATACAAAGATTATTGGTAGTGTTTTGACTAAACAGAATAATAAGAGTATATTGAATACCCTAATCTTCTCGGTACCATTCTCCATAAAAATTCCCTCCGCCTCTCTTAGCTCAACCTTCCTCATATAGCTTTCTCAGAGGCATGGGGGTGTCATTCTCTTACGTAGGTGGACCCCCATCCTAGACCTTCAGCGCATTTTGCGAGAGAAACACTTTTTTTCCCACGTCATGCTTTGTAAGTGCGTCATACGTGGCCTTCTAGAAGATTCTGCCCCTTAGTCCGTACATTTGGTCTTCACCTCGGGCTTAACTGCTCGATCATCTACTAAGCGAGGTTGGGTTCATCAACTCAGGCGTGTGGTGCTCGAGCTCTTTGGGCTACACTTGTGGATTGGGCCCTCCCTTTAACGGGTTATGTCTTTGAATGGGCCTCCTACCAAATATGGTAGGAACAACTAATTCTTGAAGAAATAACCTTTGAATCCTAATTCATGAAGAACTAGTCTTTGACTTCATATTTATATTTATATTTTTTGGTGAATCATATTTATATTGTTTTGATATCTCTATTTTCTTTTCTATTTTTAACAAATATACAATATTGAACTTCTCTTTAATTAAAAACTATAAACAAACAAATAATTAAAAGCATATTAACATTTCACCTATACTACAAGTTTACGAGAAAGTATTGCATAGACACAGTATCTATTGGGTACAACTAATCAAATTCTCAATAATCACTAAAATAACAATTTAAAAAGAAAACAAAGCCCTTACTAAAATTATGTATAGTTATCTAACATTTTGATTGGTTGTGCCTAGGGATGGGAATATGCCCGACCTGATTTAGCCTAGGCCGGACCTAGCCAATTTAACAAAAAAAAAGTCAAGTCAGGGCTATTTAAAAAGTCCATATAGCTAAAGAGGTCAGTCTAAGACTTTGAAAAAAAACCTACTACGCTTATAAGTCCGACTTATTTTACAATAGCTATTGGTCTATTTAAAGATATAGACATATTTGTCTATTTATTTATGAATGGCTAGTGACCTATTTATGAGTAAAGACCTACCGACCTCTTTATCATTAGAGGTCTTCAAGCCTATTTATAAATGATGACTTATGACTTATTTATAAGTAGAGACCTATTTAAAGGTCTTATTGAAAAGTAAGTCTTTAAATAGACTTTCAAATCACGTCAAGTAGTTAAATAAACCTATTTATGGATTAATTAGACTTTCAAGCATTTATTTCTAATTCACATCTAGCTAATTAACTCGAATAAGAAAAATTTCCACAATCGGTATAAAATATTTTTATATAATATATACTATTACGTTGTTAAAAATATTATATTAATTATATGATAAATATTTTGAAAATTATATTAATAACACAATAAAAAAACTTACACTAATTATTATTAGCAAGTAATTAAGCAATAAGGCTGATATATTGGAAAGTAGCAAAGTGGGAGTGTGAGATATTGAGATATCCAAGCAGAAGTGAAGAAGAAGATTGCAGAAGTTCGGAAAATCAATTAATAGTCACACAAGTTTGAAAAGTTGAAAAAGCAAGGAGAGGAGAGTTGTCACATCCCACACCAATTAGACTTGGCATCCGCATCCACAACCACCAGGCAGAATGGAGGAGGATTCACCGATCTACCGCCTCCCACACGACACCCTCCACCTCATCTTCTCCACTTTACCCCTCCGCCAGATCATCATCTGCCGTTCCCTCTCCAAATTCTTCAACCACCTCCTCTCCACCCCTTCCTTCCTCCACCTCCACTCCACCACCCACCCTCCCCTCCACCTCCTCGCCCTCCGTCTCCGCCTTCCCCACAACCACCGTCACCACCACCCTCACCCTTCCATCCTCAACCTCTTCGACCCTTCCCTCAATCTTTGCCTCACCTTCTCACTTGACTTCCTCCCCTTTCATTCCCCTCTCCCCGTTGCTTCCTCCCTCGGTATCCTCTACCTCTGGGCCGAGTCAGCTCACTCAAACACTAAATCACTTATTGCTTGCAACCCCTTAACCCGACAATTCCGAATCCTCCCTCATCTCGGTTCGGCCTGGTCTCGCCACGGTTCGGTTCTCGTCGACTCGGTTCACTCTTCCAACCGTGTCATCGTATTAACCGAACTCGCCGCCCTTTATTTCTCCGCCGATTTCAACCGCTGGCTGAAATTCTCATCCAACCTCCCGTCGAAGCCGCGGAGCCCCGTTCTCGTCGGAGACTCCGCGTTCGCACTCTGCGACGTTGGCTCGCCGTGGCGGAGCCAGTGGAAGCTATTCCACTGCGACCTCGCCGGCGCCGCCGAGGCGGAGCCGGCGAGGTGGAGCAGGGTGGAGCGGCAAGAGTGGGGCGATGTTTTCGACATCCTGAAGCGGCCGAGGCTAGTTCGCGGCGCCGGGAATAGGGTTTTGATGATCGGAGGGTTGAAGTCGTCGTTCTCGCTGAATTCACCGTGCTCGACGATCCTGATTCTCAGGCTCGATCTTGATTCGATGGAGTGGGATGAGGCAGGGAGGATGCCGCCGGAGTTTTTCCGGTGTTTTCAGGAGTCTAGCAAGTTCAAGGTGTTTGGCGGCGGAGATAGGGTTTGCTTCTCGGCGAAGAGGATCTGGAAATTGGCGATGTGGGACCGGTGTGACGGGAAAGGAGGAGAGGAGTGGCGGTGGATCGATAACTTGCCTGGAAATGGTGATGGGATGTACCGGGGATTCGTGTTTGAAGGGAGGCTCAATGCTTTGCCTTGAATTCGTTGTGTGATCTTTGCTTATAGTTTTGGAGTTCGAATTTGGAATTGGTAATGGTATGTTAATGAACATTGCTTGTTTTTCTAAGTTGTATTAGTAGCCAAATTGTGAAATGTGTTGTAATTGTATCATTAGTTTGAGTTTAATTATGTGATAATTTATGATTAGTTGATAATGTATACCAATTAAATCTCAATAGTTTTACAATGCAATTTTCCCAATTGATTTCTAGAATCTTATATTGAGGAGTCATTACAGCAACATTTGACTTGCTATAAGTTCATTATTAGTATGTTTTTCTTTTAATTTTCATTTTGTTGTTTCCTTTCTAAATTTGGTAGGTTTTCCTCTGATAGATTAAACATGTATTGATCCCTATTGAATTGAAACACTATAAGACTCTATATGCATAATAAACAAATGCTTGAAAGGATTTTAACTCAAATAGTGAACAACGGCCGGAAGATGTGTAGGGTCTTTGTAGTTCCAATCACTGTAGAGCCATTGGATTAATGGATTTTATTACGGGTTTCTGCATAAAAGTGTTGATGGGAATGGGATGTGGCTCTGGTATGGAAACCAGAGGTAATCTAGTCATGTTGGAGAAGAGTTGAGTTTTTTTAGGAGGAAGGGTCTGTATGGCTGGACCTGATGGAAAAGGTTTGGCCCCAGTAATTGCTCAATTATAGGACTAGATATGTGCCCATAATTTTTTTTTTGTTCTAGTATTGGACACTGATAGGGACTTGGGTATTATGGGGTGCCTAAGTCCCACATCGAGTAGTATCCAATGTTCGGTGGAGTACTTAAGTGGTTTGGTTCTTCCCCCTTGATAGCTAGCTTTTAAGGGAGGGTTCCCCAAGTGCTTGAGTGCTTATCATTTGGTATCAAAGACGGGTTGCCAATGTCTCAAAAAGGGCTACCTTCCGAGGGGCTAACCGGAAAAAGCCGAGTGAAGCGTCATAGAGTGCAGCCGCTGGGACGTCGGTTCTCAGGGGCGATGCTATGATAAGGACTTGGGTATTATGGGGTGCCTAAGTCCCTCATCGAGTAGTATGGGATGTTCGGTGAGCTACATAAGTAGCTTGGTTCTTCCCCCTTGATAGTTAGCTTTTAAGGGAGGGTTCCCAAAGTGCTTGGGTGCTTATCAAACACCAAGAGTTTTCAGCTCTTGTAAACAAGAAGTATGCATTTAATTACAGAGTCTATTTCTCCATCTCCTGAATTTCAGCACAAAGGGTTTATAGTTTTAGCAGAGGATGTAAAAGAATCAGTGAAAGGTTTGTATGAATTTATAGAAAATTGAAGTAGGAATCCATTAGGTCTTTGTGGCTACGCGTTTGCATAGGTGTGATGCATATGACAGAGATTAGTTGTGTTAATCATTTAATGAAGTAGAGAAGAGCAGAAGTAATAAATTTTCTAACTTTTCTTTGATCCAATGTGTTTCTCTTCAACTTTACTTCTTCAAACTTTAAAGGCGGAGCTGGTTATGTAGATTTAACAACATGCCTAGCAGTAGAGGCTTGAATTGGGTTTAGCCTCTTGGATTTAAGCTGGGGAGAAATGTCAACTTTAGTCTTTAACATGTGATAGTAAGATGCTATGGTTTGAATCATGTCTTGAACTTACCTAGGTATATTATGTTACTGTCTTTGTGACGATTTTTTTTCTTCACTAGGTGCATAGTTCATCCCTGTACTTTTTTCTGCTTCCATATTGATAAACTTACAACACTAACCTCTGCATCACTCGTGTGGAGTCATCTGAAACATAAATGAAAAATGTATAAAAGTGAAACATCTTGGTAAATGACAGACAACAGATTGATTCCCTATTTGTTATGAACATATGAAATAGCTCAGTATCCTTTTTAAAGCTAAACCTCTGGGTCTGACTTTGTTCAAATTCATTTTTTATCACTGAAGTGCAACACACCCTCAGTATTGTGGAAAGGGATGGTGTACCAAATATGCTTTTTTATCTACACCAAGGCAGTTGTTGCTCAAATTTATATGTTGATGTTTAGGTATGTGCAGTTAATACTCCTCTGTTTGTTATCTGGGTCTTTTAGTTGAAGCAATATCTGGAACAGATTCCTTCTTTCTTTGAAGGGGAAAAAATGGTAGACTAAAAAAAGGCTGGACTATTCTGAATCTGACTTGCAGTATCTGGTTTGAGAAGTGTCGAGTATTCATTTGATTTGTTTCCACTAAAAAAGTGTGGTTTGAGATAGAGCTATGTAGTATGTAAATGTGTGATAGGGTTTTGGTTTAATCCATTTTTTATCTTTAGGATTCACCAACAAATACGTATGGAGGAAGGAGAAAAAGACAGCAGTTTGGTTCTTACATTTGGAATAAACTTCTACATTCCATTCTCTCATTTGTTCCTTATTATGTTTCTATTTTTAATCCATGGAATTGGTATCTGAGCTCTAGCCTTTGGAAACCTAAATCATCTGCTTTGCTGATCTATGCGTACAGAGCCTCAGAGGAAGTATAAGTCTTAATAATCTCATAATATAACTGGTTAGACTGTATTATACTTGGTGGCTGCTAAGTTATGTTGGGTCCTCCACATCCAAGATTGCTTATAGAGTTGAGCTTAGATTTCCCATGAATTATTAGAAGATCTGTCCTCAGTCCCGCCGAGCTTGCTGGTGTTAACATTAAATTGCACTGAGTATGGAGAAAGATGCTTAGCTGTTAGGTCAGTAATTTGGTGGTGGCAAACAAGCTTCCAAGTTAGATCACTGTAATATAACGTGACATTTCGTAACAGCTTTAACAGTTTTCTTGAAGTTTATAGACTCTAAGATTGTTAATTATTGCAGTTGTACTAATTTTGTTTACTTAATTCCATTATTTTCAGGTTAATGGTGTCCCTTTTTATTAGGATGAATAAGGAAATATCATTTAATATTTCTTAGCACTCGTGCAATGTAAGTATAAGTCGCTTGCAAATTGCAATGCACTTGCACCGGATTATATATCAAAGATTACATAGTAGATAAAAAAAAAAAGTAAAAGAAGTTTAAAAATCTGTTATCTATAGAGAATATAATTAGTTGAAAATTGAGATAATTAATTTTAAACTAATAAGTAAAAAATAAAAGAAAGTAGATCAAATAAAGTAAATTTACGGTCATGCTTTAAGGAGTGGATGTTGTTGCAATGTACAGTGTTCGAGAGCAGTGCATCTGCACCCCAAAAATATTCACAAGGTTAATCCAAAAGCTTATACTATTGATGTTGTATCAATAAAATCTAGCACATTTGATAAATAGCTGAGTTTCTTAAATATGTTGTCAGGGGTTCGATTCATGTCGTGTCGCGTGTGTATGGAAAATGTTTATATCTTTATATCTTTATAAAGATAAAGATATAACTCTTATATAACTCATGTTCAACAAAAGGGCATATATTAACATGTAGCAAGATATACTTACACACCAATGCAAATTTCTTGTCTGTGATATTTTATAGTTAAGAAAAAAAATTCTATTAGTTTTTTTTTTTAGATAAAAAGCTTACTGTATTTCTTTCATAATTAAAGAAGCAATACAAAGTGATGCTTGATAAAAAATATTGGGACCAGCCGTGAACAAAGTTGTCTTTGCTAGTTATGGGTTATACTATTCGTTTGTCTCCTAACTAAACTCACACTAGAGTTTGGAAAAAAAGAAAGTAAATTAGAACAAGTTTTTATAATTACTCCTAGCTCCGAGATATCTTTCATATGGTTGTTAACCTTATTAGCGACAACCTGACAGCCAATCAAAAATAACATGATGTCAAGTCAAACTTTGAACCCATTGGATAGCCTTTAGGATACCAGTAGCTTCTACATCTTATAGTTGTATAATTTATACATGGTATTTTAGGTTTTATATGAGAACCACAAGGCAAAAGTAGATAACGTTTTTTTTTTTTTTTTTGATTAAAGATAACGTAATTTTTAAAGTAAACAATTAGTAAAAAAAATCTTTTATATTTATTTTTATCCATTTTACATTTATTTAAAATAATGTAGTTAGTGAACAATTATGAAAATAACTACTTTTAAGATAATAAACTAAAAGGTTAATAAAAATATATCAAAGAAAGTAAATCTATAATACTTCAAGGTGTGAATCTTGATCCAAAGTACATAGTCAAAGAGCAACACATCTAAAAGACACTGAAAAATCTCGAGATTTTAAAAGCTTATACTCTTGATGTTGTTTCATTTGGCCAACTGTATAAATCACACAACATGGCTCGGGCAGTAAAATTACTTTGAAAACACTGCAGGACGAACTTATATTAAAATATTGTTTAAAGAGATTTAACTTCTCACTCGAACCTTGTCAAAAAAACTTCTCACTCGAACCTAGCTAATATTTGTGGGAGATTTAGTTCTCAAACTTGCAAAATTAGACACAAGAATTTGAAATTATTATGCTAACCTATTAGATATAACAATGATCTTGAAGACGAATCTAATAGGTATAACCATCAAAATTTTGCGGAAGTATCTAGTCCATAGCTAATAGACATGGTAGACCCCCTTAGGCCTTATTATTTTAGATAACAACACAATACATGACCGACCCATACTCACTGCTTAGACCCTCCCATCGCTTATGCTATGAATCTCTCCAAAGAAATAGACATCTTTAATCTGTAAACCAGTAAGGGTTGATGTACCTGTACAATATATTATATTAAAAAAAACCACTCAACAAATATAAAACTACTTACAAATTTTCAATTCTATATTCATTTGACTATATATGGGGCCCTGATGGCTTATCTTTTTTTTTTTTTTAATGAAAATGGGTTATACCCCAAACTGAAACAAACTAGAACCTCTAAAGAACGTCCAAGCAGCATCACCTGTAAAAGCATAGGAAATAAAGATAGGTGGAGAATAAAAAATTCTAAGTTGACAATCTAGAGAAAGACCAAACTTAGTTAAAGCATCAACAACATGATGGGCTTCTCTATATACATGCTTCCAAGTAATCTCACTGTTGCCTTCATGAATCTTATTTATAGCATCCACAAGAGCATAACAGGAATGAGTTCTGCAACAACCTTCAGAAACAAAGGTCACATCTGTTTTCGAATCTGAGTACACTTTAATCCGTCGTAATCCTCTCATCCAAGCAATAGATAAACCATGAAAGATGCTCCATAATTCAGAAGCTAAAATCGAACAAGAGCCCACTTTAGCAGCATAACCAACTATAAAATTGCCATCCTCATCTCTAATAACACCACCACACGAAGCTAGATTACCAGCCTCAGTCACTGACCCATCGCATTTCAAAGCCACCTCACCCAGATTAGGAAAATGCCATCTGACCTGCAACGCATTACCATAGTCTTCTTCACAACGATCTCTAAGAGGTGAAGTTACGATACATGTTGCATTTATATAGCTTCAACACTTTTCTTTATTTGGAAAATCAGATCACTAGAAGTCCAATACTTGCTATTGAAAATAGCTTCATTTCGTCGTCATCGTAAGTTGTCCAGCTTGAGTCCAAAAAGAATGATCCAGTCATATTCATCATTGGACGTTTCATTAACCAAGTTGTTGTACAACAACTCACACCAGCATTGTATCACAAAGAAGTAATTGTGGTTTCAAATTAACCTGATGGCTTATCTTCTACTGATGAATTTCCATATTACAATTGCACAATTACAATGCTTAATATAAAACTTAATTCCACGTGCCCTTCACTTATACATGAACATGATTATTGCCGGGGTTACGAGTCCATTGCTTAGTTCATTACATTGAAATAGAGCCATTAAAATAAGATATAGTCTTGGTTCATGTGTAGATAACTAGTATTATATAAAATTAATTACTTGAGGAACAAGTATTTTTGAAGAATTACTTTGGCATAACAAGTCCTAAGTTTAAAAAGAATAATGGTAGATGTATACACACCTTATCTCAACCGTTTTTACCATTTGGTTATAGTCAAGCCTACCAGAGTTTCTGTAGGCATACATTTCAATTTTACCACCCCTATTGATGAGAGATGATGTAGTGTGAGAAGTATCATTAGTTTAAAATATTCATAAAAATAGTTTTTATAAGAGTGAGTTTTGTTTAGATAATACTAACTAAAACTATATTTACATAAAAAATTATTAATTGAATACTAAAGATTAGTCCATGACTTTACGCCAAAGTTTATTAGAGAAGTATATATATTTAAACAACGAAGAAGAAGAAATTTGATGGGAGGTAGTACTAAGTGTAATTAAGGGATTTGATTTCTCTAAAGTGGGTTTGTTTCTAAAGTGAGAAAATAAAGATATTCACACTTGATTTAATAAGTGGATAAAAATCTCAACACACTAAATATTTTAAGGATGTATACACTTTTACTTTCTCACTTTAAACACAAGCTTACTTTGGAGAAAGTAATAAAACCTTACTTTTCGATGGTTTTTCTTTAACAATAAACTAGTGACCTAGTTGAACCCTTAGGACTAAAATTTTCCAATGCTATGCATCAGAAAATCTCATCTTGGATGTGATATGAACAAAATAATTTAGGGAAATCATGTTGTATGACGACTTTGAAAATTAATTATATTTTGTGTATGGTATTTTTAATTTTTGTATTTTCTCAAATAGCATGCCTTTGTACGTAGATGATCATAATGCACATATTTAAAAAATTATGGCCATCAAAGTAGATGCGTGTTTGGATCAGCTGCAAAAATTTGATTATTTCAATAATCGATTATTGTTATAATCGATTATAATAGAATCAGTTTTATGTTTGGATGTGTTCGCTGAAAAGCGATTATAAAATAATCTATTTCGTTTGGATTGTGTAAAAAAATCACTTATATATAGTTAATTACTAAAAATATTAAGAAGTTATTTGTATAATTTAATAATATTTGTTTGGTAGTTAGTTTTATAAGGATGAAATAGGAATAATATTATTGGTTTCAAAATAATTTAACAGCTTTTTAAATAAGCTTCAAATTTCTAACTTCTTTAAAAATATTTTTTTCTTATAAAAACAATTATTTTAAAATTTAATCAATTTATTTAAATATATCAATTTTTACTAAAAAATAATTTTTATGATAAAAAATAATTATTTAGGTAGGAATAATTCTTATCCCAACACCCTCTGGTGGTGACACAAAAGTGATTCCCATTGCAATTTGAAAATAATTAATGTTTGCGAATTTGCTCATGCGACCTGACTTTGCACTTGTTGATCCATTGAAATGACAGGAAGATACAATCAATTCATACAAAAGGTGTTTGCCCCTTTGTCTACTTATTACTTGTTTTTCTTCTTTTTAAACGTTAAGGTCAATATCAAGCTTACCTCTCGGGGAAATAATAGACCTTTAGGATCCGTTTGGTGGTCAGGATAAGGGAGGCAGGATAGGATAAGCTATCATGTCCTGTTTTAATCTGTAGTTTGGTGAACCAGCAGGATAGGATAAGCTTATCCTGTTAGCTTATCCTATCCTGTTACTTAGTTATAATTCTATCCTGAGGTTGGAGCTGGGTTAGAACCAACAGGATAGGATAAGAAAATGTTTTCTTTTATCTCTTACCTTTAATATTGTTATTATTTAATTACAGTTTCAAACCTAATTAGTCAACCTTAATACTAATTAAAATATGTGGTTTAATTAACAATTTTTATAAAAAGTGAAAAAAAAAGTTAATATTTTATAATTTAAAAAAATGGACTAATTTATAATTAAAAAGTCGAAAATATATATTATTAAATATTTTTTAATTTAAATGTATAAAACAACCACGTAATATTAAAATTTATTTTTGAAAAAAAAAATGTAATTTTGATAGAAGGATAATTTTATCATTTGTGGATATTTTATATCATATCCTGTCATTATCTGATGCACATCAAACATTGGACAGGATAAGAGCTTATCATGCTCATATCCTAGCCTATCCTTATCCAGCTCTCATATCCTATCCATCCTTATCATATCCTGACCACCAAACGAGCCCTTATATGATTAAAATCTCTTGGACATTTACGGATGTGTTTGATTTAACGTTTGTAAAATTGAGTTTTGATGAATTGAGTTTTATAAATAAAGTTTTGATTAAAAGTGAGTCGATAGTAATTGATTTATATTTGGATATTTTATTATTAAAAATAGTTTTATTAAAATAAATGTTGTTTGGATTATATCATTCAAACTGACTTTTGAATGTTTAGTTATCAAAATGTCTTTCAACTTTTAAATGAATATGAAAAGTGATTAATTTTTAAAGATTGTATGATAAAAATAATAATTGAAAAACTCAAACTGAGTTTTGACAAACGCAAAAATAATAAATTCTTGCTTCCACCCAAATTCATGTTTGACTCTAAAATTAATTCTTCCAACCATAAATCAAACATCATAAAAAAAATTACAAAAATAAGTTTGAAATTACTAACCCAAATTTATCAATTGCAAACAGCAATCAATACATGAAATACGAGCCAGAATATCACGTTTGGTGATAGGGCAATTCGTTAAGTGTATAAGTACTAAATTCATCCACCCAAGAGGTTGAATTTTGCAATCATGATCCCAATTTGTAATGGACCCCTTTCTTTTTGAAAAAAACTTACTTTTCACTGAACAGAGTTGTATTATATTTATCATCCTCAATATTCTTATCAAAATCCAGTCTAATATATAGTCTTTTATAAATTTCTTTTTTAAAATACAATTCTTATTTATTACTACTATGATATATATATATATATATATACTTTATTTTTTAATATTATCACCAATTTAAATATTCTTAATTTTTTCGGCTTTACCCTAGTGTCCTCACACTGACGTGAGACTAATCTTATCAAAGATATAAGGCTTATGCTTTTGTTTTCTTAATTTGATTCCTAATTTGTAACAAACACGGTCGATTCTCAAATCAGTTCTTCAATTTTTTTCACTATAAATTTTTGTTCATTTCCAAAGAAATGAACCAGTTATCATTCTTTTACGTACATTGTCTGATAGAATGTTTATCATTTGTTATATGTGCTTCATGGAGGCTATCATCTAATCCTCACATTCGTCCAATTTCTTGTATTAGTTGTCATCTTTCACGTTCATATGTTATGTAACTTAGCCTTTGAAATTATTTTTTACTTATAATTTAGTCTCTAATTTATTTATATGTATGATTAATTAGTCATTAAATCTACAAAATTTATATCTCTTTAATCCTTCTAATTTATATATTGTACTAATTATTTATATCTCGATAATTTAATTAAATCTACAAAAGGTTTGCTTGTACTATGCAAAGCGGTTCCAAATTTAATTCTCCGTGTCTTTCCTATTATACAGTGATCACAGAACTTTAATTTATCCATTTGATCATCATTCAATAAATTTTGTTTTGTTAACTCAACTAAACCTTTCTCACTCACATGTCCTAACCTCATATGTCACAATTTAGTTTTATCACACTCTGTTTGTCTACCTACAATAGCTTGAGCTATTATGTGTAACACCCCGATTTTTCGTGCTTTCTAAGGACGATAAACTCAATTAATGAGTTTATATTTTTATCTGTGTTTTAGAAAATGATTTTGGGAAAACTAAAATCATAGTCTTGTTTCATAAAATCGTAGGATCCTTCGGTTAAGTTTTGGGCCGAAAACTCAAACAAAAATCGATCTACGTTTTTCAGATGATAGTGTTTTCTACTATCACGACCTAATCTTGACTAACGGACGAAACTATTAGTCTTAGAATGTATTCCTCTATCTTTTTCCTAAAATGTGTCATGACGTCCAAAATATATAAAATATTTTATATTCGGGCCGATAATCGATCGAGGAGACGATTCGAGCTATCTTAGGGTTTTTTGAGACTCACGATCAGATGTTTTTCATGCCAACGTTGTGTCAAGTTATTTGAGGAAGTCATACCAGTGTCGGGATGATTCCAAATATCGGGATGTGAATTGACTAAATTGCCCTTGGTTAATTTTTATTACCAATTTACCTTTCCTATTATTAAACTAATAAAACCCATGAATATCTAATTTTTCACCCTTATCTCCCCATTTCCTTCGGCAGCCCCCTCCCCCAAATTTACCTCATCTTCTCTACTTTCTCTTCTTTCTCTTCTTCTTCCATTAGAACTCATTTGAAGCTTGAGTTTTGAGCATTTTCTTGAAGCAACCTTCACCAATCTTGGAGGAAAGCTCCATAGGAGGTAGTATTCCAACTCTATCTCTCTCAATCTATCCTTTCTTTCCTCATATGTTCATAATCAAGGATGTTAGGGTTTTGTCCCTAAAATCTTTGAAAATCCATGAAAAATTGTAGGAAAATCGTATCTATACCAAACCAATTTCTATGGCCTAGGTTCATGACATACTTGTATGATCCAAGAGCTTAGAGCCAAGAAATCTCCCTAGCTATATTTTCTAGGTGGAGGCCGAAACCGCCTATGTGTGTAGGGTAGGGTTTGGTTGGTTTTTGATGTTCTGATCTGATATCTAAGGCCGTCACACTTAGTTAGGGTGTTATCCAGAAAATGAGAAATTTTGGAGCTCCCTAGCTATTTTTAGTGTAATAGGGCCGAACCCTAGGGGTGGTGCATTAGGAGAAATCTTTGTTTTGTAAGTTAATGCCGATATGTTTTTCGTGTATGTAGTGATCGGCAACGTACCGGGCTAGTGAGCAAGTTGATCGGGTGTTCAAAGTTTAGCTGGAAGCTACAAGAGGTAAGGGGAAAAACCTGAGGAATTCCATTCCCGACAGTTATGTGCTGCATCGGTGTTTTGTATTGTATGTAAATAGTTTATATCTGATGTTGGTTGATTTCTTGATTGACTGCTGTTGATTGGAATATTTATTGATGTATTGATGTAACTGCTGATATAGTTGAATGCATGTTATACTTGCTGAATGGTTATATGGATGTATCGTGCGCCCTGTTGTGGGATTTAGGCATTAGAGGACCTAATTTTGATTAGGATCCGACATCGTGTAACTTAAAAGCTTTAAAAGTCTGAAATGTGTTTTAATAATGAGAAGTGAAGTTTAAAAGCAAATAGGGCATTAGAAACCTTCAATTGTACAAATTCGATGAGTTAACCCTTTGAGCAAGGGCATTTTGAGAAATGTGGTTTCCAAAGTTATATTGAGTTTATTCAAGAAAAATGAGTTTTTGCAAGCTTTGTTTTAAGTTCGTATTTTACCGAAAAACAACGAAAGAAAAAGAAATGGTCTCTGGACCAAGTTCCGTTTTATGGAAAACCGATCCCGATGACTTTGTGTAAGTATCGAAGATTTGGGTTTTTGGTTTTCGAGTTTTCAAGGAAAGTCGTTTTAAAGCTTAGAAACTAGAAACCGAGACGTCGGGGTTCTAGGGTTCTGCAGAAGGATCAAGGATTCGTGTTAGTTTGTGGTCCGGACGGCTTAGGGACGATCTTTGTGGTCCTGTAAGCTTGAGGATGTTTTTATATCTTGAATCCGGCATCCTAGACTGGTGCATCGGTTAGGGGTGTTGGGATTTGAGTTGTTTTTGGACTAAGTGTCCTATTTTGAGAAAATGTGTTTTGAGGCTTAAAGAGTCTAAGACATTATGGTGGTTGTTAGCGTTGATGCTACAACAAGGAAATATTGATGCGACAAAGATCAATTATCGTAAACTAGATAGTTTTCTCATGCATATTTGTGTGTTGGGCAGACGTGCTGTGAAAAGGGGAACCTTGATAGGCAAGGGGAACCTGAGATGACTTAATGTCATTATGTAACATTGTGCCTTGATGGACAATGATGTCATACGTGCTGTGTGTTCGTATTGTGCCCAGTGAGGAGGACAATATAGTATGACTTATACATCGTGAGTACCACTGACATGCGCGTCCATGTATTATTTCCTGGAAGGTTACGTGCTCACGTTTGGCCGAATGTTGATTCTGGCGTTTGTTATTGTATCCTGCGGGGCAATAGCGTTGAGTCTGATCAACTCGCATCCATGGTGTTGGGATTTCCGGAAATCTAGTTTGAATATTAGTTGAGATATATGGAAGTGCCATGCATACGTTTAGGAGATAACGTTGATTGTGGGGTACGAAGCCCTCGTGACTTTACTGCTATTGTACTTGCTCATACATGCTATGCTATATGATGTGCGATGATTTGAGTGAGTTACATTATATGAGTTGTTGTGTGGATTGGGTATATAGTTGTCGTTTATGGATTCATATATTGGTTTCTCACCCTTGCATGTTTTTGGACGGGTTGTCCTTTGGTATATATTGTATCGTATTTACAGATGGAGCCGACGCCAGATCACCTAGTGCACTCAGGGATGCGCGCCCTAGTATTTGATCAGAGGACGGACCCAGCCGCGTGGGTTATCCACCCAGGAGTGGAAAGCGCGGCATACACCGGACCGGTTTGCACCGTAAATGGGACGACTGAGACGGGACCGCGGAAGAGCACTCGTACCGTGGAGACCATCCAGGTGCCTCTCCCTCCCATCGGGTTGATGCTGCAGGCCCTTATGGAGCAGGGTGTGATCGAGTCGGTCGCCCCCGCTGCACAGTCCCCGCAGCAGCAGCCGCCACAGACTCCTCCCCCGCCTTTTGTTTTGGTAGCGGGCGAGCACGTAGTGGAGGATGTGGAGAAAGAGGAGGAGGAGGAGGAGGAAGACCCTGAGGAGGATCCTCAGGAGGACCCGGAGGATCATCTTTCAGATGCTTCCGAGCCCCATCCACAGGGGAACGGGAACGTAGGTTCCCAGAGTTCTTCCCTTGGTTCTAGCATTGGACCTCCCTCCGGGGGATTGTCCAATGGTTTCCATTAGTTGGACCAGCTTAGGGTGTAATCTTCTTTTGAGGCAGCGGTTTTTGGGTAGTCTGTTAACGGCTACTGATGGCCATAGGTTTTAGAGATATGGTTCCAGACTGTCGCTGCCTAGTTTTATAGCTTTTTAGAAGTTTAGTATCATTCGTTCTTTTGTAAAGGGACGTGTTGTCCATCATATATATATACCTTGTTATTATTACATATGAGCAGTTTTGTACTATCTGGAGTGGTGTTTATAAGTATTAATAAGAAAAAATTTTATCACGATTTTCAGAATCTGCTTATACAAAGGATTTATTTTTTTCGAAAGTAAAACCAGCGAAATTTTATTTATCGTTTCATTAAATGTGTCGAGTTACGAAAGTGGCACGGGTTTTGAGGGTGTCACATTATGGTAGAGCCATTAACACTAGTGCACGAAGCACTTTTAACGTCTGTTAAAAGTGACTTTTAACGTCGGTTTCATTATAGACGTTAATACAGCAGACGTTAAAAGTTTGACATTTAACGTCCGTTCTCAACCGACGTTAAATATATTAGTTTAACGTCTGTTGCCTAGGCCACAGACGTTAAAAGTTAACCTTTAACGTCGCTTATCTATACAATGAACATGAAAAGTATATATTTTTTTAAAAATATAACTTTTAACGTCGGTTTTATATATAACCGACGTTAAAACCTTTTAATGTAGGTTTCAAATAAAACCAACGTTAAAAGTTATATATATATTTTTTTAATGCTGATCATATTTAGTTCCCAACTCCCTGCAGAATTCTACAAATTCATTACACTTATACAACCAGAATTCTAACAAGTCCAGAATACAGAATTTTGCATAATTTACTCAATAGTACTGTTCCAGAATACAGATTTTGCAATATTATTTACTCAACACTAGTCCAACTACAATTCAGAATTCTATACACAATTCATACATATATATAAACTAATCCTTCTCTTCTAAATATGCAGGATCTATATTTTTTACTTTTTTCTCTGCAACATACTTAAAAAAGAAGGTTGCAAAAAGCACTCTCAAGTTTTTGAATTCTTGTTTAGTGAGAGAAGACTGATCACTGAAAGCCTGCACAAGTTCAAATAAACTCAACATTAAATTAAATTATCAACAAAAACAAAATATAATTAATTAACCTGAAAATTAATTACCTGCGTCCATCCATCAGTAATAGACGCTGAGACTATTCAATATATGAAACATCACATAGTAAGCACACTCCCAACTATTTAATTGTCTACGAGACTGCAAATAAATATGAAATTGGATATCAAGTTAATGTATATATAGTGATGATGATGATGATAATAATAATAATAATAATAATTACTATTAATAAACTGTTTACCTTTAGGATATACCAATCAGGATTTGATTTTGACGTGGAAGACCTACTTTTCCCATTTGCACAAGAAATGCTACATGCCTTTATAGCTCTACGATAAATAAAATATTCATGTCAATTATATGTTTATAAAATAAAAGCAAATGTTATAAATTAAATTAAATTAAATAAAAGTTTACGTATGTATTGATTGAGGCCACCACCTCCTTCGTCGGATCATAGTGACACGAGCAGAAGAAGACGACAATATGTTTGCTAGGAATAAGTAGGAGCATTTGCCAATGGCCATTCCTTACGAATGGTGCTATGTATATCTGTTTTTGATTTCTTTCCATTAGGGTCTGCATGTATGCATTGACTTTAGTGTGATCAGTCATGAAATTACCAAGAGTGAGGGAAGGGTCCAAGAATCCGTAAACAGTATCGCTGCCCCTCTCAAGTAATTGGTGATGCAGATACTTAAGATATGCAATAAGTTGATGTTAATTACGTAATATATTGAAATAACAAGCTAAAATTATAATACCTAATTTAATATGTAATATATATATATATATATATATATATATATATATATATATATATATATATATATATATATATATATATAAGGTCACAAAATGTACTTACGTGCACCAAATACTAAGAATTGTGTTGCCTATCCATTCACCATCAGTGCAAAATTGACCAATATCGTCACCAGCAATACTAATATGAGGTTCTCCCACAAAGCCATCGTATTCCATTGGAATTTCAAAAATATCATTAGGATAATCCACACCAAATGCAAACAGACGAGCTGACGGAGACTGATGATGCGTTACCGGCTTCGGCTTCGGCTTCAATTGTAAATAAAGAAAACATAAGTAATTGAGAATACCATAAACATAAGTAATTGAGGTTGAGATTGAGAATAAAGAAAACATAAGTAATTGAGAATGATTATGAAAACCAGGGACAACTCCAACTCCCGCTGCGACAACTCCAACTCCCGCTTTTCCAACTCCAACTCCCGCTTCGACAACTCCACCTCCATATGTGAAGGTTGGGCAACTTCTTGGGATTGCCTTGATGAAAACTCCTTCAAAAGCGTTTGCGTGAAGGTGGAGTCCTTTAGAAGCGAAAACATAAGCTCTTGTCTAAAAGTTGGGTCGGAAATAACATCCTGTTTAACCTCTTCTTTAAGCTCTTTCTTATTGATGTCCTGCTCGACCCGCCTACGTGACCCGCGTGTTCCATGAAATTTATTAATGCCCACCGTCCCTGGAACACCACGAACACGATTAGGGTGGTCATCTTTCCCTAAAGCAACGACCAAGATATAAACGTCCTTGTGGAACGAATGACCCTTGCGAGCTTTGTTCCATAAGCTCCTGTTACAAAGACAAAATTTTAAAAAAAAAGTGTAAGACAATGTGTTACAATTACAAGTAGAAATGTAGTATGTTTAATTTGTTACTTACAATCTTTTCAACAACAACGCGTGTGGCTTCAACTTTAAATTTTCCAGATTTCGTCTTTCGTCCTTCCACCCATGTGTCCTCGCGTGGGGTTGGAGACAGAGGATCAACAATTTCACATACTTCTTCTCCTGCTTCTACCCGCTCTTTCAACTTCTCCTCCCTCTTTCTCAACTTCTCATCCATCAACTTCTTCTCCACCAATCTATACCCACCTTGAGACATGGTGTAGGGGTGGACATTCTTCGTCTGACTCGCTTTACCCTTTTCCCTTTTAACCAAAAACTCAGGACTGGCTCAGCTCAAAACAAATCTATCCCACGTATCCTTATCAAGGAATGAGTAAACAGCAAGAGGAGATTTATCGATCTTCTCTCCAAATATGTACTTACTACCCAGAAAAGACTTAAACCCCGTCCAACGCTTAACCGCAAGTTGAAGCCATTTTGTCTGATGTTCAGGAGTATTTGGCACGGTCCATGTTATCTACATTAATTACAGAACAAGAAGGAGCAATTAGTAATGCATGGATCATATATAATATGCTTAAATAATGTAAATACAAACAAAGAGATCATTGGAAAATAGCGTGATTGACTCCCAAATCTGATCCTTCACATTCTGCGGTACGTGATCCCAATCATCAAACAAAATACTAGTATGGGTTTTAGCTTCCAAAGCCATAAAACTGGTGAATTTCTTAGCAAGGGGTCCCATGGGTTCCAGACGACTATCAAACTCGATCTCAAGCCTCTGGTTATTAATCCTGGATCTGGACAAACTTTTCAAAGTTGTGGCTTTCCTACCCCTTTTTTGGGAAGGCCGACTACCCGACGCTGCTGAATTAGCTCTGAGTGATGCCTGTTTAGACAAAAAAATAATAAATTAACCTTAGCTTAACATGGATAAATAAAAATATAACTAGCCTACTTAATTAACATTATATGTATAAATAAAACTTACACTATCAATAAGCGGAGCCATGACCGACTCATCCTGTGAATGAGGGATGTTTGCTGAATTAGTCATGTGTATGCCTGTTTAGACAAAAATAATAATAAATTAGGTTAGTATAACATGTATAAATAAAAATACCCTAAAAATTAGGTTAGTAATTGATAAGTGCCATATTTACTTGAAAACATTAGAAGTTAAAAGGTACTTATTGAACTTAAATTGGTGAAATTTAGTCTACTTGATTCCCAAAAGATGAATGTTGTAAATAGTTTGATTAGCAGTAAATATATTGTGAAATTTTGAAGATTGCATCTAAAACCTATGTTTTGTGTATATAGGCGAAAAAATGAGAGAGTTGAAGCTTTTGAAGAGCCAAAGCTGAAGAAATTCGCTTAGCTAAGGCCACCCGTCTATGACCACCCGTCTATGACAACCCGTCTATGACCACCCGTCTATAACAACCCGTCTATGACCCATATAGTTATTACAAATGTCATAATTACTTTTTCTTTATAATTTAAATGGTAACTAAAATTGCATTAGGGACATTCCTTTCTTGTAAAAGGAATGTGCAAAACGAAGACTGTGAAGAATGACTCAAAAATCACAAGGTTCTGTTCTGATATAATTCGCTAGGCGAATTGATTTTCGCGGGGCGAGACAGAGACTAGTGTTTTCTGAGAGCAACTGGGGAGGTTCATTCGCGGGGCGAAGCTATGTTCGCGGGGCGAATGCAAGCATCAGTGTTGTGAAGCTCGCTGGTTCGGGGGGCGAAGCAGTGCTCGTGGGGCGAATACATGTTATAACAGTTTTTGTCCAAGACTGTTAGAAATCAGTTGTGGAAGGTGGAGAACTTCAAGATTCACACGGATAAGAACTTCATATGGATCAGGGATTTCACATGGATTGATGACTCATCTATAACCTATTAGTGATTATTGTATAGGTCTATATATACATCTCTTGTTTTGGTTTGTGTGCATAGGAGAGTTCTTTATTCCTAATTGGTCTTGTTGAACCCCAACAAAGACTTTTCGGATGATGAACAACTTGTTCCCAAAGAACGAATTTAGGAAGCTACCTTTGAAAGAGGATGGAAGGTTCCACCCATCTTTAAGGGAACAGACTCCCAAAAGCTAAGGAATTTCAATGAAAACAACGAACAGTAATAAACATGTATTGATAAATAAAAATATAACCCTAAAAATGAAATAGACAGGTACAAACACTAGAAGGGGGTTGAATGGTGTTTGTTAAATTTAAGCGGAATTATAAACTTTTTCGCAAGCACAGACGGGTAAGGCACAGACGAGTAAACTCAGACAGGTCAATCAGACTATTAACTCGTCTGAAGGTTTTCACAGAAAACACACAATCATGCAAGATGAAAATAGGTTTGACAAACACAATTAAAAACCCCTTTAGTTAGATGATAGTTAAGATAAATAATCAAACTAAAGAGTTAAGGGAAAGAGAGAGATCACTCAGCAGGTTTTATCCTGGTTCACCCCTTAACAATGAGGCTACGTCCAGTCCTTGGCAGCACCAAGTTTTCTCACTATAACTGAATCAGGTTACAGGACAGACAAGTATGATTTTCACACCTAGCCTCTTCAGGCTCTAGACAAGTATTGTTTGCACACCTAGCCTCTCCAGGCTCAGGCGAGTATTGTTTTCACACCTAGCCTCTCCAGGCTCAGACGGATATTGTTTGAGAGAAGTTGTAAAGTAAATTACAATTTGCAAGTCTTTCACAAGCACTCAGACGGGTGTATTAAATGTAAAGTTCTAAAAGACTGCGTAATAACTTCAAATGATTGAAGAATAAATAATGAAAGAATGAAGATATAAATGCTCAGAGTAATTGCTCTTTGATTGTTTTGTTCGTTCTCTTCTCTACTTGAATCTTCAAAGTCTTCTTCATTAAATAAGCTTCAAGATTTTAAAGCCGTTAGACACAACGTTTGAAGGCTAGGCTTTATGCAGATCTTCAATAAATGCAAAGAGTCGTTCTGATCAGCCATTAAGGCCTTGAGAACTTCGCTTGTTCTCTCTCATCAGAAGGGTGAAGACTTCTTATACACCTTTGGTCTTAGCAGGTCTTTATACTTGCTTTTTGCCATCAGAGGGAAGACTTTCCCTTTTGGTGTAAGATGCAGTTGTGTTCAGGCAAAACACTTTGTTGAAATTCCTTTTCAGAGACGAGACAGCTTTCATCCAATATATTCTTCAACGTTAGTCACTAGACGGGTGAGTAACTTCATTAGACGGGTTGACTCTTAAGAAAGAGAATGACGTCAGTTGCGTAGTCTTTCAGACAGGTGAGTCTTCCTTTGATCAGACGATTGATTTCTTTATTAGACGGGTTGAAGGGATTTCTTCAACGCTGGTCAACAGACTGGTGAAGACATCATTAGACGGGTGAACTTTTAATAGTTCAGATGGGTGAACTTCTCCTAGTTCAGACAAGTGAACTTTTCCTAGTTCAGACGAGTGAACTTTCACTTAATTCAGACGAATGAACTTTTGCCTTAGGTCCAGACGGGTGATAACACGCTAGAACTTAGTTCATATAGACACTTAATGTTTTAATCTGCATACTGAGTAGACGAGTTAAACATCGCAGACGGGTTCAATTAAATCATTGAATAACTGTTTTAATCTTATCAAAACTATGGTAAATGCACATCAGACATTTTGGAGACTCAACAAAAAAAAAAAAAAAAACAAAACTCACATCATGGATAAACATAACTTACACTATGGTCAACTTTAATTTAGCTAGATCAATATCCTTCATGATGATCATCGCGGGTGGCATGTACATCGTCCACCTCATTTTCCTCAATGAAAGTAGGCATGTGTATTGAGAAAGAAGGAGTCTCAGGAATATCAAGAGTTGAATCTTGATTTTCATCACTACGATGCATGCTTTTTCCATGGAGAACCACAAACCACCTTTTGTTAGAAGGATCATTGATATAAAACACTTGTTTTGCTTGGGCTATGATAAAAGGCTCTTCCGTGTGACCTACCTTGCCAAGATCTACCGATGTAAATCCTAATTCATCGATTTGTACATCACTTTTACTGTCAACCCACTTACATTTAAAAACAGGCACTGTAAACTTAGTATAATCGACCAACCAAATCTCTTCAATGAGTCCAAAGTAAGGAATCGGTGCCATAATTGGGTTTGTATCTTTTGAACTACAGAAGTGCATGGCCTCAGCCACTATCATAACCCCACTATTTTGCATGGTACTCTTGTTATCTTGTTCCTTTGTATAAAAGGAACACATATTGATGTTGTATCCGCTCCAACATATGCCATTAAAGCTAGGCCCACGTGCTAGCCATTTTAATGTATCAGAAGCAGTACTAACATCTTTCAAAATTTCTTCCTTAAACCATTTTAAGAAAGTCTTGTTATGCATGTTAAACAACCACTTTTCACTCATTCGAAGGTTTCTTACCTTGACGTCTCTTTTGTGATCACATAAGTAAGGTTGAACTTCATCGATGTTATTCAATATATACAAATGTGCTTGAAGCACTTCCTCCCAACCCTTGCTCTTAACCATTACACGATATGTACCCTTGCCTTCACATCTTGCCTCATCATGATGAGGCTTAGGAACCCCTATAGGATTAGTTTTAGAAATGTAGTCTGAACAAAACTCAATAGCTTTTTCTGCAACATACCTTTGAACAATATATGCTTCCGGACGGTATGGATTCTTCACATACCCTTTCAAGATCTTCATATATCGCTCAACTGGGTACATCCACCTTAAATAAACAGGGCCACACAATCTAATCTCCCTCACCAGATGAACAATTAAGTGAGCCATGATGTCAAAAAATGAAGGAGGAAAATGCATCTCCAATTGGCACAAGATAATAGCAGCCTCATCTTCCAACTGATCGAACTTCTGGGGGTCAATAACTTTGTTACATATAGCATTGAAGAATGAGCACAACCTAGTTATGACATGTCTAACATTTTTAGGAGCAATACCACGAATAGCCACTGGTAGTAGTTGTTGCATCAACACGTGGCAATCATGAGATTTTAAGCCAACTAATTTGAGATCATTTGAGACAAGTCTCTTGACATTTGAAGAGTAATCATGTGGCACTTTGACGCCCTTCACAAAAACTTGTTCTCTTTTTTTTTTTTTGACAAAGTATGACATGCTGGAGGCAAATATGTCCGCTTACCATCCTTTGGCTGTGGAGCTAACAACTCTCGTATACCCATCGTAACCAGATCTAGACGAGTATTCACACCATCCTTTGTCTTGCCCTGAATGTTGAGAAGCGTTTTGATTACACTATCACACACATTTTTCTCCACATGCATCACATCAATACAGTGTCTAACATCAAGTTTGCACCAGTATAGAAGATCAAAGAAAATGGACCTCTTCTTCCATATGTTTTTATCAGTAGCTTTTTTTTGAGTCTTTCCAAAGATAACATTGATGTCCTTCACCCGTTGATAAACTTGCTCTCCAGTTAAGGCCATCGGAGCAATTTCACTCTCCTGACATCCGTTAAAAGCTTTCTTCAATCTACGATATGGGTGATCACGTCTGAGAAATATCCGATGCCTAAGGTAAACTGTCTTCCTTCCATGTTGCAATTGATTGAAACATGTGCCTTCTTCACATATAGGGCATGCTTTATGCCCTTTAACACTGTAGCCGGACAAGTTTCCGTATGCTGGAAAGTCATTGATGGTGCAAAATAACATGGCACGCATCTTAAAAGTCTCTTTGTAATGGACGTCAAACATATCAACGCCTTCCACCCACAGCTTTTTCAAGTCATCAATCAAGGGGCTTAGATAAACATCTAAGTCATTTCCTGGCTATTTTGGGCCCGAAATCATCATAGACAACATCATGTATTTGCGCTTCATGCACAACCAAGGAGGTAGGTTGTAAATTACCAGGAGAACAGGCCATGAACTATGAATACTACATAAGGTACCATACGGATTCATTCCATCCGTTACAAGTCCAAGCCTAAGGTTCCTTGGCCATTATACATTTTTAATCTAATGAAACCAATAACTAGTACCTTGCACGGTTTGTTGTAGCCCATCAACACAACACCACCTTTTTTTAGGTCTATTGTCTCAAAGTAATCCTTCCTTGGACACATGTGGTATGTGCACCCTAAATCCAACACCCAATCCTTCTCAATCTTAGTATTTGAAACTACCAAGACCCCTGCAGAATGATATCCATCAGTAGCTATGGCTGCATCACCCAGCTCTTGAGGCTCCTTGTTCTTCCTTTCAGGACAACATATCTTTCTTGATATGCCCTTTCCTGTGGCAGTGAAAACACTTAAACTTACTTTGTAATTGGTTCTTGGATTTAGATATCGTCTTGTTCCCCTTGAAGCTTCTCTTCTCAAATTTGCCCCCTATCACATTCAACCCTTCCACATTGTTGTTAGTTTTGATTTCTTGCCTTTTTAAAGTTCTTTAGTTCGAATGGAGGACTGCACTTCTTCAAGAGTAATAGTCTTCTCTGTTCCAAATAGCATAACATCCTTGAAATGTTCATAGGAAATTGGCAGTGCACTAAGTAGTATTAGAGCCTTATCTTCATCCTCTAATTTAACCTCGATGTTCTCCAAATCATTAAGAATCTTGTGGAAGTCTGCTATTTGATCATTGAGTAGTCTTTCCTCAATTTTTTTTCCTATAATTTTAGTATTCATTGAATAGTGTCTAGCTGCAGCATCACAATGAGCAACTCTACCCACATTCTAGGAAGGGTTGAAGAGCACCCACTCTATCATTTTCCTCAATTATTTTGAAAGAATACAATTGTTGCTTCAAGAAGTGACGATTTGCCACAAATTTGGTCATGTATGGGGTTTTCAGCTTGAGCCACATTGCAGCAGCACTTGGTTCTGCGGCTACTTCCTTTAGTGCTTTGTCCCCAAGGCACAAAAATATCGCACTCTTGGCCTTCTCAATCAAATCTTTCTTTTCTTTCTCTGGCTGAGACTTAGGAAGTGCAGATTCTCCCTTCAATGCATCAGACAGCCCTTGTTGTACCAAGATTGTCTGCATTTTAATTCTCTATAAGCCGAAATCATTGGAACCTGAGAATTTCATGTGGGTCGAACTTGGTTGTTCCCATGGTTGAGCTTCCTCTTCGATTATTGCTTTCTCACAAATGGCGCCAATTGTAAGAGTTTCAAAGATGCAAAACCAATATATTCAATCAACAACAACGACACTAGCACGGTAGAACAAATAAACTAGTAAAACACAAAGCAATAGAAGAAGAACACAAGATTTATATGGTTAAGCCAATGTGGTCTACATTCACGAGAGAGAACAGCTTCTACTATGATTAATGCAATCAAGATCAAGTCTTTACAATAGAAATTTCACCCTCAATTCTTTTTCCCCCACTGCATACCGATACAACAAAAAAAACTTGAGTATTTATTTTCTCTCTATTTTTCTATTCCCTCGTCTCTCTCAATTGCCTTCTCTGATTTTTCACAATCGAATTACATGAAGTAAAACTAATCTAAGATGCCTCACGAAATGGAAACTTATATAGGAAGTCAAAACAGTTAATCACAGACCAACCCTGTTGTATACCAATCAGCTTCAATCAATTATAGGTAGATGTGGCTAGCAACTAACTAAGGGTCATGCTAACGAGTGCCCTAATGACACTTATAAAGGAAACCATAAAAAGCAAGTTTTCATTGAAAAATTAAGTATTTCACTTTTTCAAATATTAAATGCATCAATTCCCAATGAAAATTTTCTTTTCTTGGTTCCTTAATCAGTGCTCTTAGGACACTTATTAGCATTCTCCACTAACTAGAACTAATAAACTGGTTTTATAACTAACTTGTAATTGATTTTGAGACACTTTAATTAACAGTATGCTTTTCATTCTCAGCTCGATCAGTTCTTAGGTTTTTTACTATAACTTTTGTTTATGATTTTCTAATTAATTAATTTGAACTCGTTATCATCCTTATAATTACATCGTTAGTAGAATGTTTTTCATTTGTTGTATGTGAGGGAAGCTATATATCATCTAATCCTTACCACATTCCTCCAATTTCTTGTACTAATTATATATTATCTTTATATTCACCTTAATTAATATGCTATGCAACTTAGTCCTTGAAATTATTTCTTACTTATGATTTAGTTTCTCATTTATTTATATGTATGAATTAGTCATTAAATTTACAAAATTATATCTCGTCAGTCCTTCTAATACGTTACCTGTTTACTCTTATAGTACTAAAAAATATGCTCCTTTATTTATTATTTTCGTCCTTTTAATTATGGCTTCCTCATTTTCAACCCCCTAATTAATTAAAAGATCTTGCTAATCAGTGTCCTAAGAGCATTGATTAGAGAATCAAGAAATAAAAAATTTCTATTAAAAATCTAAATACATCATTTATATGTTAAATATATATTTTTTCAATGATAACTTATCTCTTTAAACTCCTTAATCAATATTCTAAAGATATCAGTTAACATTCTCCTTAATTAAATCCCTCAGTGCTAGTTGCTCATCATCGAACAGCTTCTTGTCGGCCTTTTCATGCTACCATTACTTAATTAGCTAGATGATGATAATTGATAAATATCTAGAACTGGATAAGCTTCATGTAGATGGAGTGCCAGCCCAAGCCTAATAATGCAAACAATTATACCTTCAGTATGGAATTTCCAATATATTGTTTTTTATTTGGTGCAACTAGATCGAGTATTTTCGAATTATTTTTCAAATTAGTTAACAGGAAATGAACCAAATTCTCCACAGGAAATCAGGAATCCATGGATAATTATAAAGTACAGCACTTTATCATATCTTGAAAAAATGGTCTCCAAAATGACAACAAAATATGTTCTAGTGTCAAAGAAAAGGACAGTTGAAAGTTGAAGCAGAACCTTTCTCCACTTAAAAAGGCTAAAGGCTGTTTTGTTTTGACAAAACTACGGGTACGCGCGTTTGAAATTTTAATAGAAGATGAAAGAATAATACATTGTGTATATTAGTATCAAACACATTACTTTACATTTGTATTAAGTGATAAAATTAACATATAAGTATTAAAGTATATAGAAAATGAGATAAAATTAATTATAATTAAATAATGAAAATGGTAAATATAAAATGACTAGTAGTAAAAGTGTATATGTCAGCTTATATTATTTAGAGTAAAGATCTAAATTGGTCCTCGATAAAAAATCACGATGACATTTTGGTCTCTGAGGAATGAAAAATATCAATTTGGTCCTTAATAATGTAAAATGTAGATCAAAATAGTCCCTGACAGGGTCTAAAATATCTCTAAAAATTATCCTAAAAAGGATCAATTTGATCCGCATTTTACATTCTTGAGGACCAAATTGATATTTTTCATTTCTTAGGGACCAAAATATCACCGTAATTTTTTGTCAAGGACCAATTTAGACTTTTACTCTATAATTTAAGATTAGATAAGACAAAAGGAATTTGACATGCAAGAAGTGATATTTTTTTATGAATGTAAGCTGCCCATGGAATTCTGCAAAAAAGTGTTCATATGTTGGAATGTATGGCAGATGTTCAATGTGGGATAAAGGTCAACCATTTTTAATAGTGTGTCAATTTATGATTGATTAAGTGTAAAAAAAATTTATACTATTTTGTACATACAAATTAAATCCTTACTTTAAAAGAAAAATGCTACATATTCCCAACATTTATATCTTCTACCCGCTAAGCAGCTCATAATTATAATTTATGCAATAAAATTAAGCAATACATCACATTGATCAATAGAAACATTGGGACAAAAAAAAATACAATGATAAGAAAACAATGCAAAAACAAAATCATGAGCAAAAATAATATAAGGGTCAGTTTGTTATAGATTATGAAAAAAATGATTTTCATATAAAATAATTTAGAGATTATATGAAAATCATTTTTTTATAATCTATAATAAACATATCTTCTCTCTCTTCTATAGAATCAAATTTTAGTGAGAAGTTAAATGGAATACTTTCTTATTTTAACCATAAAAATGATTTTTTTTCCTAAACAATCTTAAACAAACACAATTAAAATCATTAAAATAATTTTTAACTTAAAAAAATGATTTTTATCATCAAATAATATTAAATAAACGTTTATTAAATTTGTAACAAAAATTCAATTTTTAGTACAAAATGAAAAAAAAAAAGTGTTGGACAATATTTATAGAATGCCAAAGATTGATGTCAGTTTCAACAGAAAAAAATGAATGCTCCAAGGATTGCGATCATTTGCAGTTATAAAATAACTGTATGAAATCTCTTGACCCTTGAATAATGTATTTTATCATATAACAATTTTATTTTTTAAAATTACATTTCAATAAAATAGATGATAGGATCAAGAGGCACATCCTGCAACTAAAAGGATAACTCCAGGGACTAATAATATCCATCAAACATTTAAACTTCATCAATGGCGCTAGGCCGAAGATTCAATAACTTTATTCAGACTTCGCTGGCAAATACGGGTCAGTGGTTGTGCACATGGGAGCATAATTGCAGTAATTGTAGCATATGGGCTTTTAGTTTTCCTCACAGACAAAACTACAAGGATATAGTGTTAAATATATTCCTACCCGCACTTCTATTTTTATTCTGCTCTGACAGAGCTACACAGTTGGCCCTTGTACATCCTTTTCAATTCTAACATGTTTGGTTGACTTTATGGTTTCAAAAAGAAGACGTACTGTTTTGATTTTTGTGTTCTTTTGCATTTTATGTATCAACAAGGATTTTTGCATTTGATGTATCAATATGGATTTATGGCATGTTTGATTTAACTTTTTTCCCACTTCAAATGGTAAAATTTTACATCCGGATGCATTTTTATTCCAAGCTCCAAATTGAAGCTTTTTACAAACATCGGGTGAAACACAGTTGTGTGGTAAAAATAATTTAAAACAAACAGGCAGTTAGGGTGATGACTAGCATGAAGTATCTTATCAAGTGGTACATGGATGAAGCACAAGTTTAAACCATTGGATATATTAATAATTTATACAATGGTGTTGATTTATTTGTCCAATAAAAAAAATGTTACCAGGAACCGGTGCACAAGATTATCAAACAAAATTCAAATGGCTATTTTACCCTCACTCCCTTAACCCCATTTCGCCAGAATCTTCGTCGGAAGCGGGTAGTGGTTATAGGGTTGGACGGAGGAGCATTGGTGAGATCTAGAGCAGATGGTGAGAAGGGTTAGGGTTAGGATTTTGGTGGAATTTGGGGCTTTTAAATCTGTGACATTTGGAGTGAAATTTCACTCGAAGAAGATGAAGGCAGGGCGAATTTGTTTACCATCTCTCTTCGTCTCTCTATCTCTCTCCATCCAACCCAGATCTGTCACAACAGGTATGAACATTGTCAATCGAGTTCGATCCTAAGAAAATGAATAGGATTTTGCAAAATGAGCAAAGTGAAAATCATGTAAAGCAAAGGCAAGGGATGAAGAAACTTTGGAGGTTGTGAGAGGTAAAGTGGTGGAAGGAATGTGAGCTACTGAGCTTTGAGGAAAAGAGGGGAAGGGTCTTTCATCTCTTTGCTAGATCTCAATTACCGTATGACTTCGGAGGAGGCAACAACTAATGTTGGAGGTCATCAAAGTTGTGTTCTTTGGTTACTGTTCTGTTCTGCTGAGGAGGAGGACTGTGCGACTCCATAAGTGGCAGAGGAAGGGAAGGGACATAGGGATGGGGATGAGGGATAAAAATGGAATTTCAAAAATAAAATAATTTAAAAATAAAAAAAATGATGAATCGATTATATTTGGCATAATGAATTGATTATTTCTTATCAATTAAATTGTTGAATCGATTCTTACAAATAATGAATAGATTATATTTGGCATTGTTGAATCGATTCTTCGAAATAATGAATAGATTATATTTGGCATAATGAATTGATTATTTCTTATCAATAATCGATTAAATTTGTGTCAGTTAAATTTGTGTCAGTGGTGTTGCCCGAATAATTACAACAACGATCATTTGTAAGAGTGATGTTGCATGAATAATTTCAATTGAGTTCCCTAAAACGTAATCGACCGGTAAAAAATGTGATGATGCATCCTCATCGGATCTATTCCTAAAGTCGCAGAAGACAACCGTTCAACACACCCTCATCGGTCAACGGGCAGCTCCTTCTCCATCTTCTTTTCCAAAACCAACATAAAGAGTAAAGAGGGGAAAGCATTTTCTGGGATATCCCTCCTCATAACTTAGTAGGCCCCTTTCTGCAATTACTAAAATTTTACATACGGACAAAACCTGTTATAAACGGTAAAAAAAGTGCCTCACGGGTGTACCATATGTTGACATACCTCATGCTAGCATCCACCGGCAGTTAGCAGTATTGTTTCACAACTTCATATCATCACATGTTGCTGATAAAGTGTATCATCAAGCAACCCATTTGTTTGGTTGTAGACATGAATGGATTTTAGGAAACATCAAAAAGAGGAATTGAATATATATATATATATATATATATATATATATATATATATATATATATATATATATATATATATATATATATATATATATATATATATATAAGATGAGGGAAGAGTTAAGTCCCTCACCCATGAGGGAGTATTCTGACTAGATGTAGCAGATAAAGTAGTTATCTTTGCTGCACTGAATCTTCCATTTTTACCCTTTCCTTCACCACCACCCCATCCCCACCCCTCTTCCTCTTCCTCTTCCCCTTCCCCTTCCCCTCCCCCTTCTCCGAAACCATGCAAACACAGCAATCATAGCACCAGACCAAAATGACTTGGCCAAACACAGCAATGGAGCATAGAGAAATCAACAATATTGAGAAATGACTTGGCTAATTCTCTTTTTACCAATATTAAAATCAACAAGAAATGATAACACAAATTACAAAATCAAAACTCTTACATTAACTTAACACAATTTGTTAAACCACGATAAACGGCTTCTAGCATCCATTAAATAATTAACTCAACAAAAAACAAACATTAACAACCAGAAACACCATCACAAGAAGTCGTCCGACCACCTTCATCGCCGACCACGCTCACGCCACCACGTATCAGGTCCTTGTCCCCACCGTGCTCATCATTGCGCTGCCGTCCAGAATGCACAGCTAGAACCCGCGCCCCAGCCCAACAGCATCACGTCCATCCACCATACACGACCAGATCTGATTCCTTGACGTAGTCCAGCCACCATAAACAACCAGATTTGGTCCCTTCACGCAGTCCAGCGCAACTCAACGATTACAGCTCCTCCATTCCTCCGAGAGCAACTCAACGACTACGACTCCTCCACTCCTCCGAGCACAACTCGACCACTACGGCTCCATTTTCAACAATGACTTCACCGCCAATTTCCTCATCAGGATCAAGAAAGACGATTTCGAAGACTCTAGGGTTTCTGATGCACGTTCGGAGTTGGACGCGTCACACGCTTGCGCGGCGGTGGCTGGACTGTGCAGAGGGCGGAAGTCACTGGAGGCAGTGCAAAGGGCAAAATCGTCAGATGCAAAACAATAGCATGAGTTTCATTAATATTGCAAGAACCGGAAGATCAGGTCACCTTAGAGTCACCGAAACCACTCGTTTATTTAACTATTATATTCAAGGACCAGAATTGCTCCCTCATGGGTGAAGGACTTAGTTGCTCCCTCACCATATATATATATATATTAAGGAGGTAGGTCAAGGCCTATACTCAAAATAGTTGAACATCCATGATTGTAGAAAGAGTCTAAAGACCATGTTATAGACAAAAAAAAAAAAAAAAATACACATCACTTAATCACTTTAAGTGAAGCATTTAGCTATGAGGTGAGCTTTTAAGCAATCAACTCGTCCATTTGGACCACTTTGACAGTGAAAACCCATCGACAACCAACAACAGATTTTCTAGGAAGGCAAGAAACAAGGGACCATGCAGGTTAGATTCTAAGACTGTCATCTCATCAGTCATAGCTTATCACCAATCTGGATGGGAAAGTGCTTCCTAGACAGTTTCAGGAATGGCAATAAAAAGAAGGAAGTGATGAAAGCACAATGGTGATAATAAGTGATGATAACTTAACAAATTATAAATGAGATGAAGATTACAAGTAGAATGGGTGCCTTTGCGAAGAGTAATAGGCAATTCATCGGAAGACTCGTGTAGGTCTGAAGCAGCTGGTGGAGATATTAGAGTAGGAGATAATCACCAAATTCTGGAATATGATCAGCCTCTAGAAGCACAGCATGAGGTCGACGTTGATAGGTGTTTAATGGTCGTGGAGTGGGCTGTTGCAGAGGGTATGGAGCCTCATCATGTGTAGGTGGAGAAGCAAAGATAAGTGTCTCTAGATAAGAAATGGGTAGGACCTGAGAGATGAATGTTGGTTCAACATGTTTAAAAAAATAATATGTATCCTCAAAAAAAAAATAACATCAATAAATATATAAAAATGACAATTAGGCAAAAAATAGCACTTTTATCCCTTATGAACACCATAATATCCAAGAAAGACATACTCCCTCCGGACCTATATAAAAGCAATGAAAACCAATTTCACACTTATTAAGAAAGTTAGTTATATTAGCTTATTTGTCTTGATTTGTGTAAAAAATAAGTTATAGTTACTAAACTACTCTTTCTTGGGAGTGTATAATGCTCTTGAAAGTTATGTCTTGAGAGTGTATAATGCTCTTGGAAAAATAAAAAAACAATTAATCAAAGGGTATTTTTGAAACAATAGCATTAAATAGAATTGATTTGGTTGACTTTTGCTTATATTTGAGTCCAAAAAATAAAGATATTTTTTTGTTTATATATAGGTTCAGAGGAAATACTTGACAGCTCGATATATATAAACCTACAAATACATGAATCAAGATAGTTAATACTACTGCTATTCCCAACAAAATCATATAAACACACTACTTTTAACTCATATAAACACCGGCACTACATCTGATCTCGGGCATGACTCGAAGGAGATTCTCTGCTTAACTTTATGTACGTAGCATTAACAATAATGTAATAATTAAACATATATATCTCAAAGGGAAAAATATCAAAGGATTTCTAAAATAATTGTTAAGGAGGCGGTGGGCGGCATTGATCATGATGTGAAAGAAAGAAATATATATATAAAACCAACAAGGTTGGTGTCTTGTATGTGGGGTTTAAATCACTAACTTTAGGACGGAAAAATTATTTATTTTTTTTATTTTTTTTATTAATTTTATCTTTTATTTTTATCTTTTATTTTTAATCATCCTTCTATCATTTCTATAGACATAAAATTATGATAACTTTTTTATTCTAAAATTAAAGGATCCGGATCCGTTGTAGCTAGTACCAGTGAAGAGTCACAAATAATAACCAGAACTAGAAAGAAAGCAAAACATGTGAACATGACTAGTTGTAGCATCGTAATAACATACACTAATTGAAATCAATCTCAACATTGCCAACCCCGATATATTAGACCATGACAATGATATATAAATGGAAAATCTGAATCGGATGATAAAAGCTACTAATAATTTTGAACAAATGCATTCTAGAATAAGAAATTAAAATATAATTTTTTTTGAAAAATAATATATTTAAAACATGAAAATGTTATACTTTTAGTTTTGCAATAAAAACTTATATTTTTTAATTTTTTAACCGATATCTTTAAACACCGATTAACGACACTCATAATTTTATGACATCTGACAGAGATTTTTTGGAACATAAATTTGGTGGAGGTCTACCATGATGATAACAATGTATGCAGAAGATTTTATTGAAAAGTACATTTTTGCAAAAACAAATTGGTATATGGAAAAGCAAGTCTTCCAATTAAAGTCAATTTCCACCCTCTGATGATCCATTCCGCCCTTTCATAGTCGAATACTAATCTTTTTGGAGACATAGAGATTATCGAAGTAGATTTTGTCTTTAACAAAAAATTTTCTATACACACGACAGTAATCGAATTCCTGACAACATGCTTAAGAAACCCAACAGTCCAACTATCTACTAATTGTGTTGGTCCTTATTAGTTACAATTTTCAATTTTTAAAATATTGAATACATCATCTCTTTTAATATAAAATTTTTATTTTTGAATTTTTAATCAATGTCCTTAACAAAAATGATAATAAAAGCTTTAAAATTAAAATGGACACCAGGTAAAAATATACAGATTAAAATGAGTCAATTACCGGTTGAGCTTAACTAAATTAGTATATTTATTGGTATATCCATTGGTATTTTAGTAGGGGATTGTGGATAATTATGAGGTGAAAATTCAAGAAAAAAACGTTCTTGTTTTTAAAGTTAATAAGTAATACATATTTATGATTAATTTAATTTAAAGTACAACTTTATCTTAATTTATTAAAAAATATAAAAATGTATACATATTTACTTATTTATTTTATAAATAAAATTATTTTAGAGAAATTATGTTTGTGAGAATTCATCCTTCATATTCTCATTTTCATCTTTCAATAAGTTAAATCAAACTTCTTTATGATAAAAATTTATTTATTTAATTAAATAAAATAATATTTAAAATATTACATTATTTAAATATAGTGCAAGAATGTGCAGGTAAAACTACTCGTAATTTTTTGGGTAATACGAAATATCTATTATCGTTAACAGGGACTAATCTCTATTGGAAAATTTGTTGGGCACATAAGTGGGTTTTTCCCTTCCAATCAGGTTTTCTCTATACACAAGAGCAAAAATTCGAACCATTGATCACTTGTTTAAGGTGTCTGGATCTCTTACCACTCGAATCAACCACATATTAGTAAACTATTCATATTTAAGTATTGAGTTAAAAAATGTATCCCAATAATTACAGTTTTAAAAAATGGAAATGAGTATAAAGCCTTCAACCCGGAATTCGACCCATTTATCTATTAAGTTTCCAATTTTAAAATGTAGGGAAAATACACGGATCGAGGGTTTGGTTAATCACACTCCACATTTATTTGGTTTCAAAAGTTATACTTACATTCCGTATACCCTTTTTTAGGGGAGGTTAATGTAACTTCAACATCATCACTATTAAGGAAGGTCAGAGTAATAATAACATAAACTTAATGAAAGTTGGTGTGATATTTGAAATACAAAGAATACCGAAAGTAATTAAGTTAAACCTCATAGAAGGTCAATGTAATTTTCCCTAATGTATATTCTTGAACATTTTAACTAGAATTGAGCCAAAAAAGAAAAGAAAATTTAACAAGGAACTTACTTCGGATTTTTTAACTTTTTATCGAATTATATATTTGACACTCTACAAGTGATTTTATCTAAGTATGTGTGAATTTTTAGTAATTTAGTAATAAAAAGTCTCACCTTAACACATGAGATTTCTCAAGATTATCTATCTTTATTTATTTTCACCTTATGCCTTCATCTCTCTCTCTCCTTTCTCCCCCTCTTTCCCCTCCCCCTTCCCCCCTCTCCCCTCTCCCCCATGGTTGTTGTTCAACCCAAGATAAATTATCAAATAACTTTAGCTTTACTTTTAAAACGCTTACTTTTAACCTTAACTTTAAAGTAGTTTTTAAGCCCAAAAATAAAGTGATTTTTTTGTTGTTGAAAGTTCACAATTTCTTTTTTCACAACATAAATACAATAAATGTAAATAAAACTGCTATGTGAATATGTTGTCTTTTCCACTATAAAATTGAATTTGCTCTGTAATGTAATTAAAGTTTATGTGTTTATCTCCATTACGTAAATAGAATCTGATTTATAAATTCTGATTTTATTTTTCACCATGTATTTCTTTGAAATCTTATAAATCCGTATGATCTTTCAAAATTTTATAAATTCTTATATAAATCTACTAAAACCCAAACTATAAAACCTTGATTATAAAAGTCTTTAAAAAGAGTCTTATAAATCATTACATTCTTACATAGTCTTTTAAAATCCACAAGACTTTTTTATACCAAAATAGTCTTTTAAAAGCTCAATCCAATACACTGTTTTCACGAAACAATTCACCCTTTTTTTTTGGTAGAATAGAGGGCGAGATATCATCCCACATTCTCACCCAAAATTTAAAACCAAAAAACATATCTCCCAAATTTCAACCAAAACTAGTTGTGATCCCATCTCAAATAATTAAGGCTCGGTTTAAAAACTAGCTGATAACGAATGAGCTTATAATTAATAACGGATAAGTTAATTAATAACTGATAGCGAATAAGCTAGCTGAGTGGATTTGAAGTATTTGATAAATTAGTGGTTGAACTAACTAATAAATATAAAATGACATAAAAGGACATACTTATATCATTTTTTATATAAATTCTATTTATATATATCTTTTTTATTTTAAAATAACTATCACTTTTAATACTTTTAATTTATTTATTATCTCAAAAGTTAAGATATTAATCTAATTATTTTATTTTATTTTATTATTAAATAAAATGAGATAATATAAATAAAATAATCTGGTGATATGATTTTTCATAAAAAATTTAATTGACAAATTTCTTTATTATTTTTTGTCCTAAATAAATATGAAATTAGTTCTTAAATATATATTTTATTAATTAAATTAATTTTCAATTTTTTGATATAAAAAATTATTTATAAACACACATTAATAAATTTTAAGTATAATTTTTATAATTCAAAGAATATATATCGTTTTAAAAATTACTATCTACTCTATTTTATATCAGTGAAATTAAATTTCAAGAATTCCTTTATAGTTTGCCTTAGACTACCGAACTTGCAAGAGAGGTGGGATATTATGGATTAAGATTTTTTTAATTTTTTTAATAAAAGATAAATGAGGAATTCTAATAAAGTAGTAATAATAAAAATAAGGAAAAAATAATCTATGCTCAAATACTATTTTAAGTAGCGTATGAAAAAAATAAAAAAAAAAACATTATAACCTAATAAGATAGTAGCCAACTTATCCTCTATAAATTATTTATTATACGTTCGCTATTTGGACAAACACAACCTAAGTACGAATAAAATGCTATACACACATATTTTTTTTTTTGGGTGAAAATATACACATTTTTGCATACTTATTTTTATACAGTTTTATTCTTTGATTATAATTTGGTTTTATTATATTCTAATTTATCACATATGCTTTGGTCTACGGGATATGAACCATGACTTTTTTAGGTTTCAACCCAACCTCCACCGGCAACTCCAAAAACTAATTCCAAGAGGTATCGAATAATATTTAAAGGCTAACTTCTTTCAATCAGATTTTTTCCATACACAAGCTAGTGATCGAATCCTTGACCATCTGCTTAAGGGACCTAAGTTCGTTACTGCTCGTTACCACTCGGACTAACCACATGTTGTTGGTGATATGAACCATGACTGATCTGCATAAAACATAGACAAAATAAGTTGATTGGTCCTATACGTTTTTTTTTTTACTTTTTACATCGGTTCTATAAGTTTTATTTTTTTTAATATGGTTCTACACGTTATGTTCAGTTTTGACTTCCTTCCCTTCAATTTCGATTTTATGATGTCAGATCAAAAGTTACGTGTCAGACTAATGTGATAGTCACATCAGATCAAAATTGACAGAGTTAGGTCGAAATTAAAGAAAAGAACTAACATAAAAATAAAACATAACGTGTAAAATTAATTTAAAAAAATAAAAAATAATATAAAAAATAAAAATAACATATAGGATCAATTTATCTTATCAAAAACATATATTTTATTTAGCGAATATATTAGTCAAAAAGAAGAAAAGGAAAGAAAAAGAATTGTTAACGTTTCGTGCATGCTGACAGGCGAAGCAAAAGGGGACACATCAGTTCCGACGCATGAGCTCAAGCGTATACAAAAGTTCCGCACGTGGTGGAAATTTGTTTCTCAAAGCGACTGTCATGAACCCCCTCGGAAACAGACGCAGTAGCTTTAACATTTCCCTCCCCTCCCTCTTAATTTAATATCCAGCAGTGTTCTTCATAGTTAACAACATGCTATTGTCGTGACCCATCGCCCATAATAATGCCTTCCACTTTCCCCTTCATTTCTGCAACCTAAAATGTCCTATCCTAGGTCCAATCCAAAGCACATTTATGTAAATCCACTACCCTATCCAGTATCCACTAGGTTGATTTTGAGAAATTTGAGGTTTTTTCGATTTCTTCGTTGTAACGCTGAAAAATATGGATTTGACTCATCTAAAATGAGTGAATATCTATAATAAGAAAGTAAAAAATTATTCATTATTGATTTGATTAAGTACATAAAAATCTCAACATACTAAATGATCTAAGGGTGAATAGCTCCTTATTTTCTCATTTTGGAACTTCACTCACTTTAGAGGAGCCAAATCCAAAAAATACTCTCTCGGATCACTATTATAAGCAAAAAAAATCCCAATTTTTTTTGGTCAAATATATAAGCAAATTTCAACAACTTTCATTCTGTTTAATGATATTTGTTCCTAAAATACCCTTCATTTAATACCAATTTTGTTTTCCAATAACTCAATGGAGGATGTATTTAATAAAAATTGAAGTTTTCTATGAATGTTACTTTAGGTAATACACTTAATTTTTAACAACATTAAATGAGATTAACAAACTTTCTTAATATATGTGTTCCATTTAAGTTTTACTTATAATAAAGACAAGATGGAATAAGGGTTAGGGATATATTTCTTCGTGGTAAATGCTAATCAGTGCCTAAGGGCATTGATTAAGAAATCAAATATAAATTATATAAATTTTTTGCATCGAAAGTGATATATTTAATAATTGTCACTTTTTAAAAACTCATAATATTTTAAATTATTTATTATTTATTTTCAATATTTTCCTTATTATAGTTGTTATCTTGTTATCACAATTAACACATTAAATATTTTTATCAAGAGAAACTTAAAGTACTTTTGTCAAATATTAAGGTTTCTTTTATCATTTAATAAGTTTTTTTGATTAATTTATAGGTCTGGCTAACGAGTGTCTTTAAGGCATTAGTTAAGGATTCCATAAAAAATAAGTTATTATAGAAATACTAAACATATCACTTATCAGAATAATAAATACATCATTTTCTCATAAAATCTTACTTTTATTAATTCCTTAAACATTGACTTAAGGATATTCGTTAGCATTCTCCTTAATTTATTTATGTATTAAATGGCTATTATATAAGAATATAGAAAGTATTTAATATTTGTTATATTTATGTTCTAATTTTACAACTTCAACATATGAAAAGAAATATATAACTCTTAGAAATGTGTATAAAAAAAATTGCCACACCACATTAAAATGACGGGTCATATTTTCAGGGGTAGTGTAACATTTCTCATATCATAAAATGGTTATAATTTCAGTCACATGAATTTATTATTGTATTTCATTTTATTATATTTTTAAAGTTATAAATTGAGATGATATAAATATTTAATAATACAGAATAAAAAATTTCTTACTTTAAAGAGTGTTTAATACTTAATTAATTTTTCATTCAATATTCATCAACTAATTTTGATAATTTTATCATGAAAACAGTTTAAGAGAATTGAAGACTATTTCATTTTAAAGTCGTGACTCATGATAGGTCATAAGTCGAAATAAAAGCTTGTAATTTTTTTTATTAGAGCTCATGGTGATATGTAGAAATAACTTTTTAAGGTGATTGTTAGATTCTCATATAAAATGAGACTAATATTCTGCTAGATATGATTTGCTCCTTAATTTTAATCTAATAGCATGCATTACTATATGGCATCTTGTGTAATGTTTTTAGTGGATTAGCTAGGGTTAAATGTGAAAATTAGACTTCAACGAATGTTGTTAAAGTCACTGGATAGTGAATTGAAAAAGTTTTTGGTTCAAGTTTAATTAGTTAAATTGTTTTGTTTAAGAGTTTAATTGGTATTTATCATAACTGGAAAATTTTTAACACTGTCAATTAATCACAAATCATGATGTGATAAGATTCTAACATTGTTAATAATGTGATAACTTATAATTGATTGGCAATATAATTTTTTTTACACTAACTTATGATTGATTGACAATATAAATTCTTTTACATTGACAATATATATAAATTAAATCATATTTTTAATTAATTTTTATTTTTATTTTTAGAGTTTAATGTCCAAGTACTTATTAACTATTAACTATTTCAAAAATGTTATTTGGACATCAAAAAATGGGACAATAATCAAGAACGATTAATGATATTTAAAATCGTGATTAATAATGTATTGCATTTGGTTAATGAATTTACATATAATAGATGCGATAACTTGCTAATCGATAGTTTGATTAATAATATATAAAATCTTGATTAATATAATTCATGAATAATTAATGAATTACCAATCTTTGATATATCTATTAAGACACCATTCATCATAATTTTAAACACCATTGACATATAAGTTGTTTGTCCCATTTGTTTTTTATGTTCAAATAACAGCTGTAACTGTTTTTAAATATATTTATGATAAATTTATACAAACATAGATGTACACTTTTGGATGAAGTCCACACCCAAGTCTCTCTTTCTTCTCCACGCTATGAAACTGGATCTCCCTTCAAACGTGCTTCGGTGTCTCAGCCGTACGGTCATGGCGGACGTAACTATCCTCCAAATTTCGTTGAAATCACAAAACCGTCTCGGTTTCCTTTCGTTTCCACTCAGATTCTAATTTCGAGTCAAAGATTCTCTCTCTCCTCTTTCCTTTCCTCACCAAAATTTTCTCAGCAAAACTCACTTCACTTTCTCCCATTTTCTCGCGCTTTCTCATCTATTTTCTTTCTCTTTCTCATGAGACGCGAACTTTCACCTTGACAAAAGAGCCATGGAGAGAGTACTGGATTTCATTGAAGGCGTTGGAGAGAGCTCTTCGCCACCGCGAAGCTTCGGCGGTTTCAACAACTACGACGTGAGGAACGATGTGTACAATCGCTTAGTGGAAATCGGACACGATCAAGCGGTGTCGAATCCGGGTTTTCGAGAACAGTTGGAAGCGCACTTCAATCGCTTGCCTCCAAGGTACAATCAATTTCATAATCCTTTGTTTCTTTCTCCTTTTTACGTTTAGTTACTATTTTTGGATAACTAATTTGGATTTTAGTTCTGTACCTTTTTTTCGTCGTTGCATGCATTCATGTGTGCTTCAATATCTATTTGCTGTCTTGAGTTCACCGCAGATTATTGTTTTGCATCGTAATAATTGGTGATTCAATTTATGAGCTTACTGAGAAGTGAAATTTCGTGTTAGTTTTGAGGATGAATGTATTAAGCAATTTAAGCTGATAACCATCCTTTTTTTTAATTGTAATATTTTTGAAATTTTTTATACTAGGTTCGGTATATTTTAGATACGACAATCCTAAATTTGGAAAAACAGAACGTGGTGAAAATTGAAGTAGCTTTTCTTGAAAGTAATCTGTTTTTAAGGGGAAAATAATTGTGTTGCTTTATTGCCATGTTGCAAACATATCTTTGAGTTTTGTCATTATTTTTTGTCATTGCTTGTATTATTTTGTGGAAAGGATAGTTTGGATTGATTGTTGCGGACTTAATGGTGGAAGTTCGGTTGATTTCCATCTCGGTTTGATTCTAAAATGTGCTGAAGATTAAGTCATTCAACTGAGTGTTAGGGATATGGAAATATGGCTATACAGAGATGGGGTGTACCTGTAATGCAATCTGTTGCTGTTGTTTCAGTTATGGACTTGACGTCAATATGGATAGAGCTGAAGATGTTCTATTGCATCAGAGTCTGCTTACTTTGGCAAGAGATCCAGAAAAACGCCCCGTTTTCCATGTACGCTTCTTGGAGGTACTAATCTTAATTTGATTTGAAATATTAGAGTTTCTGTCTAGAAACTGCTTCTAAAATTATGCAGGAAAACCTGAGAAATATAACTTGATTGAATGATTTGGATAATGGAATTTTATCTGATTTTCAAGTTTTATGTGCACACTTAACATCCTATGTCTGTAACCAACCTTCCATGCAGACTTCTGCTTTGATTGAGTTCATCTAGTAAAACACTTAAAACGAAAAGTATAAAGGGAAGTTGATTTTGTGATGATGCAATCTGGCTATTAAAAGAGAGCCAGGATTAAAATGATAAGTTAAACTATGATAAATAGCTCGAGACTTGAAATTGCTATGACCTACACCTTATCGTCATGCAAGCGCGAGACTGCTTTGCACAGGTTGAGACAATGACTTTGAGAGACCATATTCTCAAGCAATGTTTTAGGACCTATATTATCTCCAAGAAGATGGTTTATGGTAAAGAATGCTAGTGAAGTAGTTAATTACAGAATGGATTGGGGTAGTTGGAGAATAAATCATGTCAGGCAAGGGTTCTGATTATGTAAAAGCATAAGGAATGTTCTGAGTGGACTCTCTCTCTCTCTCTCATGTGTTTTCTTGTTTTATAAAAGAGAATGTTTTGCATGGATTCCCTGTGCTTGTGAAGCCTGGAGTAATGAAGGGTATGCTTTTATCCTTTTTCTACGGAGTGCGAAGGTGGTTTTGACCAAGGACTTTTGGATGCTTACAAGAATCTTTTAATCAAAGAGGTAAACTAATGGTTCACTGGTGCTTCTGAGGAAGCACTAATGGTTTGACCAATTCCTTTGCATTGTTCTGTGATGAGGCAGTTATGGTCATTGTGTTCTGCTTATGGCAGTGCGCTGTGTTTGCTGTGCTTTTATTTGAAAGTGAACATGAGAGGGGGGAGAGAGAGAGAGAGAGAGAGAGAGAGAGAGTTCAAAAAGTGAATCTAGATTGATTTCAATTGATGAATGAATCTGTTACAAGAGAAGCTACTTATAGTAGCTGAAGCACTAACCGATTGTGTAACCAACTGAGCTGAGTAATAATCAGCTGAAGTCGGTGCACACTAACATATCATATACTCTAACACCCCCCTTATAAACTGAGGGCGGGTTTACAAGAACAAGTGCAGTATGCACTCTAACACACCCCTTATATTGCTAAGGTGGGTTGAGTATAGAAAATTTATCTATTACTCCTAGGTTGCTTCTTAATTCTTCAAACCTGGTCTGAGTGAGAGGTTTAGTAAGCAAATCTGCAACCTGATCACGGCCTGGAATGTGGCAGATTGACAGAGTCTTGTTGATGACCTTTTCTCTCACAAAAAATAGGTCCAACTCCATGTGCTTGGTTCTTGAATGCAAAATTGGGTTATGTGAAAGTGAGACTGTGGACAGGTTATCACGATAAATGATTGGGTGCTCAAATTGTACCTGAAATTCTCTTAGCAAGGACTGTACCCACATAACCTCCGCAATAGTTGCAGCTAGGCTTCTGTACTCTGCCTCTATCGAAGACCTGGCCACTGGTATTTGCTTTCTAGAACACCATGACACAAGATTTGGGCCAAAATATACACATGAACCAGACATTGACCTTCTGTCATCTAGATCAGCTTCCCAATCAGCATCAAAATCCCCGCAAAGTGTATGGGCAACCTGGCTTAGCTGGCCTCAACAATAACCCATAGGAAATGGTCCCTTTGAGGTATCTAAGGATCCTTTTGACTGTCTTCCAGGGCTCATCAAGGGGCTGTGATAGGAAATGGCATACTTTGCTTACACTATAACATATTTCAGGGCGAGTAATGGTTGCATCATGCAAAGCTCCAACCACAGATCTGTATAATGAGGGATTAGCCGTGTAGTTAGCTCCATATTTGGTCAATTTGCTGTTGCTGACCATAGGAGTAGGTTGACCCTTAGCATCACCCATGTTTGCTTTGTCCAGAAGATATTTAATGTATTTAGACTGAGAAAGAATTAAGGAACCATTGGGTAGTCTTTTGATCTCAATGCCAAGGAAATAATCTAGATCAACAAGCTGTTTGAGCAAATGCAGTATTCAGCTTTGTAATGAGAGCAACTATCCTTTGTGAGGATGACCCAGTTACTATGATATCAACATAAATGAGGACATTGGTAGAGTGGCCAGATCTAGTGTGAATAAAGAGTGAGGGATCACACTTGCTGGAGTGAAATCCAAACTGTATCAAGGTGGTTGTCAGCCTCTCAAACCAGGCTCTAGGGGCCTGTTTCAGGCCATAGATTCCCTTGTTCAGCCTGCAAACCTGGGCTGGATTCTCATTTATGAAGCCAACTGGCTAATCCATATACACTTCCTCCTCTAGAAAATTGTTAGACCACTTATTTGTAAGCAGTATAAGAGGAGGCCCAAAACTGTTGGGCTGGCCTAATATTAGAAATAATCTCTACAGTAAGGAATAAGCCAGCATGTAGCATAGCTGTGCCGTAGGATGTAATTTGAATAAATAGAGAAATTGGGGGGGAAAGGTGGTTAGGCAGTTATTGATGTAATTTGAATAAATAGAGAGATTAGGGGGGAAAGGTGGTTGGGCAGTTATTGATGTAATTTGAATAGAGAGATTGGGGGGGGGGGGAAGGTGGTTGGGCAGTTATTGATGTAATTTGAATAAATAGATAGATTAGGGGGGGGAAGGTGGTTAGGCAGTTATTTGGTAGGAATTGGAAGGGAGAGACCCAGCTCTCGAATCCTTGGAGGGAACCCACTGTAACTAATTTCTATCCTTGTATAATTCTTCCATACTCTCATATCAGTTTGTAATCTTAAAATAACTATGATTAAGGAATAATTCCTTAGAGATTGTTCAATAAAAATATAGTTATTCAGTAAAATAGCAGTTATATATATATATCGGTTTCTATCAACTGGTATCAGAGCTGGTGCCGATGTCTCAGAAAGGGCTACCTATGGAGGGGCTGACCGGAAAAAAGGCCGAGTGAAGCGTCATAGAGTGCAGCCGCCAGGACGTCGGCTCTCAAGGGCGGTGCTATGATAGGGACTTGGGTATTATGGGGTGCCCAAGTCCCACATCGAGTAGTATGGGCTGCTTGGTGGAGTACTTAAGTGGCTTGGTTCTCCCCCCTTAATAGCTAGCTTTTAAGGGAGGGTTCCCCAAGTATTTGGGTGCTTATCATTTGTTATCAGAGCCCTCGGATCTTGGGGAGGGTTAATGGTTTCCACGAGAAGAATGGAAGCACGTATAGAAATTCTGGAAAGAGGGTTCGCTGGTTTGTTAGAGATGAGGCAAAATCTCGAACAAAACCTTGAAGAAGAAAGGCTTGAGCGCATTGAAACTCGAAGGCAATTGAATGAATTGGTGGAAACGGTGCGAGGAATTACGATTCGTTCGGATCAGAACGAACAAACAAAAGAAGGAAGTTATTAAGTGAATGGCGACGGTACCGGGAATCATGTTGATTCTCGGAATCGTGAAGAACATTGGAGGAAACTGGAGATTCCAATTTTTGATGGAGAAGACGGGTATGGCTGGACAAATCGTGTGGAAAGATACTTCGAATTGAAGGAGATGAATGACGCGGAGAAGTTACAAGCGGTTATGGTGGCGATGGAGTGGAAAGCATTGACATGGTATCGATGGTGGGAATTCTGCGCTCAGAATCCGACGTGCGGTGATTTTCGATCCACTGTGATTCGGAAATTCCAACCTTGCATGATGAAAAGCCCATTTGAATTATTGTTAAGCCTCAAGCAAACAAGGACGGTAGAGGAGTACAGGGAGCAGTTTGAATTGTATGCAGATCCTCTCAGATGTACAGAACCAGCATATTTGAAAGTAATTTTTCTTAATGGACTCAAGGAAGTGATAGGGGCAGAATTGAAACTTCATCCAGTTGAGGGATTATCGGAATTGATGGATTATGCACAGAGGGTTGATGAGAAGAATTTTCTGTTGAATAAAGGGAACAATGGAATAGGTTCAGGAGGGAGATCATTTAGAACATGCAACAATTCCAGAACTGTAACTTGGGAACCTGGAAATAAAAGTCAAGTTCAGACTACCACAGGTATTGGCAGTTCAGTGGCTGAGGTGAGCAGTGTGAAAACTACTGGATCTTATAGAGGAAGAGGATTTAGAAGGTTGACTGATGCTGAGATGCAGGAAAGATCTCGAAAGGGACTTTGTTTTAGATGTGATGAGAAGTTTAGTCCTGGCCATGTGTGTGCAAACAAGCAATTACAAGTGCTAATACTGGAGGAAGAAGCAGATATTGAAGAGAAGGAGGAGAAATCAGTGGAGCAAGAACAGGAATTTGAGATAAGAACACTGCAGTTATCTATGTTCGGCATCACTGGGCTGACTTCTAAGAAATCCATCAAATTGTGGGGTGCATTAGCTAACAGGCAAGTGATAGTCTTAGTCGATTGTGGAGCCTCACATAATTTCATATCCTCTATGTTAGTCAAGGAAAGGGAATTACAGGTGAAAGAAACTGCACCTTATACTGTAGAGGTGGGAGAGGTAGGAAGGTTCCTTGTGAAGGAGTGTGTTCTCAACTTACATTACTGATACAAGCGTTGGAGGTTCAACAGGATTTCTTTATTTTTGATCTTGTAGGAGTGGATGTGGTGTTGGGGACGGAATGGTTGTCTAGCCTTGGTGAGATCCGGGCTAATTTCAAGGAATTAACACTTAAAATTCCTATTCAAAAAGGGTATCAGATTTTGAAGGGTGAACGTAGTTTGGCTCGGGTAGTGGCTTCATTCAAATCTGTTTTCAAGGCCTTAGTGATGAAGGACAGGGTTTTCTGCTTGAATATCAGTTTATAGGGTGAATCTGAAAATATCTCTTACCCGAGTGGTTAGAGTCAGTATTGGTTGAATATGAAGATGTATTTCAGGAACCTCAAGGATTACCACCATCTAGGAGGCAGGATCATGCTATTGTTCTTAAGGAAGGAGCCAACATCCCAAATCTCAGGCCTTACAGGTATCCACATTACCAGAAAAATGAGATTGAAAGGTTAGTGGATGATATGCTTAATTCTGGTATAATTAGGCCAAGTGTGAGTCCTTATTCTAGCCCAATTATATTAGTAAAGAAAAAAGATGGTGGATGGCGATTTTGTGTGGACTATAGGGCTTTGAATAAAATCACTATACCAGATAAATTTCCTATTCCTATTATTGATGAATTGCTTGATGAACTTGGAGGGGCAGTAATTTTTTCTAAGTTGGATCGAAGATCTGGATACCACCAGATTAGAATGAGAGAGGAAGATATTCCTAAAACTGCTTTTAGAACTCATCAAGGGCATTATGAGTTTATTGTGATGTCATTTGGACTCACTAATGCCCCTTCTACATTCCAGTCTCTCATGAATGAAATGCTTAGACCATACCTCAGAAAATTTGTTTTAGTTTTCTTTGATGATATTTTGGCTTATAGCAAAACTGTGGAGGAACATCAAAGGCATTTACAAGCAGTTTTAGCATTATTGAAAGAACATCAGCTCTTTGCTAATAGAAAGAAATGTACTTTTGGGCAAACTCAGTTGGAGTATCTTGGCCATATCATATCAGCTGATGGGGTGGCAGCCGATCCTAAGAAAATTGAAGTTATGTTGGATTGGCCAACTCCAAAGGATATTAAGGCTTTAAGAGGCTTTCTGGGTCTCACTGGTTACTATAGAAGATTTGTGAAGGACTATGGCAAAATGGCTAGGCCTTTGACTCAATTATTAAAGAAAGACAATTTTCAATGGACTTCAGAAGCCCAGGCAACCTTGGAACAATTGAAAAGAGTCATGGCTGAGTTACCTATCCTCACTGTTCCGGATTTTTCTAAGGTATTCACCATAGAAACTGATGCTTCAAATAAAGGTTTAGAAGCAGTACTCTTACAGGAAGGAAGACCAGTGGCTTTCATCAGTCAAACTTTGTCAGATAGAGCACGGTCCAAATTAGTTTATGAGAGAGAATTGATGACAATTGTCACGGCTGTACAGAAGTGGAAACATTGTTTACTTGGCAGGCATTTTATCATCCTTACTGATCAGAAAAGTCTCAAGTTTCTCACAGATCAAAGAGTTTTGGGTGAAGAACAGTTCAAGTGGACTTCTAAGTTGATGGGCTTGGATTTTGAGATCCATTATAGACCTGGAATTGAGAATAGAGCTGCTGATGCTCTCTCTAGAAGAATGACATATGCAGCATCATCCACAGTTCAATTTGATGATATGGAAGAATGGGAAACTGGAGTTCACAATGATCCTAAGTTGCAAGGTATTATACAAGACATTCTACAAGATGCTGCATCTCATCCGGGTTATTCCTTTCAAGACTGGAAACTGTTTTATAAAGGTAGATTGGTGCTACCTAAAGGCTCTTCTAGAATTCCTATGCTTCTTAGAGAGTTTCACAATTCTGCCATGGGGGGCCATTCCGGGTTTTTCAGATCTTACAAGAGGATTTCTGCCATAGTTTATTGGGAAGGTATGAAGAAGGACATTCAACAATATGTTGCTACTTGTGAAATTTGTCAGTTGAATAAGTACCAGACTTTATCTCCTGCTGGATTATTACAACCTCTTCCTGTACCTACTCAGGTTTGGGCCGATGTGTCCATGGATTTCATAGAAGGATTGCCTAAAGCTCAGGGTAAGAATGCTATTCTTGTAGTAGTGGACAGGTTCACTAAATATGCTCACTTTATTGCACTTAGTCATCGGTTCACTGCTAAAGCTATTGCTGAAATTTTTGTCAAAGAGATGGTCAAGCTACATGGATTTCCTTCTACCATTGTTTCAGACCGAGACAAGATCTTTCTCAGCCATTTCTGGACTGAGTTATTCAGAATGGCAGGCACCAAGTTGAAATTTAGCTCTGCTTACCATTGAGGAATGCATTGTTCACATCAAGTTGCTGTATGGGCCAGCTGTTTGTTATGGCCATGGTCAGAATATTTCTCACTGTTATTGGTTTAACAATAGGAAAAAAACCTTTCAGTGTAGTCTCGACCAAGTTGTTGATGAAACCCTTTAGCAACCAACCCGGCCTTGTACTTATTAACAGTCCCATCTGCATTTTCTTTTACCCGAAACACCCACTTGCAACCAGTAGCTTTCTGGTGGGTGGCAGATCAACTAGGGACCAAGTTCCATTGGCTATCAGGGCATTGTATTCAGCCTGCATGGCCTGATGCCATTGTGGATGAGGATGAACAAGAGCCTCTTTAGCGTTAGATGGCTCTGCTTGTGTTAATAAGACATAGGGGTCAGAGAAGACCCTAGATTTAGACCTTGTAGTCATAGGATGAGCATTAGGAGGTTGAGATATGTGAGCAGTGGACTGACTTGGAGAAGAACTAAGAGTAGGGGACACTGAAGGAGAATATTCAGGTGTGAGCCCTGAGTGAAAAGAAGGAAAGGGTGGGGATTCTGATTGTGCAGCAGAGAGAGGAGTTTGAGTAGTAGGGTCAGGAGACTGAAATGGCCGAGAGGATTGAAATGTAGGAACAACTATGGGAGGAGATGTTGATGCAGCAGGTGGAGTAAGAACATGTAGGGGCATTGGAGAGGCATTAGACTGTCGTTGTATATTACTGGATTCAGTAGGAGATGTTATGTCCTTGACTCCTTGGCAAATGGAAATTTTTGTTCATTGAACGGAACATCCTTAGAGATGTCCAACCTACCTTCCTTGGAAAGACACTTATAGCCTTTATGAGAGGGAGAGTACCCCAGAAAAGTGCACTCACCTGACCTGGACTTAAGTTTATTTTTGTTGTAGGGTCTAAGGCAAGGATAACAAGCACACCCAAATACCCTTAGAGAGCTGTAGTCAGGATCAGTTTTGTATAGGATAGAGTAAGGTGACTGATTATGTAAAACAAGGGTGAGTAATCTGTTTATGTGATAAACAACTGTAGTGAAGGCATGTTCCTAGTAGTGCATAGGCAAAGAGACCTGAGCAAGCAATGAAAGGCCAGTGTCCACTATGTGCCTATGCTTTCTCTCCTCACTCCCATTTTGGTGATGAGTGTGGGGGCAAATGACACGATGAATAACCCCTAAATCTGAAAGGAACTTTGTGAATGGGCGAAATTCACCCCCCTCCCAATCAGTTTGAACAACTTTAATTTCAGTTTGAAATTGCACTTTAATGAGTTCCCAAAACTGTTTAAAGATGGTTAGGGTTTTAGATTTTTGTTTGAGCAAGAAAATCCAAGTAAATTTGAAATATGCATCCATAATGAAGAAGTAATATGAGTACCCATTAGTGGACACTATGGGTGCAGGACCTCACAAATCAAGAAATAGAAGTTCAAAAGGCTTAGTATACATTGTTGTGGAGAGATGGGAAGGGAGGCAATGAGATTTACCAAAGCAACATGCAATACAAAAATCCAGTATACTTTTATTAACATTGGGAATGTTACAATGTTGTAGTATATGTTTTACAGCAGTCTCATTTGCATGGCCTAGCCTACAGTGCCAAAGTTAATATGAGGAAGGCACTTTATTACAATTATGAGCTGCATCAACACTCCTAGGAATTGAACGAACAATATTATTACAAGAAGAAGAACGTGCAACACTAAGACAGCTAGGTGCTGGTCCAATGATGGTAGTAGAATGTCTTGAAGTAACTGAGAAATTGTGGAAGACATGAGCCATCGGAGTTTACAGTTCCCTCTAAGACGACTCGATTATCAACCTGGAATTTGACAAGAAAACAGTGAGGGAGGATTCGAAATAAACATTGTTATCCCTAGAGAATCGACCAACACTAACAAGATTTTTGGTGATAGCTGGGACATATAAGAGGTGTTGTAGTGTGAATGTGACATTAGTGTTAAGAGGAGAATTAACACAAGCAGAGCCAGTAGTGTGAATAGTAAGGCCAAGTCCATTATCCATGTAAATGTGATATGGACCACTGACATTTGAGTGCTGAGGGAGATTGGCCAAATTGGATTTCACATGATGAGTGGCACCACTATCCGGATACCATACACTGTTGGAATCAGTGCCCGAGTTTGATGCCACCATGGCCATAGGTCCAAATGATGGTTGAGAAGGGCCCTGTTTCTTGTTATGTGAATGCCATGGAAGTTGCAAAAGAGGTGGCAGTGCAAGCAGGGGAGCAGGCTGCTGTGAGGGAAGTATTGATTGTTGTTGGAAGGCAGAGGTAGGTGGTTCAAGAGGTTGATAGGCATAACCTTGCTTTTGAGACTGATGCTGATAAGCTGGATTCTGAGTATAACCTTGAGATTGATGCTGATAAGTTGGATTCTGAGTAGGATACCCTTGGTTCTACCTCTGATTGCCACTAGAACCATCATATGATTGATCATAGCAGTACCAACAGTTGACTGCCTCATGACCAGGGCGATGACAAATATGAAAATAAGGACGAGGAGCAAATCTGCCACTGCGACCACGACCTCTGTATCCAGATCTGCCATTGCGACCGCCTCGAAAACTAGAGCCAAAGCTTGCATTAGGCCATTGCATTTGATATTGTTGTTGAGAATTGCCTTGCGGCTGAGGTTGAAGGGAAGAGATAACCTGATGAGGAAGAGATGTTGGTGTAGTGGAATGTGGAACATTCACTGAGAATGCATCTGGATTCAGTTTTGCTTTGCTCTGCTTAAGCCGCGACTCACGAGATAGAAGTAATGCCTCAACTTCTGCAATTGAATAGGATTCAACGCGACTTTCGATCGTTGGAAAGAGGATGTGATATTCCTCTGGTAAGACTTCAAGGATCGCCTCAAGATGCTCTTGGAATGTGATTGGATTGCCTATAGAAATGAGCACATCCACAAGCGATTTGATTCGCAACAAGTATTCGGAGATGGTGCGATCTCCTTTTGTCATGTGACGGAGTTCAAATCGAAGTTGAGTGCTACGCGCTTTCGTTTGCAAATTGAAGTGATTGTGAAGCTCATCCATAGTTGCCAAGCGTGTGAACAACCAAAAACACGCGTATGAATGGTGTTTGAAATCGAATTCAGCATTCGTATGAACAGTTGTTGATCTTGCGCTTCCCAAGCAAGAAACTCTGGATTAACCACATCACTGAGACGATCTTGTTCCGAAAGAAACTTCGGTGGAATTCGCGGACACACAACGAATCTCTCTAATCAATTAGCACGCAGCACTGCTTCAATGATCTGCTTCCAGTGCAGAAAATTCCGATCGGTGAGTTTTGTAGTAACAACTAACGAGAGATTAGGCATAGTTGCTAGAGGCTGAGCTATGGTAGGCATCGCCTGCGGTGGCGGTTGTGGTGGTAGAGTTCCACCGTTGATGTTGACGGAAGCCATGGCTTGAGACTCAAGCTCATGATACCATATTAGAAAGTGAACATGAGAGAAGAGAGAGACAGAGAGAGAGAGTTCAGAAAGTGAATCTAGACTGATTTCAATTGATGAATGAATCTGTTACAAGAGAAGCTACTTATAGTAGCTGAAGCACTAACCGATTGTGTAAACGACTGAGCTGAGTAATAATCAGCTGCAGTCGGTGCACGCTAACATATCATATACTCTAACAGCTTCGGTGCCTATGGTCGGAAAGGAATGCCAAAATCTTAAAGGGAACTTCTTCATCTGTAGATAAACATTTGGGATAGGGTCATTCTTTTGACTTGTTTGTGGTGTTCAGCTCATGGCCTCTTTAGAGGTGCCTCCTTGCTAGATACGCAGAGAGATTAGTCTGTCTAGTTCCATGACATATTATCTTAGCTCCTAGGTGTTTGTTTTTGTTTTCTTAGGAGGATATGCACAGAGATTGAGCTCCATTGTGCATTGTTTTTTTGGCTTTTTTTTTTTTTTTTTTGTAATTATATCCCTGTAGTTTTTATGGTATCCTCCTATCTTGTAGTCCTCTTCCTTCTTAATGAATTTCTTTTTCTATTAAAAAGAACTTCACAGTTCAAACTCAGATAACTTACTACTTGTTGACATTCCTTAAGTTAATACCTTTATCTTTGAAATTCTGTAATATCTTCCGACTCAACTTTTGCCATTTCCACTTTCCTTGAAGGCTTTGTTTTTGAATTTTATATATCATTTTCTCTTCTGGCATATTAGTTTCAACCTTAGTTCTCCTTTCCTCCTTTAAGTTTATATATTGAAACAAATTATGCCTTTCAATTTTAATACTAATATTCTTTCTTCACTGGCCTGTTTTGTTTATTATTATTCTACGAGTCTATCAAATCTCTTACTGTCTTTCATGTCTACACTTAATTTTGTACTCAATTTGTTGGGCAGAATATCTCTACTCGAACAGATGAAGAAGATCAACAAATTGTAAGTACTCATTCTAGTCCAAGGCCATCTTCTCATGCAACTAATGGGGGAGCTATATCATCTCATAAGAGGTATGCAATCCAAGAAATTGTGAACTATATTTTTACACAAATTTACAGAAAAGTTTCCATAACTATTTCTTAAATTATCAATTCTGTCTTGTATTAATGATAATATTATCATGTATATCATTTCTATAAGTAGGGCAAGGGATCGTGCAACTGACTATGAGGCTTGCTCAAAGCTTGAGGACCTAAACTTGGATGTCAGGAAGAACTCCAAGGAGATAGAGGAAAGATTTCTTACTGAGAACTTTTCCCCGAGGTACCTCTTGAATAAAATTATAATGGCATTTCTTAAATTTTTTTCTTTAATAAATTTTTGAAAGGCCAATGACATTAAATTCATCAAACATGGGTTTGACTGAATGTTTTTCTTACTTGGAAAGCAGTAAAGTAGGTCAGTTAAGGTTTAATTGTCTACTGCTTCACCCTTTACCAACTTTATGCGCTTCAAACATTTCTTTTCTTGATGAAGATAGATTCTATCAAAAGTGAAAATTACAAGTTGAATTAGAAAGTCCTACTGGATGCATTGAAGATGATAGCATTTGTTGTTGAAAACATATTTTCCAAGTTATGTGGTTAGAACATTTGGTCCTTTTCATGCTTGTCTAACTCTTAAAGGAAAAAAAGACTTTTATTTTGGGGGGAGGTAGGGAGCGTATAGGAGTGATGAAGGTTTTTTCTGAGACCCAAACAGAAGCTTCATGTGCATTATGTAGAAATCGTTTCAGGTTGGAGAATTGGTTTTTTGTTTAGGAGGATATCTATCCCCCTCTCTACTTGTACTCTTCTTTCTGATAATTTACTTTTTCTATAAAAGAAAGAAAGAAACATAATCTAGCAAACTAATACACACCAAAAAAGTATCACACACACAAAAAAACTAATTATTATTATCACACACACAAAAAAACTAATTATTATTAATCAACTACAGGTTTTTAAGATCTAGGTTGCTACATGTAAGTTTATATATTTTCTACATTGTTTCAGTACTGTCAGGGCGGAAATGCTTTTTGTGTCTTACCTGCTTGATTAGAAACAATGTAGATCTTATAAGAACTTTATTTATCTTGTGTTGTTGCAAGACAATAGCAACCTAATATTCTTACTTGTGACCTAATATTCTTCTTTATGATATTGCTAATCAAATCTAGTGTATTGAAAGGTCTGTTACTGGCCATATTACATCTTTAGAATGTATATTCTAATATAACTTTTGTGTATGAGCTTGCGCAAGTTATATCGTAGCTGGATTTTTTGGACTTGTTAATTGCCCTTCTAGACATACCATTACCTGCATCTATTTATGTTGCTCTTGGAAATTGAAAGATGGAACAATTTCTTTTTAATAAAATTTGTCCTGAATTAATACTATTGTACTACAGGGATAAAAGTTCATGATTGGCAGAGTTGAACCTTCTGCCATGTTGCTGGTGGAATTGGACCGCTTAATCTTGAGCTTTTATCAAGGTTCTGAAAACCAGATTGGACTATCTGGTCAGTCCAGTTCATCTGGGAACCGGTCCTGTCTTCTTATGTAAACCATTCAGCATTAAAACCTTTCAATAACCGGCAAACAGTACTGAACCAGGAAATTTATTTGAACCAGTGCTGGTTCAAAAGGTTTGAATTCTGATAAAAAAATATTTTTGTTGTGCGCTCCTCCTCATTTGTTGCTTCCCAGCTCAGGCCACTGCTCTCAATTCAGGCCCCCACATTTAAGTGAGTGCAAAAACTCAGATGTGGCTGGTCAGCCTTGCTTGTCTTAACGTACCACCCTTCGGTTGCTGCAGCAAGTCACTGAATGTTAAAATATGATAAGTAAGAAAAGAATGGGAAAAAAAGTAGACATAGCTGCAGCTGTGCTGAAGGGAGATGTTCAAACGGGGAAATGGATGGGCCTAGTAAAGAAAGCCAACAAGGGTAGTGTGTCAGCTAAGAATGAGCTTGCTTAGGAAATTGGAGAGGAGATGGATGGGCCAACTAGCATTAATGAGCTTGCTTAAAAAGGTTAGCAAGACTAGAAATGGAGCTTTGATAACCTCAACAATACAACAACTAAGTCTTTTTCCACTAGGTGAGGCCGGTTACATGGATCAAACGACACCATAATATCGTAAATCATGTCTATAGACAAACCATTAACATCTAAACCCTTCTTAATAGTTTTGCCTATAGTTTTTCTTGGTCTCTCTCTGTCTCTAGCAATTGGGATACCCCTCATCTGATCTTCTTCTTACTGGGGCTTCTATAGGTTTTCTCCACACATGCCAAACCACCTAAGGCAAGATTCTTCCATCTTTTTGATAGGGACTTGGGTATTGTGGGGTTTCTAAGCCCCACATCGACTAGTATGGGATGCTCGATGGTGTATTGAAGTGGTTTGGTTCTTCCCCTTGATAGCTAGCTTTTAAGGGAGGGTTCTCCAAATGCTTGGGTGCTTATCATTTGGTATCAGAGCTTGGTTGCCGTTGTTTCAGAAAGGGCTACCTACGAAGGGGCTGATCGGAAAAGGTCGAGTGAAGCATCGTAGAGTGTAGCCACCGAGACGTTAGCTCTCCGGGGCGGTGCTATGATAGGGACTTGGATATTATGGGGTGCCTAAGCCCCACATCAAGTAGTATGGGATTCTAGATGGAGTACTTAAGTGGTTTGGTTCTCTCCTCTTGATAGCTAGCTTTTAAGGGAGGGTTCCCCAAATGCTTGGGTGCTTATCACTTTTCTACAATATGTGCTACCCCAACTTTTTCGCATGACTTCATTCCTAACCTATCTTGTCTAGTATGTCCACTCATCCAATGCAACATTCTCATCTTTGCTACATTGAGTTTATTCTCTTGTTAGCTTTTTACCATCCAACATTTAGTTCCATACAATGCAGTAAAATTTTCCCTTAAGCTTGTGTGTCACCTTTCCATCACAGATAACACTTGAAGCACTTCATTTCATTCACCCCGCTTGAATCCTATGATTTTTATCTCCCACTATTTCCCTGTAGTTTGGTATGATGGATCCATGATACTTAAACCGTGCGACTTATGGTATGGTCTCCAATTTTCACCTCTAAGCTTGGATTAATGTGCCTCATGCTAAATTTACATTCCATATACTCCATCTTACTTCTACTAAAACAAAAGCCTTGTGCTTCCAAAGTTTGTCTCCACATTTGTAACTTCTCATTTATTTCCTCTCTCAACTCTCCAACGAGGACTATATTATCTTCAAAAACCATGCATCGTGGAACTGAGTCTTGGATATGCTCAATAAAAACATCCAAGACCAAGGTAAAAAGATAGGGGTTCAAAATTGACCCTTGATGTAGTCTTATAGATATAGAAAAATTTATGTAGCCCCATCTTGTGTTCTCACACTAGTCGTGACCCCCTAATGCATATCCTTGATTGCTTGAGTATTGGCAATACATACTCCTTTTTTCTCTAGGAATTTCCACAATACTTATCATGGAACCCTATCATACACCTTTTCCAAACAAATGAAAACCATGTATAAGTTTTTTTTTTTTCCTTCGATATCACTCCATCAATCGTCGTAGCAAGTATATTGCTTTCATGATTGACCTCCCCGACATAAAACTAAATTGATTTGTGATAATGTGAGTCTCTTGTCTTAATCTCTGCTCAATTATCCTCTGCGATAGCTTCATAGTGTGATCCATGAACTTGATCCCCCTATAATTGCGCAATTTTGTATATCACCTTTGTTCTTATAAATAGGGATTAAAATGTTTCTCCTCCCTTCAGCGACATTTTCTTAGACATCATAATCTTGTTAAACAATTTTGTGAGGCAACTTATGCCTTTCTCTCCTAGACCATTCCATACTTAAATAGGTATTATTCGGACCAACTGTTTTGCTATTATCCACCCTCTTCAATGCTTCTCATACCTCAGACTCCCGAATTCTACGATAAAAGATATAATTGTCGTCCTTCTCTCTTGTGTTTAGCCTATTAGAGTGCAATAAAATTTCGTGTCCTTTATTAAATAGCTTGTGAAAGTTATTCTCCATTCTTTCCTTGATATCTTGTTCCGTAACCAAGACTTTAGCTTCTTCATCCTTAATGCATTTCACTTGGTCCAAGTCTCTTGTATTTCTTTCCCTACTCCCTACCTTTAGCAAGCTTGTAAATACTTCTTTTCCTATTTTTGGTGCCTAAGTTTTGGTATAACTCGTCAAATGCTCTAACTCTGGCTTTGCTCACCGCCTTCTTGGTATCTTTCTTAATTACATTATTACTTTATATTTTTTTCCTCCAATTTTCAGCATTTTACACAAGGACCACACTTTTATAACATTCGATTTTAACCTTAACTTTATCTTGCACACTTGCGACCCACCACCATGATTCTTTACCTTTAGTTCCAAAGCCTCTTAATTCACCAAGTGTCTTTTTTGCTACCTTTCTAATCCCTTAGGCCATCTTGTCCTACAAATCATTAACACTTCCTTGTGCCTCCCAAAACCCTTAGCTGAAAGCTTCTTTTGCACCCTCAATTGCCACCGCTTGATCGTTGAAAGCCTATCTTGGCCTTTTCTCTCAACTCCTATATTCATAACCCAGACTTTGTGTAGGGTAGTTAAGCTCTCTCCTGGTATGACTTTGCAATCCATGCAAAGCTTCCTATCTAGTTTCCTTATCAAAAGAAATCGATTTAAGAGCATCCCACCCCATTTTCGTATGTGATAAGATGCTCCTCCTGCTTCCTAAAACAAGTGCTGATTATTGTAAAATTGAAAGCTAATGAGAATCTAGGATAGTTTTACCCTCCGCATTTGCTTCCATTAAGCCAAATCCCCATGCAAACCCTCACATCCTCTAAATGTACTCCCTACTTCACCATTTAGATCCCCTTCTAGGAAAATCTTTTCTCCTAATAGTATTAACCCCTGAACTAAACCTTCTAAATCCTCCCAGAATTTTACCTTGTAGTGTTTTTCTAACCCGACCTGGGTTGCATAAGCATTGATTACATTAAAAGAGTCTCATTCCACTACAAACTTTAGAGGTATGATCCTATCTCCCAACCTTTTTACATCCACAACATCATTCTTTCAATACTTATCTACAATTATGCCCACCCGATTTCTCGATTATACTTTGCTGGTGTACCAAAGCTTAAAACCCGAAGTGTCTAATTCCTTTGCCTTTTCTCCTACCCATTTACTTTTTGTAGGCACGTAAAATTAATCCTCCTTCTAATCACGATGTCTACTATTTCCATTGATTTACTTGGAAGTGTGCCTACATTCCATGTTTCGAAGCGAATCTACTCTCGTTACCCAAACCTGTTCACGAAAATGCCGGAATCTTTGTTTATTTTTCACCACATCCAAGCGGCAACTCATTTGACACTATACTCAAGCCATATAGCGTGTTGCTTTCGAGCAACGACCTAGAATTAACATTGTTGCATCTTTGATCCATACCATCGAGGTTTGACAAAATTTTACAATGGTTGTTGACTGCCTAACACAACCCTAACCTTTTATTTGGGCTTGAGACCAACTATGTATAGCTTTGCAACAAAGCACAACATAGCCTCAGCTGAACGGAAGAAACAAAAGCCTCAGTAAAAGGATGATGGTTATTACTTTAGTTCATGTGGTTCATTTAGAATTCCAAGGTTTTTTTATTAAAAATTAAATAAGCAAATGATATTAATATGATAAATACTTATGCTGAAATAATTTAGGGATTTCAAGTTCTAACTATGAATTAATATCTTAGGCATGTAATGCGAGTCTCACTTTGACAATTAATTATAATTATTATATTTGTGAAAATTTATAATAATTATATAAAATGTAAATATATATTTAATTATACTCCGGTCTCACCACAGTTGAACCATTGAACCGTGAATACCTTCACCTGTTACTGGTTTGGTCTTCAAAACCTTTGTTTTTATCAATGTGTCAATCTTACTTTGCCACAAAATGAATTATAACTAGTGGCAAATGTTACCTGCATAGTTAGATATCTCTCACCTTTGGCAAATAAGTTGAACATTACTGTGTAAAATGCAGGCAGGAACAAGCAAGTGTCCCAATTCATGAAGTAATATTTTCCACTGTTGACAAGCCAAAGCTTTTAAGCCAGGTGTGTTTGAAAAGTTCATGTTTTTTTATTGTTAATTTTTTTATCTTTTCTAACTTAATTGAATTTGGAAAAGAAAATGAGCTAAAAAATTTCAATCTCCTATATCTCCAGTCCTCCGTATAAAATATCTATGTTTAGATTCAGGTTTTGGAATAAAAAGAAACATTCTGAAAATGGAATGCGTTTCAGCACATGACTAGAGATTTTTTAAGTTGTTATAGAGTATGCTGTTATCTTAAGTGAAAACAACATGAAGCCACTAGAAGCCATGTGAAATCTTACATGGGTTATTGAATTCATTGTTTTCATACATAGTTTTTTGGTATCATTTTTCAAAGTTTTGCCGTATATTTGTTTTCCTTATCATGACAAATCACTGTATCATTTCTTATTCATGTTAACTCTTAACAACCATTCTGTCATATTCTGAAAGCGTTGAATAGGAAAGAGAAATAACTAAGGTGGTGTTTGGTTTATTTTCTAGTTTTTTTCAGTTGATATGTTTTCACTTTTAATTACCAAAATTCCACCTTCTTTCACTTTGTTCCCGTTTTCTAACTTTTGCGAAAGAAATGATGAAAACAAGAAAAAGTTGTTCTCATCATTTCCTTCACAAAAGCTTGAAAACCGGAAACAATGTGAAAACAATGCGACCTTTTTTATTTATGAGTGAAAATATAAAAATTGGATATGGAAACAGAAAACAAACCAAGCGCCCTAATATTTCTCCAGCGAGCTGGTGTAGACTAAAATACTGGAGTGGATTTTCACATAAGAGCTTGGGGGTTGAAATTGGGGCCTTTGTGTAAATGTAGTTTCACTTAGTTGATATAGTTAAGTGTGAAATTCTTGTCTGTTTATGCGTGGAAATGTACTTGATGGGAAACATGATTTCACTTGACGGATATTATTTTCTTTTAGCTGTCGGCTTTGCTGTCCGATATTGGGCTCAATATCCGTGAAGCACATGTTTTTTCCACAACTGATGGTTACTCCCTTGATGTATTTGTGGTGGATGGATGGCCAGTAGAGGTACATTGCTACTTCTGAAGTGTTCGACAGCATATGCTTTTGAATCCTGTTATTGTTTATTAATTTTGATTTTATAAAGCTATTTGTGCTATTGGTATTTGGTAATGCCTGATATCTCTCTAATTGATTATGCAATTTTCTGTGTACTCATTTTATTTCATCTCTCGTCATTTCTTGGTGATTTAATTCTACCATTTGTGCTTTAATCCAAGCTTTGATGACAAATTAGGTGTGACAATGATTTATACCCCCAAATATTGCATCTGCATCTATCATAGTTAGTTACTAAATAATATATTCTTGACAGACTTTTGATTTAGAAAAACATGAATTGGTCTATGTCAGAAGTTGAGCCTGTAGCTTATTAAGGAGCATTGTTAGAATATTCTCTTATTACAGGGATCTGTGCTGAGTCAAAATGTTGCTGACTTTGCAATCTTGTACTCAGGAAACAGATGGTTTGTATGACGCTATGGAAAAAGCTGTTTCGAGAAGTGAGGTAAAGTGTGGGTCCTTGACTTTGCATATACAAATTCATTTGCTGGTTTTATGTCTGAGATGTTCGAACAGTATCTTCTGAAAAATGATTCTTGATGTTCATTGGCTTGTATTGCCTTACCTATAATAAGTTGAAGAATGAAAAGTAATAACTCTACGATTTCCTTAATCATGTTCCTGTCTATTGGCTCATGGGGAGAAGATTTGGAGCCACTTGTTTCCTAAGAAGTAAAATTATTGGTGCTTCGAGAAATGAGAGGAATATTGATGTCGTGCTTCAACTAATTTTCCTTAATCATGCAACTGCAACTGAGTCTGCAAGTTGCAATTTTCCTTTCTTCTGCAACTGAGACTCAAGTTGTGATTTTCCCTTCTTCTGCCACTGCAGCTGCAACTGAGACTCAACATGGCACCATCCCAGTCTGCTATGAATATGTCTTTAATTTTGTGTACTTTTCTATTTTTGAGCATTTATATGTGTATGGTATAAATTTTTGTATTGGTTCCTGAAACTTCGGTGTAGCGGCCATTCCGCTATCCCGCTATAGCGTTTTGGGGGTCGTCCACTACACTGCTTTCCGGGATTGACTACATAGATCTCATCCAACTACAACCCAAAAAGAAGACAGACAGAAAGGCTTAAGCTCATAGGAGCTCTCCAGTTCATTTGTGTGTCTATTAGGAAGTCCCACCCCTCCCTGAAAATATTATGAACTGGAATCCACAGGGATACAACAATGACTACACTATCCATGGAAGGTATTAAGGAAGAAATATATGATTAAAACGGCATTTCACCCCCAACCAGGAACAGCAGAAAGCAGAAACCTGCCAAAACCAGCATCACTGCCTAAATATCTTACATTCCTTCCTGCTGCCAAAGCCCTCTAAGGTAGATAGTTAAAAAAGGTCTAAAGAGACTGCTGAAAACCCACGGCTCCAAAAAATGCCAAAAAGTTGCCAAGCAACCTCAGGCTGTAAAGAATGATTGTTTGTTTCTAAACTCCTAAATACTTAAACAACAGTGTTAGGAGAAATAAGCCTTGTTAGGCCCATGAGTCTTTAATAGATCACTAGTATTAATTTTATTAAGTACCACTTTCCAAACACAAGTCTTTACCTAATTCCATTTAACCCTTTTTGCATGGCATGTGAACAATATTCTTCATTGCTATAGGGGTCATGGTCTCGTTCTTCAAATTCCCACTTAGCTGTGGGAAAACCCTTAGCAGCAGAGGGAACATCTGGAGATTGGGAAATAGACAGGAGGTTATTGAAGATAGGAGAAAGAATAGCATCAGGTTCCTGTGGAGATTTGTAAGTTGGTTTTTTTTTACAGATAATTGTGTGTTCTTTTCTTGTCATACTATTTATCTTTCTTCTTGCATCTTATTGGCCTTATGCTTCATCCTTAGATATCAGGGAGTCTATCTTGGTCAAGATGTTGCTGTTAAGGTTCTGAGATCTGAGCAATTGAATGATGCTTTAGAGGATGAGTTTGCTCAAGAAGTGGCGATTCTGAGGTCTATATTTTGCCATGCATAGTTTGAGATCCATACTGCACAACGCATAATTTTTCTGTTTTTCGGATAAATATTTTCTAGGAATTCATTTGTTAAAGATTATAAAACATTTGTTCTTGAATGTTGTATATTAGAATTTATTTATTTTTGAGCTCATAATGTTTTTCTTCTATTTTTCTTGAGGAATGCACACTTAAATCAGAAAAGGAAGAATTTGAAATATCAACTCACGTACCAAGCCTTGGAACTAGTTTATGGTGCAGCATGCTACAAATCAATCAGTTTTAATTTTTTCCAAATGGAAAGAAGGATAAACTGCTTAGTTTCCTGAATGCCTATAGCTGTTTGCCACCTTCATAACAATGATCAACCTTTCATATTATGCAATTTTGTAAAATGGGTAATAGAATTTATATTGATTTTACTTTGGGTGACAATGGAATCTCTGCTAGCTAATTTTACCTTGTCAGGGCTTTCGCTTACATTATTTATTTCTATCCTTCCAGGATTTAAAGTTCGTATACAATGCTGATCTTTCTCATTTAGGTTCTGTCCATCTGCGATTCTCTTCCCTGAAGGTCCTTTTAGTAAATTGACTTTTTGTATTACGAATGCAGGCAGGTGCATCATAAAAATGTTGTTCGATTCATTGGTGCATGTACAAAGTCTCCTCATTTGTGCATAGTAACGGGTATAGATCTTTTTTTTTTTTTTATCAATAATCCTTTGCCACATGCATGGAATTATACATTACCCAATTTATTGTAATTTTAATAAGAAATTCTTTAATAGAAGATGTTGTTCCATTCCTCTCTGGGTCAATAGAAAATTACTGATGAATAAATAATGTAAATTAAAATTGGTATTGAATAACGCATGTAAATTGATGACTGATGTAGAAACTTGTAAGTAAAAATCAAAGAGTCACCATACCAGAAATTCTCTGAAATCTTATTTGATTGTCATTGTAAAAATTGATGAGATGACTTACAATTTGAGCTACATGGAATCCGCATTTTATTTGAACAGAGAAACCTTTAGCTACAGATAAAAATGAAAGGAATAACCTTCATTTGAAAATTTAAATAAGAGACTCTAGTTTCTATTTAGTCAAAATTCAAGCTAGTACTTTGTTCACTTCAAATCTATGGTGTAAATATTTTTTTAGTGTTTTTTTTCATAATTTTCTTATACACAGTTGTTAGAGCAGATGATCTTGTTGGGATTTGTCACTAGTTATTGGTAATTTGAGAAAAGATCTTGATATTTATTTTTCCCATCTTCTATAGATTCAAAGAGATGGGACATGCTTCATAGTAGCCTGTGCACACCTTTTTAACTTTTGCAAATATATATTTAATTTTAGTAAATATTTGAAGTGTTTATTTTTATTATTAATAAAATGATATTATGAATTATTATTGTGAATACATTTTTAGCTTACTTTTTGCATGGTAATTCTTGATTACAAATTGTTTGTGTTTTAGTTTTATTATTGTGGAGAGCGTGTTTTAGTTGGAAAAAAACCTTAGCTTTCAACAATATTTTCTCTTATTAAGTAAACAAAATTTGTTTGTAGAATTTAGTCATATTGTTAATTATTAATGTTTATTGAAAACAATTATTTTAACTTTTAAATATTTTTATTCCAAATTATACATACTTTTGGAATAATTTATTACCAAAATTTATATCGATGCACTGGAGACAAGCCTGCATTATTTTTACAACTTGGTGATTTTTAACCTGCATTTGCACTCATTCATACATCCAGTTTTGGTGATTTAATGTGGACTAGTCTGCGTAAAATGTAGTGGTATTTTTTATACTGCAAATGTGGACTCTTTGCCATCAACACATAACTTGTTTGGATCATATGACATACGATTTAGTACTATACTGCTGTATGTTAGTAGCCTATCTTGCAGAATTTGGAGTTAGGAAATTTACATGTTTAATGGTTTATTTTAAATGTGATGTGCCTTCGGGTTCTGACTTCTGAGTAGTATCTTCTTCGTACGTTAGCTAAATCATGTGCTAATTTGTTGATCATTTAGTACTTTTCAGTTTTCAGGGGATTACTAGCTCAAAATCAAGTGGTCTTTGCAATATTTTCAATGTGGACTAGTTTGTAGAGCAAATAAACATTAGGAGATTGAGATGGTTTCTAAATATCATGCAAATTGATCCATTGTCAGAGTTGTGGGATTGTAGATCCCTTGAGTTAGGCAATCTTCCTTGTGAAGTTAATTACTATTTGTCTCTCCACTAAAGTAAGGAATAGACTTGTAGACCTGCGTAGTTTCTTTATGTTATCAATAAAAATGGTCTGTTAATCAAGTAAAAATAAATCCAATTTCACACATTAATGTCCTTAGCAATTAGTACCGTACAGAGAATCTGTTCCTTAATGTGAGGGTGTGAGGAACTTAGAATTTTGTTCCTGTATGCATGTGTCCATGCAAGTGTAATGCCCATTATGCCTTGATTCTAAACCAGTTCACGTCATGGACATTGTTCATCAACTCCAGTTAAGTCAACCTAGCTATTAGCTAACGGCTGGGGGTCCCTGTCCTACCTCCTCCCGCCTCCATTCGACATTTTGTCCTCACTGTCTTTGCTTATATCTTCTCATACCCTTGCATACTTCAACATATGTCTTATATCTTCTCATACAACGCGATGTCTTTATTCATTTGTCCAAAAATTATTTGAAGGCATACACCTAAATAACTTTTGGTTTGACTGTGAGTAATTAAATTCTTATAAGCTCAGATATAGATCTCTGATTACTTTAAAAACTGTATCTCTCATCTCTTCTGTTTGTTGTTGATGTGTCTTTTCTTTTCAATTTAATCTATCAAAATATATTTTTGATTTCTATTCTTGTTTGCAGAGTATATGACTGGAGGAAGTCTGTATGATTACTTGCACAAAAATCATAATGTCTTGGAGCTGTCTCCACTACTAAAGTTTGCGATTGATGTTTGCAAGGGTATGGAGTATTTGCATAGAAGCAACATAATTCACAGGGACCTCAAGACGGCCAATCTGCTGATGGATACACACAATGTAAGAATTTATGAAAACTACGAATTTCTATTCTATATTGGACAAAATATCCCTACTAAAATGCGTGTTATCTTGTCAATAGCATTAGTGATTGACCCAGATTTATGCAGTTATCTTTGGGCTTGCGTATTTGTAACCCAATAGATTAATTTCATTATTTTTCCCCTTTAACTGTGTGATATCATCTTCATGTTTTTATTGATCATTTGTTTACCATAAGAAAACTATTTATAGTAATTGGCATTAAACTCGGCCAGAGCACGTGACAACTATTACTAATTGAAAAAGTGTATCTGAATGAATAGTTTTATGTCCTTGGTGGTTCCGTGGTTGGTACCAATAGTTGTGTATGAGCACAATATCATTTGCTATAATGGATTAGTCTGTCGGTAGAAAAGATTGAGGGATTTTCTTTGGTTGGGAGCTATAGATATGAGATGTGATCACTTGTTGAGTTGGAAGGTACGTGTTGTCGTTTTAAGAAGGAGGTGGGTTTGGGTCTTGGCAATTTGGTTTCAGAAAATATAGCTTTGGCAGGTAAATGGTTGTGGTGTTTAACTTTGCAACCTCATTCACATGGCATCAGATTATCCGGAGTAAGTATGACTTAGACCAGACTGGGTGGGACATTAATACAGCAGCCCGAGCTTATCATTTTAGCCCATAGAATAGAATTTCTTTCTCGGGGACAACTACCTTTAAGGTTTTGTCTTTCTTGAAAGTAGGTAATGGTTCTCATGTCAACTTCTGGGAGGACCATTGGGTAGGAGATTCCTCTTTTTGTTTGACTTTCCCATGACTTTATCATCTTATCTTCATTGCACAATTCTCTTATGCAAAATTTTATAGTGTACAAGACTCCACATTTTTCTGGGGTTTTCACCTTTTTTGTAACTTAAATGATAGGGAGTCTTCTGAATTGGAGACCCTCTTGGGTCTCCTTGAATATGCCCTTTTGTCCTCTAGCTCGGATAAAAGGATTTGGTCTCTTGATCCCTGTGGGGATTTTTCATGTAAATCATACTTTCGGATTCTGACCCATTCGTTGATTAGAGTTTCTAGTCACCATGATAAACCTATTTGAAAGTCCAAAGCTCCCTCTGAGGTGAAGTCCTTTATTTGGACAGCGGGGCATAATAGAATTAATACCGATGACATGTTGCAGGTTCTTAGGACACATAAGACTACCCTAATATGTGAGTTATGTGTGGTGCAAGCTAATAATCAGTTCCCTATTTGTTCTTGCGTTGTTAGCTGTAGATGGAATTCTTTGTTTGGCATATTCTGAAAATGCTAGTTTATCCTTTTATCCTTGGACCAGTTTCTGTTAACTAGCTTTACTAGTTTTGGTTCCAGGAAAGAAGCCAAACTCTTGTGGAATGTGCAATCTATGCCACTGTTTGGTGTATTTGGTTGGAGCGTAATTTTATTATCTTTAAGGAGATTTCTTTGGATGAGCAGCTCTTTGGGATAAGATTAGGTGTTTGGCTTCTACTTGTTTTTGTGAGGAGGATCCCATATCCTCTTTACTATTTGTAATCATCTTCTCTTCGTCTCAATGAATTTCTTCTTTTATCAATAATAACAACAACAACAAAAACAACGCGTAAATTAGTTGTAAAGGAGCTTAACTGTATTCCTAGTTTCTAGGGAAAATTAGCATAATTCTATCATTTGTCTTCATTCTTCAGGATCTTTTGAGGGTCTTAGTGTTAGATGAACTCTGTGAGATTATGTATGAATGTGTAAGCATCAATTTGTAAGAGTGCTGTTGGGAAGGGAAAGACCTATACAGAGAGATAGCTAGGGTAAAATTAGTCTTGGAGCTTGTAAAAATCTAATGTGTTATTAAAGATAAAGGTGTAGTTGACACAGAAATATCTTGGGAAGTTTCTTATTGTACTACGTTCGATATGCTACCTATTTCTTAACTTTTTGGTTAAATTTGGTTTATAGTTTCATCTCTAGTTTTCATAATGTAGTTTTATAACTAGCATGACTATTGATAATTAGGAAACACTTGTAGGATATGAAGTAAACTTCTAAATGATATGAAGTAATAAACTTCTAAATGATACTTTCCTTTTACGGAAAAATTATTGCTTATTTAGAATGCCTACTACGGTACTACCTACTATGTCATATAAACTAGGTCTGTTAGGAATCAACAAACACAGACAAAAATTCTGAAATACCTCAATGTATATTAAAACTTCTCAAACCAACCACTAAACAGTACATTCAACAGCAAAAGAAAACACTAACAAATGGAAATACTGGAAGAAAGTGCAGAAATATAACACAGACCCCCAAGGCCTGCAGCTAGCAGTCCTTCCCCAAGGCAGAAGCCTTCCTAAACCTCATCCAAAATCTTTTCCCCTTCCTCCAAATCCCCTCCCTCTGCTCTATTCCCTTCCCTGTCTCCATTTCTCTCTCCAATCATGTTGAGTCCTCCTCTCCTCTCACAGCTTGCCACCTGTCCCTTCTGTTAATCTCATCATGCTCCCTCATACTGAATTCTCACTTATCCCATTAGTTGTGATTCCTTCATTGCCCTCACCCTCTAGCTGTCCCCTCTTTTTCCTTGTGTAGACTTGTGCCACCCTCTAGGTCAAAGCTCTGCGCCCTTTAAATTATCAATGTATTTTTGGACCTAAGTATTTATTAGCCAGAGTTGGTATTATTTGTTTTTCTCTTCTTTTTTTCCTTTTGTGCATTTAAGTTTCTATGAGATCTTTGTATGGAATTCTGACATGTAATACATGGATTTTGAAGTTATACTTTCCCACTTAACATTCATGTTTAGGAGCAATGCCAGTTCCACATATGTTCTTCTTGTGCTTGTCTCTTTCTAACTGCACCCCCTGCAGTACTTCAGGGGATCCAGATCCAATAGTATGCTAGTTAGTTGATTTTTTTTTGCAAATTAAATTTTCAGAAACAGTGCACTCTGATTAATATCTTATTTTGTGGATAATGACTAGCTTGTAATTTGTATGAACTGCTGTTGAAATTTTGAAATTTTGTTATCATGATTGAGATGAGAATTTATTTTGTTTTGGACAGAATATTGCTTTCCTATGTTTTTTAATGAATATTTTATATAAAATTAAGTTTTAAATTATTATTTTCTTTTCCTATAAGGTTGTGAAAGTAGCAGATTTTGGAGTTGCTCGGTTCCTAAATCAGGGGGGAGTGATGACAGCAGAAACTGGAACATATAGATGGATGGCGCCAGAGGTTTGTTATTTGAAAATAACAAAATAAAACTGTTATGCTTTTGAAGATTTTGATAGCAATGTTGGTTTCAAAGTGACGTGCATTGTAAAGCAAGGTTGCCAGCAATTAATAGTAACGACCACCTGTTTCGTAATTTGTTGAGTACTTGAGTGTAACATCTTTTTATTTCGACTCCTATTGGCCTCTTCAGATTTATGTTTCATTTTCTTGTTCAACCTGAACCACTTCTCCGAGGAATTACTATCATTTATCTTACTGTTAAATTTGTATATCTGATGAAGATAAGACATTTTGTGCTGTGATATTTCTGAAGTTTAAAATAGCATAAGAATATTGAAGTTTCATGTGCATAGATGCTAAGTTCTGTCTATTAAAATTTCCTGTGATGTTGTATCAAGTTCTTATTTATATAAATAGGATGTTCGTCTTGAGGTTTTTTTTCCTGGGCAACTGTTTATCCACCTGTTGCTTTGTTTATTATGCCTTTGTTGTTTAGTGGATAAAAGTAAGAGATTTTATTATGAGAAGGATAGCTAAGAATAACGAGGATAAGATATTATCTTTAAACAACATATAGAAAAGGAAACACTGGAAAGAAAATTAAACATATTAATACAAAAGTGGTCTCAGATTCGTCTGCAAATTTGTATAGGACATTCCCTTAATTAGAGAAACCATGGCATGTGCTGAGCACCTAAGATGGAATGTAAATACAATGCTATCCCACCCCTAAACCTTTGCCTAAATGAAGTGGCGGCAGTGCAGTGTAAGAATATATGCGGAGCCATCTGAATTTGCACTGCATAACATGCAGATATTAGAAAAATATGATGACAGTTTTTTTGTTGGTTTTGTCACATAATAGATATTTTACTCTCTCCATTTACTTTCTTACAAAACCTAAGCCATAATGGAAGGAAATGAGCAGAAAGAGAATAATAGAATAATGAACATTCCGAATCTCTTTTCTAAACTCGATAGATTTATCATTACTACTTGATGAATTTGCTGTGATATATCTGTCTCATTTTGGTTTTACTTTCAGTATCTTACTGTTATCGGATTTTCTCACAAGGTTATAAACCATCAGCCATATGATCAGAAAGCAGATGTGTTCAGTTTTTCCATAGTACTGTGGGAACTAGTGACAGCAAAGGTATAACCTAAATTGTAACTATAATATTTTATTCTATTACTATATTCTTGAATAGTGATTTTTTATATTTCAAGGAGATTATTGTAAAAACAAAATTTTGTCGTGTATGTGGTATTTCAGGTACCATATGATACCATGACTCCATTACAAGCTGCCTTGGGTGTGAGACAGGTTTGTTCTTGTATCAATGAGACTTGATTGTTTAAGCATAATGTTTGATACGAAAATTTAAACCTCCATAAATTATTGCTGTAAAGCTGTGGACTGTGGACAACATACCTATCTGCATCCACACCTTTTCTTTGCAACGAAGCAGGTTGTTGCTTCCAATTTGTTTGTTTGTGAATCTTGAACCTGGTTACCAGGGTTTGCTTATAATGATCTATGTTTGTATTTTCCGATCAACTCAAGCCAAGTGTGAATAGATAATTGTTGTGTTTATGCCCTCATATTGGTCGTGTAAAAGATACTTTTTTTGTTGTTAGGAAATAACTATCTAGTAACATATTTGGAGTCATAAACTCGGGGATGAAATTGCTGGATTTCATTTGTGCTTGAGATGGTATTTTGTTGTAGGATATCTTATCATGATTAATTTGTGAACTTAATCACTACTTTGTCTGTGAACTGTGATGTGCAACTGAGAATGATTTGACTTAGTGGTAGGGACTGCTCATACATGCAAGAATCAATAAACATGGCAACTCATTCTATAAAAACTTCTGGTAAAAAAATTCTGGCTATCTAGCATTTTACCTCATATTCTTGAAGGAAGAGGTAAATGCTGAACTAATTTGAAGGGTCCTAAATCTGACATGATAGAAGTCATAGCTTATTGTTATTGTCAAGAAGAGGATCATCAAAAGATGAAATGGTAAAGATGATCCTGTATTCAGATGATGGGAAATAATAATTCATGTACCTTAACCTACTCATTGGTGCTCAGACTGTTTCTTTTGTGCAAGCATTTCAAGCTTTATTTTCTCTCCTGTTTGACTGTAAACTATTAATTCTGTAGCTTCAATGTGTCCACAACAAGTAGAACTTAGGTAAAGGAATTGTCTCTCCAGAAATAAGTATGCTCAATGAATGCATAATGCATGTTTATGGTAGCGTATATGCAGTAAAAGTTGAGGCTGGACCTATCTTCATGTTTCTGGGAATTTGTACTGTACAGTTATTCAACCTGGAGCGCCTACTTTGTGTCTGACCCAAAGGTGATATTTTACATCCTTTCAGGGTCTGCGTCCAGAACTTCCAAAGCATGGGCACCCTAAACTATTAGAACTGATGCAAAGATGTTGGGAAGCAGTTCCATGTAACAGGCCATCCTTCCATGAGATAACTGTTGAACTAGAGAATCTTTTGCAAGAAGTTGAGGTAAATTATATTTGCTATTATTTATAAAAGAAAACATAATTATAGCTTGTATTATTTGGTAAATGTGTACTTTGGCTAGCCTGATTATAGTTCAGTTTTTTAAATTGCAGAGTGATTCACAAGCTAACGGGGCTTGACATTTTCTGGATAAAATACTAGATCCAGCTATTTTCAGGCAGCTGGGTGAGAATCTGCTTTTTCTCTTTTCCCTTTCTTTGGCTATTCAAATAGCTATAGAGTTTTCCATGTTCCCTTTTTGCACCAAGGGAAAAAGGAGTTCACAGAAGCTGACCAATACGAAGTGAGAAATTGTAAAGAGGCATACTAATGTTATAGTTGATAATACTTCTGATGTAATATATCGCAGGCAAAATCATGTTAAACGACGTTGTAAATAGTAGTTTTTACGGTAGAAATTTGTTTTCCACACGTTATTGAAATGGGTTCTCTGGTAAACGGACTTCAATTGATGTGAAAGATTCGATGAGGAATATAGCGTAATTAAGTTGAGCATTAATGATTTCAGTTGTAAATTAATGGCAGGTATGCAGCAAATAGCGCAGGTGTGTAATCTGGCTTCGTGCTGAACGTCATTTTTGCACTTTTTTTTTTTTTTTTTTTATATTATTATTATTACTAGCTTGTGGACCGGTGCCATGCATGGATATATATTGCTTATGAAAAATTATATTTAAATTATTATCTTCAATATTTATTTTTCTAAAATATACATCATAAACTATAAGAAATTTGATTTATTCAAATGTGAATGATATATAACACTTAGCAAGTTAATAATTGTTATTAAGCATTATAAATAGTTGGTCTATTATGAGATTAATTTTCAATGCTAATGTAAAATCAACGATAAGATACAAAATAAATTATAATAGAGGTCATAAAATACTTTAAATAATTATTGGGAAGTAATAATTCTACCATTTTCAAGTGAAAGTTCAACCTGGAGTAAAAAAAATCAACACGTTATTGTTCTTTTTTTTTTTTTTTTTGGTGTGGTACCTCCGCCCCGCCCCCCAAAATCATTTATCATCATATTTGGTCTGGTAAATCGGTCATCAATCTTGTTATATAGACAGTTGAATGAAAGGAGAGATTTTTCCACCAGGTTAACTGGTTAAGTAATTTTTTTTATTTTGGTGAGGATTCCATGTTAAACCATCCTTGAGGTGCATAAGCAGGGATGACAGTTTGTACCTTTGCATGAAGATCACCATGGGGACTGTCTCGAATGGACTCCCAGACGGGGAATTGTTACCGTGGAGACGAGGACGGGGAATATTTTCCCTGCCTCATGGGGTCCCCAACCCCAAAAAAGATAACTAAAATATTTTTATAAATATAAGTGGATATATATATATATATATATATATATATATATATATATATATATATATATATATATTATTAATTTTAAAATATATTAATTTATTAAAAAAATAAAATATTAAAAACATTTCAACCCTTAATTACAAATACTTCATCAATTCCTCCTTCACATAATATTATGACAAATTAGATGTACGATATTATTTTAGTAATATCATTATTTTTTTTTTAACAAGATTACAAGAATAGCAAATTTAAACTCTCTAACCTTATATGTTGGACATGATAAGAAGAACTAAACTTGATGTTGTAGTCTCTGACTTTTTCATAATTTTATTAAATCTTTGTTTATACTATTTAAGGTTGAACCAATTTGACTCGTATTTTATATTCTTGAGAATCAAATTGATATTTTCATTTCTCAGGGACCAAAATGTGACCGTGATTTTTTGTTAGACCAATTTGGGCATTTACTCTTAATTTTAAATATTTAAGACTTTTAGCGTTTTTATATTTTATTGAATTTTAGTTAATTATCTAATTTTTTTTTTAGTTTTTAGGTCCCCGAACTCCCTACGAGGATCCGCACGGAATGGGGACGGGGGAGAAAAACTCCCCGTGACGGGGAATAAAGACGGGGAGTAAAATAGGGGGCGGGGACGAGGAGCGAGGGAGTACTCCTGCTCCCGCCCTGTCTCGTTGTCATCCCAACACATAATCCTGTTACATCCATAGTAAAATTAAATAAACCAAAGATATGACAGCGATACTTTACAATAGCTTCGACATGCTCAGTTCTTTTATTGCTATTAGCACCATGCTTAGCTAGGACTCCTAGTTGAAAGAGAAATGTTTTTTGTACATTAAAATGAGACAATAAAATTCGATAATAATTTTCATGGTTAACGCAGTTTAAAAACGTGATTAATGAAATATTGAGTTTGGTTAATGGATATACCAAGGTGTCGCAACTCATGAACCATCAATTCAAATTTATTAACCACGATTTTGAATGTCATTAAATACGATTTTCAGGTGTTTAAATAACTCAAAAAATCGTGGGCTAAATAGCTCAAATACGATTTTGAATGTCATTAAATTATACATATTACATTAACCAATTTTAGGTTTGAATATGAACTTTCTTATACATGCTACATGTAGATTTGAACACTTGAAAATCATGGTTAATGATATTCAAAATGGTGGTTAATGAAGTTCGGTTGATAGTTAATGCGTTGTGATACTTTGATATATCCATTAATCAAATTTAACACCTCATTAAGCACGTTTTTAAACTAAATTAACTATGAAAATTGTTGATTTTATTTTCAAATTTTGATGTTAAAATGACAGGACTGTAGTTGAAAAAGCTCAAGCTCGGTGAATGGGTAATATACATCTCATTGTTTTTCATTCAAAAGCAATCTGGATTTTCCCCCCTTTGGGTCCATTATGGATGAGTTTGAAGGCAAACTTGCTAGACTGATTCCACCTGTTAGTTAACTCCATTCCGCAAGCTATTTGCAATACTATGTAATTACTCTTGACTCTAGGCACTGTTGACAAGTTCAATAAGCTAATTTATAGCTTATTTGACTAGTTTATAAGTTTGTTTGACTGAAATAGAAATGTTTGGTAAATAAGCTTATCTCGTTAGCTTATAGTTTTTCTTCATAAGTTATTTTATTTAGCTTATGGCTTATAGCTTATAGTTTATAACTTATTAATTTTTCTCTCATTTTTATCCACGTTCATTTAATGAAATTTCCACTTTACTATGCTTATCATAAATATGTCCTTTTAGATCATTTTACATGTATAAGCTAGTTCAACAGCTAATTTTATCAAACACTTCAAATTCAATCAGCTAGTTTTTCAGCTATCAGCTATAAGCTTCCAATTAAAATTAACTTATCATTCATAAGGTAGCTTAACAACCATTTTTGCCAAACAGAGTCATTTAGGTAGCCAAATTTGACATGACAAGTAGTCTAACAAACGATTTTGTTTTTGTTTTTTGTTTTTTGTTTTTGACTAAAGGCCCAAATAGATTCCTCAAAGAAAACATACAGATACTTTTAGTCCCTAGAAAAAACTAACCAACCATTTAGTTTTGGAAATTTACAAACATGGGGAGGTTAGTCCTTTTGTCATCTTCTTTCGCTTTGTTTGATTTAATTTTTTCTTCCTTTCATGACCCAATTTGGTCTCTGAAAATTTGATCATGGTCCGATCTAGTATCTGAATACATATCGTCTGATCACTCCTATCATTCTTATCGTTTGATTTGTTTTCTCATAAAGAGGAGTGATTAGATGATATGAATAATAGAAATGATCAAACGATATATATCTAGAGACCAAACCGGGGCATGATAAAAAAACTTAGGGAATAAATTGGATCAAACGTTAACTCTAAAAAACGTGACGGAGAAATAACATAAGGACTAATGTGTCCAGTATTTATAAATTTCAATGCTAAATGGTTAATTTTTTTCTAAGGACTAAAACTGTCCCATGTGATTTTTTTTCGGACTAGTTTGGACCTTAGTTTGTTTTTAAAAATCTCTTTTGGTCATCTGCCAAACGGTTCTGGATTCTCAAGAGCTAGCGAATTACAATTGGGCTTTTAATAACATATGGATTTGGAAGTACATTTGACCTGAATTAAAGCCTTTCATGACCCCCCTTCCTCTCTTCCCTTTTTCCCCTCTTCTCCCCTTCTGGTGCGGCGGCCATGGGTTAGTTTCTCCCCTCTTGGACATGGGTTCGACGGATCCCCTCTTATCCTCTCTTCCCATATTTCATTTTTTTCATTTTTAAGAGGTGCAGGAAGACGTCGATGATGGGTGCTTGCGTCGACCATGGGTGGCCGTGGATCTGGGTCTCCCGGTTGATCTGGATGCATATATTTTCTGGCATGATGGGTTGTTACTTTCCCTCGTTTTTTATGTTGTTGGTTCTGTAACAATATTGTTTTTTATTCATAAGAACTTGGTTCTTCTAAAAGAACGGTTCTCATAGCTGGCTTCCAGTTCAGTTTCCTCCAATAGTGGAACTTGTAAGAATTAGTTCTTACATCTAAGAACCATGTTAAGAACATCCATTGAAGATGGCCTGTGGTAGCCAACAGTTAGAAGCAGATAGCATGTAAAAATAAGAAGTACAGACAAAGACAGAATTTTACTGAATAGTGAGGTGCACTTACTTAGTAAGTAGCTGATATTAGGGTGATATTTAGAAGTGATGATAAATGTAACACCCTAATAAATGTAATATCCCATTTTTCTTAATCTTTTTATTTAACTATTATTTAAGTAATTATATTTTATTAGAGGATCTAGAAAATTAAATAAATTATTCCGAGGTTAAAGTTACGCTCTACGCTATCGTATGAAGCTATGATTAAGTTTTAGGTCGAAAAATCAGACGAAGTCCGATTTGCGTTTTTCCTTAATAGTAGTGCTTTACTACTATCAAGACCTAATTTGGACCCGTGAACGAGACAATTATTCTTAGAATCACGTTTCCTATATTTTCGAAAAAATTTGTCTTGACATTCGAAAATGAAAATAATATTTTATATTCGGGCCGATAATCGTTCTGGGAAATTATTCGAGCTGCCTTAGAGTTTTTCGAGAACCTTGAGCCAATGATTTTCATACCAGGGCTACGATAAATCATTTGGGGACTCCTACAAATGTCGTGAGGATTTTCAAATTTATCGGGATGTGAATTGACCAAATTACTCTTGGTTAGTTTTTACTAATTACCTTTACCTATTTTTTAGGCCTTAAGTCATCTATTTAATACACTATTTTCACCCTTTTTTCCCTCATTCCCGCTGGCTTCATCTGATGCTTCTTTCTTTTTCTTCCTTCTTCTTCTTTCTTCTTCCTTCTTCCTCCTCCATTTTCAACTTCAATTTTCTCAAGCTTCCTCAAGCTTTTTCAAGAAAGTTTGTGAAGCAAAGTTGCTCCTCTCATCCTCTTCTATCACCTAGAAGGTATAGATTTCATCCTTGAGCTCTCAATCTTTATTTTCTCCATTTATCTTCATGAATTTCAATTTCTAAATCTAAACTTCAAAAATCTCTAGAAAATTGTAGAAAAATCATTTTGATGCCAAACCAATTCCTATGAGCTAGTATCATCCCCTACTATCATAATCCAAGAGCTTGTAATGAAATAAGCTCTCTAGCCCATTTATCAAAAAGGGGCCGAATGTATGTGTATGTAGGAAATAGGTTTTTTTTGTTGTTCATTGTTCTTGATTTTACCTATTTCATCCCTTAATCATGTGATCCAAGGGATTAGGAGGCCAAATCAAAATCTCACCTATTTTTCATGGTGATGGCCGAAACCCTATTTTATTGGTTTAAGGGGTTTTGGTTCAAATCTTTGATAATTGATCATTGATTATGCATTAGGTATGCTTAAGGGTCATTGATCCAAGAGTCGGTAGAATTTCAATATCCCTAACCTATTTAATTAATTAAGGGTAGTAGCTAATCCTAGAGATTAGGTAGTTTATGGTTTCATTATTTTAATTTCTGGTTGTGTTTTACTGTATAGAATCTGACAGGGCTCGAACGCTCGATCGCACACTCGATTGAATGTTGCGGAGCCGCAATCGGAATCTCTCTGGAAAATCACTAAGGAGGGGGAAAGAACCACAATATCGTCGGGGAAGCAAGCTTTAAATAATATATATTAATGTGCGTAGGGCGACCCAAACCTTACTAGAGGTCGTTTGACCGTTAGGTTGATTTTATTGCATATTGAGGTTGTCTGTGTTGTGATTGGATATTTGATATATTATATGTGATATGTGTATGATGTCTATTATATGCTATAATTGATTAAATGTTATTAATTTGTAAGTTGATTTTACTATTTAATATATATTCTGGCTGTTGTTGATGTCTGTTGTGACTGCTGATGTCTGCATAGAACTAGGCAGTGATTTCTGATAAATTGGGTGATGAATGTGTGGTAAGAAAGTCGAGGTTATATATATGTCGTAGTGCTCAACCTAGAGATACAGTTGATCTGTTATTGTTGTGATGTGAGTTGATATCCGGTTAAGCCGGATGAAAGTTGGTCGTGGTTGTATATAAGTCGTGGTTGAGGCATTAAGCGTGGATCCTGAGATGAGTCAGTGAGATTCATGTTGCATAGTTGTTATTCATTACTGTGTTGGCATACGGGCGATTTCGATCTTACCTATGGGGAGATGGTCGTACCCGTTAGTCGAATTGTAGATGGACGGGCGAATATCTCGACCTAGCCTGCGGGCGGGGGGATATGTCGTTACCGAAAGTTGAGTTGTTAACTGACGGACGAATGTTTCGACCTAGCCTGCGGGCGGGGGAACATGTCGTTACCGTAAGTTGCGTTTTTGACGGGCGAATATTCCGACCTGACCTACGGGCGGGGGAATATGTCGTATCCATGAGACGATTTGGGCCTGCAGGCTTTAGACCGAACCCTACTTTATGGGGGTGGCATAGTGATGATTGGGACACCTTGATCCGTTGGGGATGTCGCGTCGTGATCGCATTCATATAGTCGTTAGTTGCATGAGTGTGAGAGACAGTAGTTAAGGGGAAAAGTATCCGGAAGTTGGTTGGTTGTCACTGTTGTGATTTGGTGTGTTGCTATCTGTATACATTATTTATATCGCTGTTTTTTCCATGTACGGCATATTACTGTTTCTTATCCCCTGTACTTTTCTATGTTGTATTTCTTTGTTCTCGACTGTACGAGAAGACCCTGATGAGGAGTTTCCAGAGGAGATTGACGGTATACCTGTTGAGCCTGATGCCGGCGGGAAAGCCTCGGATCCCAATATTGGGGGACCTTGAGCGCTAGGAGAGCATCTCTGACGTGCCTTTATTTCCGTTGTTATGTTTTAGTTTTATCTACTGTATACTTTGAAGTCTTTTATATTTGGCATCAGTTGTTGTAGGCTTTATTGATGGAGCCGATCCTCTTATGTCTGTATATATTACTATAGTATCAGTATGTATTGTATGTTTTAATATTTCCGCAAATTTTACACTACTACGCTGCGGTATAACGCTAATAATTATAAGTGGGGTCACCAATGAGACCTACTAGAAAGGGGTTGTCTCAACAAAGCTACTATGCGGCAGAAGAAAACTATGAGACTGGAAGAAAGAGACACTCAAGGCTAACACTTCACTTTTTTTTTACCTAATTTTTTTACCTATTTAGCTTATCTAAAATGTTAGATTGTTTCTAAAGTGAGAAAGTAGAAGTGTATCTATCCTTAAATCATGTTGAGATCTCTATGCACTTTATCAAATCAAGGATGGATAAATCTTAATTCATTACTTTATCACTTTAGAGAATCCTTACTTTATCACTTTAAAATCAAACTCACTTTAGTGCCAGATCCTTGTTTTGCATCCGTCTGAGTTCCTTTCCACTCAACATGCCATTGGTGACTCTCCTTCGATCACTTCTCCTACAGAATGGATTTGTTGCCACTTGTCCTTTCTCTCTCTGCGAACCTGGCACTCCTTTTGCTCATTGCTTCCAATATGGCCCATTACCAAATTGGGCTCATCTGTTGTCATAACAGTATCTAGTTATTATAGTATTTTATTGGGGTGTAAGCGGATGCGATCCAATCCGCGAATCCGGTGGATCCGAACCGATTCAAACCGATTTTGGTGGTTTGGATCGGATCGGATTTGAATCAATGAATCCGAAGGCAATCGGTTCGAATATCGGATTCAAAAAATTTGAACTCGTCCGATCCGAATCAAACCGATCACTTAAAAAATAATATATTATTATTATTATTTTTATTATGATAGTATTAGTTTTATTAAAAAAATTAATATATTAAGTACATTATTTTATCTTTTTATTAACAATTTACTCTTACTTGTTATTTTATTAATTTTTAAAATTTTTTTACTATTTTTTTCGAAATTAAAATTAAAGTAATTTAAAAATAAGGTAATCCGATGATCCAATCCGAACCAGCCTGACTTTAATCGGATTGATTTGCTTTGGATTCATAAATTTTTTCTGTAAAATTCGATCAAGTTCAATCCAATCAAATTTAATCGGATTGGATGCTAAATTATCCCAAATCCGATCCGGTTACACCCCTAGATTAATAGAAAAGTGACAAAAATAAATACCAAACTAAAAGGAGATAATGACTAGAAGGGTCTAAATGTGGACGAATATTATAGGTCATATTTATGTATCTCAAAGATAACAATTTTCAAGTGTTCAGACGTCCTTGATTATAACACTCATTACTTTATTAAGGAATCCTTGACCTTAGAAGCATGGAGCTGGGAACCTCCATGTATTATTCTTCGTATTATTTATCAAACAGCTGTATGACATGTATTATGTATTATACATGACCTATTGTGGTCAATTATTAGATTTAAAAATAAGTTTGAAATGGGCTGTTTTCTTTAATTTATGAATTTTGTTTCCTTGACATGTCTAACTTGTTTAATAAATAGGTGAGACAGAAAGTGTTGAAGTTGATGCTATAACAAATAAATAAATAAATAATTGAAATTGAGTGAATTATATATAATTATAAGCTCAAGGAGTTGATTTAGTGATTAAAGAGGTGGTCCATTCCCTGTCTTAGAGCTTGAAATTTGGACTTGCACTAAGGGAAATAACTTTGTTAAATACACCACGAGAAATGACTTGATTTTATGAGTTGAGACACAAAATTTAGCTCAAAGTTATCTCATTCTGATAACAACAACGTAAATTACCTCGAATGGACTTTGAAACAAATTTTTTTTCCCAATAAGTAATAAGTAATCATTTTATTATAAAAGGCCAAAAACTTTAGCATCATAATGTCAGTTCTCCTCATCTTTTAGAAAGGGTTGGAAAGCAAACACATAATTATGTGCTCCATGTTTTGGTAAAAAGACCTACTACAATGGTGGCCACTGATTAGTGATAGGTGCACAATTGTAAAGATTAGACCATTAACGTTATATAATTTTGACAATTCTTCTATAAATTTAGAGTATTTTTTTTGTGTACTTTTTGTTTTTGGTGTACATAAATTTAGAGTATTTAAGTTAGGTGAATTGAGTCAATCATATCATTAATTATATAATTAACTTAATATATCTATTTGAGTTTTTTTAAGTTATACAATTTTTTTGTATAATATTGTAATGTGATATATTTTGATTTATTTGTGTGCGAGGAGTGATACGCAAATAAGTTAAAATCCCCCCGACCACTATTTTAAAAGAGATTCCAATGATTATGAAACCCAAACAAATCTCACCAACTATTTTTTTTTTTCTTTTAACATCAAGACATATATATCCCTTGCAGTACTCGCTGTTTTCTATTTAAATTTTTTTTAATATTTCAGAAAAACAAAAGGAGAGAAAATCTAAAAGAAATTGCGAATAAAGAGTTAAATTCTTAGGAAAAACTTCACACTTTCTTTGAACAATTAAAGGAAAAAATTATATTGACCTCCTTAAGATTTGATTTAATTACATGCACGATTTTTTAATGCACGATTTTTTATTTCAAAATTAAAGCTACATTTATCCAGTTGAAGAATATTAATGTAATTTCAATTATCATCACTTCAGAAAAGGTAAGTATAATTATAACATAAACCTTAAATTAAATTGATATAATTTTTAAAATAAAAGGAATTTCAAATGTAATTAATCTAAATTTCAAAAGAAATTAGTGTACTTTTTCCTAAATTAAATGGATATACTTCTCCCATTAAAATAATATACTCAATGTTGCTAGATTCAATCTTTTTCACCCCTATTGACAAAAATGGATCAAATTAACAAGGAAGAAAGTGCCTATGCATTAGATGGATCCCTACATTTCTCACAATCTCAGACCGAATAATTTTCCCACATTGAGAAAGCAAGCACATTTGAAAAAAAAAAAAAAAAAAACTATATAATATTAACTTGATCTCTGCATATAATATTATGGCTCAGACACAAGTCACACACCAAGCTATTTAATTAATACAGTTGAAAATCTGAACTCTCTGTCTTCATCTTAATGATCACCCGGCATATATGCAAGTTAAAGAACTTCGAAACCTGTCAAGCCGTATAGAACAAAACTCTTACAATAAAGACGTGTTAAAAAAATAAAAACAAAAACAAAGACCTTACATACATAGCCTGTACATTTGAATTTTGGACTTGTTTATAGTTGTGTGCGATCAGTTACAGTGAAAGAATCTTTCTTGTAGATCTGAGTTCACATTAGTTTATAAGCATTTTAATTTGTTAATCTTATAAAAACTTACTCATTTCAACCATTTAAATTAAAAACATTTTTATTATAAATTAGCACAGACAAGGATGATCTCCTCGTTATCAACGAAGGGGCACAACTGAATTCAGTTCACAGCGTTCAGCAATGAATTTATAGAAACGTGCTTCATCCATTTCTAAAGTACTACTATGTTACACAAACATTCTTCTGAAGATATGTAATTGGACAAATGTTTTAAAAACCGGATCAAAAATTGAACCGGTAAAGATATTGATTCAAGGTTCAATGGTTCAACCGTAATTGAACCGTGGTCGAAGTGGTGATAATTAAATATTTTGTTCTAATATTATATATTGTATTAAATAATAAACTTAAGAGAACTCAAATTTTAAAATAACATAAAATGAATCATATTATATATTTTACAAGATTAAAAATTAATAAAGAAGGATAAATAATAAAACTCATATACATGTATTTTTATAACTTGTCATTGAACTTTTATTTGACAAAAAAAATATTATTTTTATAATTTAAAAATAAAATTTTAAAAAAAAAATGATCGGTTCAAACCGATTCTCACTACCGATTTTTGACTGGTTTTGGACTAGTTTGACCAATTCTTATCAATTCTAAAACTAGTTGGTTTTTTAATTGAACAAATCGGACATTTGATCGGTTCCAGATTCAACGGTCCAACCGATTGAACCGACCGGTCCAATCCAATTTCCAAAAGAATGAATATATAGGACTCTTTGAACTACTATTAATTTGTTCAAACATATATTCAACATTTAACGGCAAAATTATTTTATGATATATAAAAACTTTAAAAAAATTATTTGACTTTAAGAGCTAGAACTTAATTAAGCAAAGAAAAAACAATAGAGGATACCTTATAGCAGATAAGTTTATACCTCTGTTTGATAAATATTTTTTTCACAAGCTTATAACGTTTTTTCACTTGCTTATAGCGCTTTTTTCAAATGCGAGGAACGTTTGAGCTTATAGCTTATTATTTTTTCCATTTTAATTTGTGCTTACTGTTTTAGTTAAATTCCTCTTTTATCCTCTGTTAAATAAAATATATCCTAACAAAATATATATTTAAGGACTAATTATCACTAACTAGATATATATATATATATATATATATATATATATATATATATATATATATATATATATATATATATAGCATCTGTTGTTTGGAAGAGGAATTGAAAGGTAGTGAATGGTGAAGTGCCGTCTTATTTAGCTGAAGTTCAGCAAATGTCATCTTATTTATTATTTAATAAAAAAAATTATATTTTATTTTTTGAGATGATAAATAATTTTAAATAAATTAATGTATTAAAAGTGATAATTATTTTAAAATAGATTATATATATAGAGCTAGAGAGAGAGAGAGAGAGAGAGAGAGAGAGAGAGAGAGAGAGAGAGAGAGAGAGAGAGAGAGAGAGAATTTATATTAAAATGCATATATACATGTCATTTTATATTTATCAGCTAGTTCAACCGATAATTTTACCAAATACTTCAAATCCAATAAGCTAGCTTATCTGCTATCAGCTAGCTCATCTGCTATTGGAGAATAAAGTTTCACATAGGACAAAATAAAGACAATTGTAATATATATAAGTTGGGAGGCTTGAATCCAAGTAGTCTAGACCTTTTAGACAACAAAGTAACTCTCAAACTTATTATATAAATCAGCTCACTCGGTCAATTGAGACTAATATTAAATGCTAATATAGTATCAGAACCCGTTAAAAAAACTGAGACCTCTGATTAAAAAAATGGCACAAGCAAAGACAACCAAAAAAATTGAGTTGAAGCCTCTAACGCTATTAAACCCTTTTCCAGTTGTAGTGGAGAGATAAGAGAAGGGGTTGGGAAGGGGTAGAATGCATTGCGAGAGTATGAACTCGCACACTCATAATTCGTGTCTTACAACTTAACCAACTAAGTTGAGGTAAGGGGTTATTCTTGATTTTCAATTTTATTATACAAATAATAAGATTTGTTTAAATGTTTCTTTCTATTGGGACCAAAAGCAACCTTATACAGGGGAGGACGATTCTTAAGAAAATTAATTAATTTTCCTTGTGTATATAATTTATTTATGTATTCCAATAATTTGCCTCTTCTTTGAAAGACAAAATCCATGAAAAGGAAAGATAAATAAATGACAAACGCAATTCTCATCATCATGGGCTCACCAACCCATGCGAGTCAAGTGGCACACTTGTAAAAGGATATATTGGATAGGGTGAATTTTATGGTGGTGCCATTGGTATGGTGCTCAATTCTGAAATGCAATGATAGATAAAAATTGGAGTTATAGATTAAAAAACTGGTTACAAGGACTTAAATGCAATTGAAGAAAATGACTTATTTTTAAAATTGATAAGCATACACTCAGAGGCAAACTTTGTGAAGTCATTCGAACATATTCTGGAACTCTCTCATAGTCACTTCTCATAAGATCAGTCATCTTCTCTCTCTTCTCTTGTGTATTCAACATGGAGTTTACCAAAATTTGCATGGCTAGCCAAAACAAGTGTGGAGATTCAATTGATACAGAACTTGTTACTGGCCCATCTTTGCCAAATTCTGGTGAGATAGGCAACAATGATGTCACGTAACTCCTCAAAAATCGCAATGAGACACCATAATCCAAAGCATTGGTGATGTGTAGCATGTAACACAAACCAGAACCGCTCACCAAAAGATCTGGATAAACATTATTTTGCTTAAACTTCATCACCAAATTGGTCAAATTGGTGGTATAAGGTGCATATATAAAATCAAATTTTATCCTCATCTCATCAACCACAATGTTATAATTGCTGTGCCGCTTAAACAAAGATCCTCTAACAAATTCCAAATGCTCTGAATCCAAAACCAGACTGAACAATGAAAGTGCAAATATTCGAGCTTCGGAATTCTATGGCTAGGGATGGAAATAATGGTTTGGATATGGACATCTTAATCGGTACCCTCAGGTAAAATGAACGGGTATTTTCTCTATTCGTCTAGTAGCAGGGCGAGGACGAATATTACCCGCGGGTACCCGCTATTTGAAATTACTATATATATATATATATATATATATATATATATATATATATATATATGAAAGGGGATCCACTTACTCCAAGAGTAACTTTAAGAGAGTTATTCTCAATTTCATCCATCCATTTATTCTAATCCAATGGATCTATATTAATTCATTAAAGAAACCACATGACCTTTGTTGGATTAGAATAAATGGAAGGATGAAATTGAGAGTAACTCTCTTAAAGTTAGTTTTGGAGTAAGTGGATCATATATATATATATATATATATATATATATATATATATATATATATAAAACCAGAATGCTCTAATTTTTTCATTATCCTTGTTTTGCTTATGAGATTTGGCTCAGTTTTCGAACCCATTTTCACTCCTTCTATCCCCAAACTCCTCCCTCAGACGGCCAGACCCTCTCCTTCCCGGACTCCTCCTTGTCATTATTGATGAGTGAGTTATTTTAAGATTTCATTTCAAACTTTATATTAATGTCAATTTCTTGCATTTTTTTTGAATGCTTTTATTTTAGGATTCAAGTGGCCGAGGTGGTGCTATGGAAGTGATCAACATCATCAATTAAAGAATTTTTTATTCTTATTATGCCTTAAGGATATTTTTGAATTGTGTTAAAAACTTTTTTTTTGTTGGGAATTCACGGGAGATAAACAATTTTTAACCCGTTGGCGGAAAACAAATATACCCCTTTAAGGATCTCAACAAATGAGCATGACCATTGTTATAGGAATTTACCTTTGTAACAAAGATTTACCACAAATACCGTGAGCACGTCAGGAACGCTTGTTAATCACGAACATTGTTACAGAGAGGGTAGCAACTTGATCAACATAGCTACAAGGCAGCAGAACCGATGAACACTGCTGCTACAACCACAAAAGGAGAGGCTACTCTATCACCAATATTGCAAGGTAACAATACGTCTATTAAGTCCACATGAGCAAACCACCGTCGGAAATAGCGTAGTGCTAGATATCAGGAAAGGGCAAAAGGCGTGGCACACACAAGGAAAGCGGCTACCAGGATTAGCTTAAGTGACGGGCATAGCTTTACATAAGCTATCACTAACTGACCCTTTCCCTGTTGGGTTCCTTTACACTATAAGTCCATTATTTAATTATTAATTAAATCACATTTAATTAATTAATTAAATTACTTCTCTAATCATTTGTTGTGCCTCTATAGGATCCCATTAAGTTGGCAATAATATTAAATCTCATTTAATATTATAAACAATGAGCGACATTTCGCAATACATCATAGCTACCCAATTAATGAGAATATCGGTGATGTGATATAACCTTAATTGTGACAATATTTATCGTGTAGCCAATGTCCCTTCGTCACAATGTCTTAATTGAATACAAGACATACATGTGTCATCCTTGTTAAGTTTAATTATGTGTTTATCGATCAAGGAGTAGATGTGTAATTATTTGGGTCTAATATATCATATTGTCCCTACTTAGCATGGTCATGCATTTCTATGTCTCACACCATCGAGTGCCCGTAGACATTACTCCCGTTATGTGGGAGGCAAGAATCCTATCTACAGCACTCACATCCCTCTGCATGATTCATTGCAGGCTCAATTACTACCTTTATAATTATCTTGTTACAGATAACGTTTGATAGCATTAAAGCCTACAACTCCTCATGTAGGAATCGTAGTGACTTCAAGCCGAAAGACTAATTCACTATGGTCACCACGAGAAACGCTTATAACATTTACATAACTATTGTACAGCGTTCTCATAACGGGTTCATCCAGTATAAATATTTCACCAATATTTATACCTATATGAAGACTTGATATCATATATTCATGGCTCATGAGATGTGGTCATCATCACTCACATAATAGTCTCGGTGTATTATTATTGTCTTAATTAATAATAATACTTGACTACGGATACTTTAAGAATAACGTTCTATAGGTTAATGGGGTCTCACGATCAAGTCATACTTGACATTGCATTAAACGAATTGTCTATTCTAAAAACTTTATTATGCTATAACAATAACATAATAAATGAATATATATATATATATAAATTCAAGTCATGATACAAAATATAAATCTAACAAATATATTGGTCACTAGGGCTTACACCAACAATTTTTGTTTAGACTTATGGGAATAAATATACTAAAGTTAGCATTTGAATTTTACTATTGTGTTGATTGAAGTACTAAGTTATGTTTTTTTTTTTCGCAATGGTTTATATTTTGGTGAAGTTGTTATATTTTAACATATATCCACGGATACCCATGGATAACCGTGGATATTCATAAATGTTTAAAACCCGCACACTACTAGAAAACGGTGGCTTACCCACAACTTTTTACCGACGGTCTAAAAGCCCTCGGTAATCTCACGCTTTCCCACGGTTTAAGCCCTCAAAAATGGGACCATTAGTTTCCTTCTTGATTTCTACGGGCATAGCCCTCGGTAGGAAAAAAAACTTAGATACCCACGACCTACCCGTCGGAACACCGTGGGTAATGTTGGAGCCCATTTGAGCCAAAATGTGCGCGGGCCGGAATTTTCCCACGACACATTCCATGGGTAACTGGGACACACACATACTGTCAATTTGGCCCTCGGTAAGGGTGTTTATCATTATCTACACGTTTCCATTTCCCACGGCTCCGACCATAGCTATGTTCAGTCATATATAAACTTTCCCACGGCCCAGATAGTGGTTACGTTAATTATGACCCCTAGATTTCCCATGCACTCTCAAACGTAGAACTCTTCCGTTGTATCTCAGTTTCTTCTCTCTCTCTCTCTATCGTTCTCTCTCAGTTTCCAGGAGCAACCATCGTGTCTGTTCTCCGACCACCGCACCGTTCACATTCTCCGACCACCACAGGGTAATCTCTTACCTTCTCTTCTCCCTTCCCCTTCTCTCTTTTACCTTATCTAACATTTCCATTCATGTGTTTCCCCTCTGCGGCTGCAGTCTCCACCAGAGCCACCCTTCTGAATGCAATCAAGCCACCAATAAAGCTATGTTACTGCTCTGTTATTTTGTGAGCATTTTTTTGTATTTTATGCCTTGGTGGAATGTATAAGAGTTCTATTTGGAACCATGACGTGATTGATATTTGGGTATCAAATTATGGATGTTGTTCATTTGCACATCAACTGTTTGATATAAAACCCAAATACTACCTCGTGTGTTGTACAGGTTAAAAATGTATATATAGTTTTCAACCACAAGTACGGTTCATGGCTATGATTTGCACGTTGATTCATGAATCATGTTGACGGTATAATTATTTAATTAATATAAAATATAACTAATTTAATTCTTTAATTATAATTATAATTATAATATTTGTAATAAAGATATTTTTTTTTAAAATAGTTTATCATTGCCGACAATCAAGGCCGAGGTAATGCACACGGTAATATATTGAGGGTCTAGGCCGCGGGTAATGCACTTGCTCAATACCGAGGGATTTGGTCGTGGGTAAAGCTCTCGGTACCATACCCAAGGTCGTGGTCCTGGGTAATTTCCCAGGGATGAAACCGTGGGTAATTTCCCACGACTTAATCATAACACCCGTCGAAAAACATTTTTGATGGCTGTTTTTCCGATAGATGTGAATTCGTCGGTTGGTCATGAGAAAGGTGTCATTTTCAACGTCCTTAAGGCTATTCTGAGGGCTTTTGGTTGTGGATAACAACCATTTTTCTTATAGTGGCATGACGAATACACACATGGATATGAGGCGGGTCCGCGTATGACATTTATCCAGCGGGGCAGTTAGTGTGGGGCTACTACCCTTACTCTCCCTGCCCCATATACACCCATATTCGTGCCACCATAACCCAAGACCCATCAAACAAATCAATAACATCATGCTTTTTCAGCCTCTGAATCTCACGAGAATCCACACACAAGACCAAGACTTGTCGTAATTTACAAAATTGCTATTCAAAGGATCATAGACCCTTTTGGGCTTCACTTCCCAACCAATTTCTTGAAGTAGGGAGATGCAAGAATCATGATCATCCACATGACCTCGCCACGGCTTTGCAAGTCACACCATTCGCGGCCTCCCATACGCATAGTCCTTCAACTACTTTTTCTCGCAACGTTCTCCGTCATCGAAGTCCAACCTCTATCTATCCTTTATCTTCCTTTGCATGGTTCGGATTTTGAGCTTCACATCTGAGCAACCAATGAAGGATACTATTAAGGGATTGAACGACCCTCATTTTGACGGCCACAACATTGCCGTGAATGAGGTCCAGTCCCATCGTGGTGGTGGATTTAGCCGTAGTGGCGGGGGTGGATATGGTCGTGGCCATCACACCCTATTGCTTGCTAATGGAAAAAGATGAAAATCACAATATCAATAGAACCAAAGCATAAATAATTATGATGCATAATATATATTTAAAACTATTGTTAGAGACTTATAATAAATAAATAAAAATTAGTGTAAAATTTCGAACAATTTGCAGTTAACTATCTAACTACCATTGATTATATTTTTCTATGAAATCAATGGTTGATACATAGAGCACCACAGTGCAACCCGATTTTCGGGGTGCACCATAAAATCCACCATTGGATAAGGCCTTTTGCATGTCTCAAATAACATTTGTAATAATAAGTGTCCAAATATTATAGGAGAACAAAGAGAAAAACAAACTTTGACAAAAGCACCCTCACAATTCATCTAGTTTCTGGCTCAGACATTTCCTCCTTCAAATCTGATCCACTACGGAATAAGAACAAGAGATAAAAATATAAACTTTGAATAGTATTAATATTATTGCTATGAAACAATGTGATAGTAATGTAATGATGCGATGATACAAAACAGAAGCTTTAAGAGTCCTAATTATACTAATAATAGAGTCATGGTCCTACTTAATTTTTTGTTTGTTTCCCAGGGTGTCCCTCGGGCGCAACTGGGGAGACTAAACTCACGAGGTACAGGACGACATTGAAGGGCTGACCTCTCCCAATCCAAGTTTTCTCCGTACCAAGAGCTAGGGATCAAATCCCTAATCACTTGCTTAATGGGCCCGAGCCCGTTAACACTTAAACCAACCACATGTTGGTTGGTCCTACTTACTTAAATAAGTAAACAAATCAAAAAATAATAAATAATAAATAAATCCTAAAAGATCTTAAAAAATATTCTCTATAATATTCCAAGATGTACTAAAATATTATGAGATATGTTCCTAAGCTTTAGCACATTACAATTAAATGTAACAAAAATAAAGTAAACTAAAAATAATTTCAAGATCGAGTAAAAACTTAACGGAAGAAGCGCCATTGTAATGTAAGAGAAAACAATGGAAGAAAAAGCAAACTACATCCAACATGGAACCATATTGAATTTTGGCCAAGCACGACAAAAGGGCCAAACGACATTAGCATGAAACTATATTGCATTTGGGACAACACAACAGAAGAGCCAAAATGTATCTAGAATGAAACCATATATACTGCATTGGGGACAGAACCACGAACCAATATTTAAGTCTGCAACAGGCATAATCGATAGGAGACACGAGGATCGGGCATAACTGATCAGAGACACGAGATCAAGCAGAGCTGATCGGAGGCACGAGATTAGGTGAAAGATATATGCATATCGGAGGTGGAACTGAATGGAGATGCATATATATTGGTGGTTCATATCATAGGCAAAACTGATTGAAGATTTACAACAGAGGCAGAAGTGAATGAAGATGAAGGTTTTCAGTGTTGAGTATCGATTCTACTGAGTTTCATGAACTCTACGTAGCGACAAGGAGTAACTCTCCGTGGGTATCGTGGCTCCGATACTATGTTGAAGAAATTGAAGTTGGGGTTAGGGTTAGGGAATGAGGAAAAGTTGGAGATGACTTATGAGATGGTTGTACATTAATATGAGCTTTCCTCTTATAAGAGTAATTTGAGACGAGTAAAAGTTATATGCAAGCAATTCAACAATTACCTAAGTTGAGGGACAAGAATGTCCATATGAGTTATGTTTATGCATGATATTATGATTGCAATTGAGTATAGGACTACAATGCCTAGTCTGAAAATGATTGGTTGTTTATTTGGCTTAGTGTTGGCGTGATTGTGTGATATTATGTTGCACTATATGTTTGAGTGACTACATGTGTTTGGAGGAACTCCCTCACCGAGTCAGTGAACTCTCCTCACTTTTAATATTTCAGTTGCAAGAATCTGCAGAGTCGTCGAGAGTCTTGGATGCCATGTGGACACTTTTATATGGGTTGTACCCATAGTTTAAACTTTTAAGGTGTATCTAGTGTTTACCGGTTATTCTAATGTATTATATTCATCATGTTGATGTAATTAATGAGTGTAATTGTTTATTTTGGATAAAATGAATTTATCTATGCTTGTGAAACTACAAAGGGGAAAGAAAATATTCTTCCTTTCGGCCGATCATGACTACGAAATTCGGGCCATGATAGGCCCTAGTACAAACAATCACCCTTCAAAACGATGGGACAATAGAGGCGTCCCTCTGTTCTACCCACTAAGCTGAAAATTCCACAATTTTATCAAGTATTCTGATATTAAAAATTTGTCTAGCCTACTCGTAGCTTACCTGTCTGATTTAAATCAAATAATTCTCTTCCCTAAGAAAGGCACGCCAAGAAGGTTCATCTTAAGTTTTGTTCACTTATCGCAACACTTAATCTTTATTGGTGCATTAGTATTTTCGAAGCCAAGTACCTTTTTATTATAAATTACACTAATAACTTTATATAACATATATCATTATTTGTAATAAGGATCAATACTACATACGACTACAATTGATATACAAATAAAGCTTGATAAACTGGGCTAGCAAGAGAGCATGGAAAAGGAGTCTTGTATGTGGAGCCGAGCAAACTAATGCTGATTAGAGGTGTCTTAAATACTGCAGTTGATGAAGGGGTGTTAGTGTTATTCACATAAAGAAGGTGAAGAAACAAAATACAAGACATGATCAGAATAATAATGGTGAAGGCAAACAAATATGATGTTTTGCAGAAAGCATTTTGTGTTTTGTATCAGGGGTGTATTTTCTAGATGGAAGTATGTTTTAATTGTTCATGTATTCATGTAACGGGTAGTTTTTACATGAAAGGAAGGCTTGTTTTCCAAGGGCTAAAATGTATGTGTGAGTCTGAATGTATTATGCAGGGGGGAGTATTTTAGGGACCAAAGGGCTAGTGTATTGGGTGCTTGTGAGTATCCTTTCGTGTGTGTGCTTTGGTACATGGATGGATTTGGATGCGAGACAATGGTGTAATGACAATAAGGACAGATGTATTGTGTTTATGATTTTTATCCAGCTTCAAGCACATGATACGTTTTGACATTTTCAACCCTTCTTAGAAGGTGGGAAGAGTAATTATTTTGAGGCTAAAGCTAGATGTTTTTAATAAAATACTACTTATCAAAAAAAAATATTTGAAATAAGGAAAATGCTCATTGGTATGAAAACAATTTTCATACCTCCTATACGAACGAGAATTTGCATCAATCGTAGTTGTTTAATTATTATTTTTAATTTAAATTTCTAATCAAGGTAAATGTAATTACTAGAGAATATGAATGAAATAAACCCACTTAAGTCGTGAGATTTCGTATGAACTCTATTCCTACCATATAGCAAAGCTCGTATAATAATATTCAAATAAAAAGCCACTTAAATTTTTTTATCAAGATTCTAAATTTTTGAACATTTTAATAACTATTGTAAATATAATTTAATATTATAATACTCGCTCATGTTTTATTTTCCCAAACTTTGTGAGCTTTTAATTATAATTATAAGTTTTGTTAATGAATGACTTAAGGGAATTTTGGTTAAGGAATTAATAAAAGGAAAGTTAATTTGTATTGGAAAAATAAGTTTAACACTTTTCAATATATTAAATACATTATTTTATCATACAAAATTTCCTTTCTTGATTTCTTAAATAATGTCTTAAGGACACTCGTTAGAATTCTCCTATTTTTATGGTACATGAAAATTTAGGGTGAGGGGATGGCGCATTCAGTCCAAGGCAGAGAAAACCTCCGAGTTCATTGAGCACTTACGAAGGGAATTACATTTACGTCACCCTATGGGAAATAGTGGGGATTTGAACTCGTAACATGTCGAATACAAGTCCTCTTATGCTCCATTAGGCCACTATTTGTCGGTAAGTAAGGATTAGCGACGGTCTTATGATGGCCAAAAATCTGTCGGTAATTTGCTCGTCCCTAAAATTTATCGACGGAGTAGGCTATACAACAACATCATACTGCTGTGAATGAACCTGTGAATGGCGGCAGCAACAAGTGGCGACAACAACGACAGCAGCAAGGTGGCGGCAGCAACTCTATGGTGGTGTTGATTCTATCACTAAAAAATAACAAATAAATAAATTAACAAATAAAAAAGGGAAAGAAAAGAGAAGGAAAAAGAAGAAGGAAGGAAGGAGAAGAGACTCTCACCTCTGCCTCTGCTCAGTGACAGCTGCGAAGAGGGGCGGGCGGTGGTGGTTGTGCCTCTGCTCTCGCGGTGGCTGTGCAACAAAAAGGGGGAGGACCAGTGAGAGGAGAGGAGAGGAACAAAGAGCATAGCTATGCAATGGAGCGAGCGTCGCTGGCGGTGGTGGGAGGGAGGAGCCGCACGGTGGTGGGAGGAGAGGAGAGGGACAGAGAGATGGAAGAGCGGTGGTGGGGGGAAAGTGAAGTGAGGGAGGAGGGTTTCACGGGTTATACAAAATTAGAAATTGCCGACGGATTAATTCGTCGGTAAATTGAGACCATTGTAATCGACGGAAATACCCGTCGATAACGTGGGTTATGTGGGCGCATTTAATTCTAGACTTATCGACAGAAAATCCGTTGGAAACTTCTACCACATTATCGACGGACAAACCATCTGTAAATAAAAAAAGATATTACCGATGGGTTATTCCGTCGGTAAGCAGCCCGTGCAAATTTTCGCTGTTAACCGCGTCAAAGTTATCCACAGAATTGGCCGTCGATAATCTTTTTTTCCTTTACTAAAGGATAATTCATCTGTAATATGTGACGTTTTGAATTTAGCACATTACCGACTGAAATATAACCGACGGAGTCGATCCCGTCAATAAATGACCTTCGGTAATATGCAGAATTCTTATAGTGTTCTCTAAATGCGATGCCAAATCTGTTTTCAAGAAGCTTTGGAAATGCAAGGTCCCTTCCAAGGTTCTAGCTTTCTCATGGAGATTATTGCTAAATAGGTTGCCTACGCAGGAGCAGGTGGCAAAAAGGGGAATCATTAATGTACATCATGTGTTTTGCTTTAATCAGATTGAATATGTGGATCACCTCTTCTTCTCGTGTACTTACGCCTATCAAGTTTGGTCACATGTGTTCTCTTGGCTTGGTGTGTTTGAGGCCATGCGTTGCACCGGTTTGCAGCATTTTTTACAGCATGGGTCTTTTTTCAAGAAAAAAGTTTTTAAAAACTTCAGATATATATTCCGGCATGCTGTCACTTGGTCGATTTGGTTGATGAGAAATAAATTTATTTTCCATTGTGTTGGTTTTGATTTGTGTATTATAGATCTCATACAGGTAAGATTTTGGAATTGGTTTGTAGCCATGAAGGGGGGAACATATGCTTATTTTCTGAGTCGTGCTGTAACCCAGGGAATGCCTCAAGAGGTAATATCTTTGATGATGTGGAGTGAATGATATGGTGCAAGTATATCTCTGTTTGCAGGGGTGGACATGGTCCTAGGGATGTCTGGGTTCGAATGTATCTGACAGGTTTGTGGCTTAAATATGATGTTTCTTGCTGTCGCGGTGGATTAAATAGAGAAAGCCAAAATCTATAAACGCTTGTATGGTTAAAGGAATTTTAGCTGGCCTCTGTCTTGATGATTCTGGTACCGCAAGGATTGAAGGGGGATGGTATCAGTTACAGCCTTTATGTTTGTGAAGTTTGTATTAAATGGGAGCTGATTTAGTTCACATAATAAAAGAAGGCCATGGGTAGTTTAGGGGGTTATGGTGCTTTTGTTGAAGATGGTTCGTGCCCTGCGGTTGTGCTTTTTCTCTTGTTTGGAATCATTATTATGTAATTTTGGTGGGCTGCTATTACGTGGGTGTGTAGAACTTTTTGGATTATGTCTATCTTCTACATGTGCATTTGGTTGTAAATTTGGTTTAGTGTTTTATCGGTCCTTTGTGGTATGCCGCAGATGATTATTGGGGTTTGTAGTGCCAACCTAATTGGCATTATTCACTTCATTTAATGCGTTTTGCATACTGCTATTTCTGGTATATGGGTTTAGAGTACCCCTTGTACTTTTTATTAATAAAATTATGCTTATAAAAAAAAATATAAAAACAAAAGGGACAAAATGCAAAAACTCAAAGATATATAGTTACTTGTAATTTTATAGGGTGTGCATGTTCACACCCTCAAATGTATGTAGGTCCGTCATTGCATATCATGATTGATGATTAGTTGATAGTGTAAAAAAATTTACATCGTTAATGTATAACAATTAAACTCATAAAAAACAGGTGGAAAAAAACATAATACTCATATAAAAAAGTGACAAAGGAAATATTTGTATTTATTTATTATATAAATGGCTTCGCAATCCCATGTAAATGTAGCAGGTTGCAAACCATAATGCATGCAAATTTACTAATGAGCGAAGCAGTGCCTTACAAGTGTCCGAAATCGGAATACACAAATTATTCGTGAACAAAACAACTAATGGAAAACGAGTAGAACCAATCATATAATAGAAAGTTATGTGACATTTGTCTTGTCTTTTTTAAGGACAAAACGCGGGCGAAAACTTTGCCTCCGATCTCTTTCTTGTGTAATTGCGAAGTGCTTCTTCCTGCTATCCATCACTTTCCTTATTTGCACATATTCTTCAAATCCTACAAAAATACACACACATGAGTATATTACTAGTCTATCACTTCCTGACATTAATTATTCCCTCAACCAATCAATAAATGAAAAAATGATTTTACATTAAATCTTATGCAGTCTGAACTGCTGTTATTAGGCTATCATACGCTTGAAAACGTGACTCGAACAATTCTTATTTTTAATTTGGAAACATATATACAAAGTGTGTTTGATTTGTATATATTTTTTATTTTCATTTTCAATAATAATAAAAGTAACTTTCAAAATGTGAAAGCATGCAAAAAAGATGTTTTCTCAGCCGAAACTCATCAGTATTTCATACTTCCATTTAGAACATGAAAACTTATTGGACGAATATCGAAATGGGAAATATACTTGCATAAATTACGAGAGATACACGTATGATTTTGTCGATTTTAAAAGAGTATATATTAAAGTGGGATCAAATTGTTATTTAAAGGCTTGCTTGTGAGTAGTGAGTTGTGATTATATGTAAGGACAAAGTATTTGAGTGTAAGTTTGTACGAGTATCTATATTTCAATAATGTAATTTTGTATAAGAAGCTTACCATGGATATAACGCTAAGTACTACCTAGTAGTGGTAAGGGGGAGGAGGTGAGGCATAGACGTAATGTGGTGGAGGTGGGGAATAGACAGGAGGAGGAGGAGGAGACTTATACTTGTAAACTGGGGGTGGAGGAGATGGGTACTTGTATGGCTTCTTTGGTGGTGGAGGAGGAGACTTGTACTTGTAAACTGGTGGTGGAGGAGATGGGTACTTGTATGGCTTCTTTGGTGGAGGTGGAGGAGGAGACTTGTACTTGTAAACTGGTGGTGGAGGAGAGGGGTACTTGTAGGGCTTCTTTGGTGGTGGAGGAGGAGACTTGTACTTGTAAACTGGTGGTGGAGGAGAGGGGTACTTGTATGGCTTCTTTGGTGGAGGTGGAGGAGGAGACTTGTACTTGTAAACTGGTGGTGGAGGAGAGGGGTACTTGTAGGGCTTCTTTGGTGGGGGTGGTGGAGATGAATACTTGTAGGGAGGAGGAGGAGAGTGCACTGGTGGTGGTGGAGAGTGGTAGTAGTATGGTTTCTTAGGTGGAGGTGGAGGAGATGAGTACTTGTATGGGGGAGGAGGAGACTTGTACTTGTAAACTGGGGGTGGAGGAGATGGGTATTTGTATGGCTTCTTAGGTGGGGGTGGGGGAGATGAATACTTGTAGGGAGGAGGAGGAGAGTGAACTGGTGGTGGTGGAGAGTGATAGTAGTATGGTGGTGGAGGTGAGTGTACTGGGGGTGGTGGAGAGTGGTAGTAATATGGTTTCTTAGGTGGTGGTGGTGGAGATGGATACTTGTAGGGAGGAGGAGGTGACTTATACTTGTAAACTGGTGGTGGAGGAGATGGGTATTTGTATGGCTTCTTAGGTGGGGGTGGTGGAGATGAATACTTGTAGGGAGGAGGGGGAGAGTGCACTGGTGGTGGTGGAGAGTGATAATAATATGGTGGTGGAGGTGAGTGCACTGGTGGAGGTGGAGAGTGGTAGTAGTAAGGCTTAGGTGGTGGAGGTGGAGATGAATAGATGTAGTTGTCTGCTGATATTTGAGATGGCAAGCTGAGAGAGATTATTGCTAATAGAAGAGTAAGAGTAGCAGAGGCCATTATAGACCCCATCTTTCCCCAACTTCACTACAAGTGGGATTTGATACTGCCCTTAGGAAAGATAGTGCAACCCTTTATATAGTTTCATTATTTGACTATTTAACACCAACTATTCATCTTGGTTGGTGTACATATTTTGTTTTGGTTCCAAATCACCTTGCTGAAAAGTCTGAAAATATTAAAAAAGGGCTATGTTTGACTTAAACAACTATGATATTTCTCATTCGAACTAGGAGTTTTTTTAAAGCATGTTATAGATATAGAATATTAAACATCGTTCGTAGTAATTAATCTTCATCGAGGAATTTGTTGGGCACACAAGATGGGTTCATCGATCCCTCCCAATCAGGTTAAATTTTCTCCATATACAAGAGCTAGGATTTGAATCCCTGATCATTTGCTTAAATGCCCGAATTTCTTACCACTCGGACCAATCCACACATGAGTTCATTTGTTATATAATTTTACATTGATATATAAATTCATTATTAATAACATATATTATTTAATTTATTATTAGTTTGTTAACTAAATATTAGGAAATATTATAAATAATTCATTAATGATATAGGGTGTGTTTGGTTATCACTTGGCATTGCGTTGGACGGAAAGGCATCAAATAAAAGCTTTCATGTTTGGAGAAAAAAATAACACTTTTACCAATCCAAACCTTGGTTCACTTGTTCCAAACGTAAAAACAAACGTGCCCTATAAAAGTGCTGCAAAAAATAAATTGGAGACAATATTTTCCATGTTCAAATAAGTTATTGAGTTTTTGGACCAATGCGATCCCATGTGGACGTTGTAACGCGGATTAGGATTTGATCGAGACTGCAAGCTATGCATGAATTATAAATAATAAACGAATAAAGTAACTAGTTAATTAGCTGGTATTGTTGACACTGTACGAGTTTGGTTTATAAAAAGAAACCAACAGAATTATTTTATTAATTTTCCTTTGTAAACAATTTTTCTAATAAAATGAATAAACACAAGTCTTTGTTAAATTATTAGGTATTTCTCTAATTTCGCGTATCTCCCCTTCATAATTGTAGCAAACTTTGAAAATTGTACACATGGTTGCCTAATTGTATTAGGGGTGTTAAAATGAATACTTAGTGATAGTTAATTTCAATCGTTATTAGCCACCAAAGATAATATTGATAGCTAAATTAGTTAGTGACTAAAGTTTTGGCAACCGCTATTTAATTAATTAGTGATTATCTCCATTTAGCAACAACAAAAAAACAGCTAAAAATATATTTTTAGTGAAACATTCATTAAGATCTTGTGCATTATTGCTAATTATATAAAATTTGACTGGACACATATACACATCAAGCAGCCGGAGGGGCATTTACGAGCATTTAGAGCCTGTTTGGCAAAACACTTCAACAAGTTTATAGCGGATGAGAAAGTAGCCCCGTTTGGTAAGCGCATATGTCACGAGCTTATAGAGTTTTCTCACAAGCTTATAACGTTTTTTTCAGACGCTACTTGAAGTAGCGTTTGAGCTTATAACTTATAGCGTTTCATTTTTCTTTCCACTTTTATCCTTATTATCTTCATTTAATTCTACCTTTATTCTATTCTCTCTCTTTTATGTAAAATCATTAATGAAGATGTCCTTTTATGTCATTCTATATTTTTCAGCTAGTTCAACCGCTAATTTTACCAAACATTTTCATTGAAAATAAGCTAGCTTATCCGCTATCCGCTATCAGTTACCCCATCCGCTATCCGCTATCAGCTAGCTTATCCGCTAAGAGCTAATTTAACAGGCTTTTAATCAATCAAAATATGTGGGACATATTTTTTTATTCATACAAACTGTTCTTCTAGCAGCAAAACTTTTTTTTTTTTGACTGATTCTAGCAGCAAAACTTGAAAAATGGATTTTCCGCAAAAAATTTCACGACAAATAGTGGTGTAGTGGTAATTTACATGAAATTTACATGAAATTACTTCTATATTACTAGTGATCTTTATGAAAAAAATGACTATCCACATTTAAGGCAGGTTAGGAGATTTAGAAAAATAAAAATGCTTATGGTACGAAGCGTATTTGGTCAAATTCCTTTTTTTTTTTGAATTTATCTCTTTTAAAATAAGTGGTGCTCTAAAGTGAGAAAATAAGAAGCTATCCACCTTTAAATCATTTAGTAGATTGAGATCTTTATGTACTTAATCAAATCAATAATGGATAATCCTTTACTTTCTAACTTTAAAAAAGCCAATTTTTTTTTTTATATATATATGGGGAGTACTTTGTCAAATTCCTATGAATGATGTAATAATTGATACAAAATGTCAATCTCAAAATTATCGACAATCTTGGGTGGTCTTAATAAGTGAGTGAAACATTTGTTTTTAACTATTTCCAAGAATTTGTTTAAACTTTATTCGTACTATATAGCATTGTCCTTAGAAAAATCTTCTTTGAATTTTAAATATATATATATATATATATATATATATATATATATATATATTTGAAACAAAATAAAAGACTCGAACCTAGGACCTTGATTAAGATGACATAAGGGTGGTGAGGTGCAACGCGAGGACTTCCCAGGAAGTTACCCATCATTATATTTAATATTATATCTTTATCATTTTTTTTTATCTCAATCTCTCACTTATTTTTTATCGTTTTAAAAATACTTAAAAAAAAAAAGGAAAACTTTATCCTTAAAAAATAAGAGAATATTGCTCTTTTAAACTTTATCCTTAAAAGAGTTAGGTTCCTCAAAGGGAAGAGAGATGGGAAGCATTTATCACTCGCTTAATTAAAAGGAGCGGAACAAAAATGGAACTGGGGACTTATTTTCATTCTCTTAAATTAGTAATATATCAATGGAAGATATTTTTTTTCCCTATACAATAAACTAATTAAAGGGTTTGATAACTATATGACTTTTGTTCCAATTTTTTTTCTCGGTAATTAATGACTTTTGTACCAATATATCCCAAAACTAGGTCAAATCTACCGAATGTTATTTGAATGAGCACATACCGAACCTACGACTTTATGCTGAACTACAGGTAATTAGTTAATTGGAGTAAAATAATAAACAAAGCAGATATTACTTCACATCAGGTTACATTACCTTATAACATTCATTCTTTAGAATATCCTAGCTAGCTAGCCATTAGTTATTAGATAATGACGTTTTCTTGGTCGTTGTTGATTAGTTGAAGTAGTCTAATCAAGTTTTAAAATGATATAGCAGGCGGTTAATCTTAATTAATGATTGATGAAACAGGGAAGCTATTATAGACGAAGCAAAATATGCTTTGAGGAATATCCTCACTATTATTGAAATTTTGGTATATCTTCTCAGTTGATATATTTTTTTTATGGTGCACTAACAAATCTTTCCATTGATAGTCGAAAACTAATTCATTTCGAGACATAAAGATAATCAAAATAGGTTTTGTCTCGATAGATATACTTCTATTGGTGGTAATAAGTAAGTATGGAATGAATTAAAATATAAAATTCAATGATCAAATTAAAACGCATAGGAACCATAGGTTTTCTTAATTACAATGACCGTTAGAAGATTTAAAATTTTAATCTTTCTATAATTTACTTAAGTCTTTCATCACTTATAATTCATTTAACGACTGTTAAATCTTTTTTTTGTAAAAAATAAAATAAAATGACCAACAAGAGTTCTCACATATAACTACCCTTCTTCAGATTGAAGAGGGAATGTCGCAAATTGAAAAAAAATAAAATTAAAGTGAGTTTATCTTTAAAGTGAGTAAATAAATACGTATATATTATTAATTTAAGAATTTAATAAAATACATAAATATTTCAATTCATTAAATAATTTAAATATAAGTATATTTTATTTATTTACTTTAAAAATAAAATTATTATAAAATAGTCTTATTTTGGGAAACTACACCGCCTAATAAGGAGCCAAGATCCTTTGAAGTACGAGGAAAATTGTGTTTATAATTGACAGGCACATCAAAACATCGTATTTTCTCTTGCTTGGAAGAGCACAAAACAACATACAAAGAAAAGGTAGCCATGGCCCCCAAAACAAATTTCTTCAGTGACATGTGAATAAATTGAAGAGAGAAGCATAGCAACCAAAGAAAATTATGTCTTTGCCATTGTTTAGGGACATAATTGTCTATTTAAGAAAAAAATCATTCTTCTTTCTTTCCATTTTCTATTATACCAAATAAACGCATAAAGAATTTCACATTTATTCCTCTTCACTTTCTTTTATGTGTTTTTTTATACCAAACAACTCTTAAAATTCACTCTTTTTCTCATTACTTTTCTTTCGAATCATATTCTTTATGTGTATCTTCTTTCTTTCTAAACCAATCAAAAATGGAAAGAAAATCTCTAGCTTTTAGAGCCTGGTCTCCGTCTCCCCGTCATTTTTTGGGGACGGGATCCTCTCAATTTCTCATAAGAAATGAAGATGTCCATTTTTTTTCGAGAAGTAGAAGTTTTATTAATATAGTCTAGCTAGAGCATCACATTAGAAAACCTTCCCACCTTCTAGGAAGGGTTGAAGGCATCCACACAATCATTTGCTTGAGGCTAGATTTTAAGAGTAGTACAAAGTCTCAAAGCAAAAATCTCCCTCCTTTTACAAAAAAAAACAATCTTATTACACCTTTCACTTGGTTCACATCTATAACCAGGTACCCTTTCTAAAACTATATTTACTCCTTTCTTTCTTATCTAACAGTATGGCCTATCAATATTAGTTACAATAGTATTTTTCATAATCAATCACACTATGTCTAGGCCCTTTCACATATTCTGTAATCATATTTTTGTGCTTTTTGGGTGTCCTTGTGAGAACGCTTTCTCCGGTATGCAGCGGTGCATCACCGTTTACTCCTTTCCTTTGATCTTGTTTTTTCTTTCCTTGTCCTTCACACCTAAGATGGCTGCACCCCAGCCTCTTCATTTCCAGCACTTTACTCCCTAGACTTAGAACCCTGCAAAACAAAACAAAACCAAGACCAACACAGTACCTTTTATATAATAAAACACACAACATAAAAATAACGGTCCATGCTAAGTCTACATAAGCCAAGTTCCTTCCATATGTGCTCCTTCCTTTGCAAGATTGTCTGCAATTTGATTTGTTTCTATGAGTAAAACCAACAACTTTCAAGATTAGCAGCATATTTTGTAGCTTATTACAGTAAAATCGCAGGTTCCAAGGACAACCTTCCTCTTTAGTAACCCATGAAATTGCATTCTTAGAATCTGATTCTATGACAATTTCCCTCTCCTTCAACCATTCTTGTTGTAGGGACATTTCTAAGGCAAACACCATTTCTGAAGTTTTGGGAATAATAAATGCATAAATGGCTACACACATATGTATAATACACATTTATTTTTTCAAAACTTTGAAAATGGACAGAAATCTAGAGATGAAAAATAGAGATGATCTTTTTCCTATTTTTTGACCCTACAGACACATGCCGTTTTTCCACATTGAAAATACCGGAGAGAAAGGACCCTCTCACGTGTCATTGATTTTTCTTGTATCTGAATTTAATTTAATTATTTTTTTGAGGCGAATTTAATTTAATTATAGTTTAATAATGATTACACAAATTTGATATATTTATATAATGTCTAAATTTGATATGCACAATTATCATAAAATTATAGAAATTGTCAATTATAATTAAAATATAATTTATAATATATATTCTAAAATAAATCATATCAATATAAATAAACTATTGTAATATATAAAGTTATTAATTTAAATGAAAAAAAATATCATTTATAAATAATTATAAAAATTTAAAATTTAAAATAACATATAATATCGAATCGGGTTGGCAAGACTAGAAATATAATCTAAATTTGATTTGTAGTAACTAATTTATAAAATCTAAAATCCTCTCAATTAAACGAATTAATATGATAGATTAGGTTTCTTTTTTTTATTACTGGATGATAGATTAGGTCTTAAACACTCGTACTTGTATCCATGAATGGTCAGAGAAAGAGAAAGAAGAATGCGGCAAGGACAAAAATGAAAATCACTAAACTAATAGTATTTTCTTTTTACAAGGTCTTGGTGACCCTCCACTACTTTTTTGTACATGTCCACGACTACTTTTTGTACGTGTACGCAAAAATTAAAACCCTCTAAATGGCCTTTAGTAAATTTTTGTACGTGTCCTCAACTATTATCAACTTCTTTACTGAGACAATTAGTAATAATAAATCTTGCTTTGACTATTTTTATGGAAGACAATACTTTAGACGGAGGAACAAACAAACTATCCATGGCTTACTACTTCAATATTCGTTTGGTGTTTTTGGATAGAAGCGTACTCATTAAAGTGTCTAGTAAATCAGTGAAATTAAATAACATATTTACTATAGGAGAGTCGATCCACCACTATTATTCACAGTTGATTTATAATAGAGTAAAAGCCCGTTCTCCCACTTCGGCAGCTCAGCAATAAGTCTGCAGAGATATTTGATGACTGGTGAGTCACGGGTTCGATCCCGTAATGACTCCAATTTCCTCCTTTTTCATATAAGGCATAAGTATGCCTCCTAAGGACCAACAAAAAAAAAAAAGCCCATTTAACTCCTCAACAATTTTTGAGGTATCACTTTTCGTCCTTGAGAAAAAAAAACTCACCAAATAGTCTCCGAGAATAATAAAAGAGAGATATTTTAATCCCTCCATTTGTTTCCATCTTGAACACGCCATTAGAGTGCTGATGTGTATCGTTAGTATGTCAAGTGCTCAGACAATAGTCTCTAATGCATAATAGACCATGCAAATAATTATGCATTGACCCAATAAAGTCCCCAACTATTATTTCAGTAATCCAATTTAGTCTCTGACAATTTCTATCGTGAGACACATTAGTCCCTACATGTTACAAGCAACACACCAGATGCACCAACACATGTCATATGGACGAGTTTAATAGACACCTGGGCACACTAACGATTTATATCAGCACTTTAATGCCATGTTTAGGATGGAGACAAACAGAGGGACTGACGTGTCCCTCTTTGGTCATTGTCAGTGATTATTCAGTGAGTTTTTTTCTCAGGGACAAAAAGTAATATCTCAAACATTATGAGGAACTAAAATATGTCTTTACTCTTTATAATAACATAAAAGTTGGAGGGCTCAGATTCATTGATGGCAACCCAATCAACCGGTTAATCTTCTCTTCCCTCTCTCCTCGTCTCCCACTTCCCTTCTCCCCCTCATGCCCGACTTCATCCTCCTTCTCCCCTGAACCGATGACCACCGTTGTGGTCTAAATTCCATGCATGGCAGTGACGCTTTCTTGTTAGACTAGCTTAATGATAAGCCTTTTCAGTGAATAAGCCTTATAGTAATCCTAATACAGTGTATCAGGGTCGTATCCACAGGGATCTGATAATATTAACAAGCCATTCAATTATTCTTATACTAAGGTGAAGTGTAAAGAGAATTTTGATGTGGTTTTTAAACTTGTAACATGAGCAAAAATTAAAAGGTTGTGATTCAAATTCTTAAAGGCATTGGGATTGGGATTGAATTTCATCAACTCCGTTTAGCGGTATCTAGTTGATTCGTTGCATTTCCATATTATTGATCAAACTATTTACACATTAATCTTTTGGGGGTCAAGTGACTAAATTTTATCCATTTAAGTTTGATAAGTACCTTAAATTTCTAATGTTATTAGCTAAATGTGGAACTTTATCACTTAACACCGACAAAAATGGGGCCCATGCGGGATGGCGGGGGAGGAGGCTGCACGTGAATGGAGCTCGGGTTGTAGGCAAGTGCGCATCGGATGTTCTGGGCTTGGGTCTTGCCCTGGAGCTGCATTCGAACCTTGATAAGTTCGAGTGGGTGGGTGTGGCCCCTTTAGACCTGTGATGCCCAAATATAGAAGGAGGAAGCATGGATTCGACTAATGCTGCCGGTGGCGATTGGTGAGTGATGATGGCTCTTCGATGGACGACGACTCTGTTGTGCGGTGGTGGAGCTTCGTGGTGGCTACTGGACGGAGCTCGCAACGATATGACGACGCAAGATCTGGGATTGTGACGGCATGGTGATGGCGACACGGGCCGGCAGTGCGAGCAGGGATGTGTTTCTGTTGGCGTATAGGGTCGCTCGCGGTGTTCTTGTTGTTGGTTCGCGTGGCAAACGCAGGGAACAAGGGACCTTCTGATCACGAGTTACAGCGGCTGGTCGGCGACGGCGACACATGCACGTTGTTTGTGGTGACTGGATTTGAAGATGGTGGTTCTGTGCTGGTCGACGGCATCTGGTTCTGATCGTCTGGTCAGCGACAACGACGTCTGGTTTTGGTCGGCTGGTCGGCGACGACGACGGCAACGGCCAGGTTCTGGTGAGCGATGCGAACACAGTGGCTGTTGTTGTCTTCGTCTTAGGGTGTTATCAATCGCCACCAGGTGTCAGTGCTGAGCAGCAGAGGGGTTGTTAACAATGTACTTGGGACTCCATTTTTCTCTCTACCTCTTCCCTATACACTTTCCTGGTATATCGCTGCACTCAAATCATGCTCCGACACGAAAGACAACGAATTTTCGGTGACGCTAAGTCGAGAAAGGCGAAGTAACGAGAGAGAAAGTTGTTTTTTATTTTATTTTTTATTAACAATTAACCTGTTATAGCAAGTAAAAATGAAAAAAACGAAAATCAAAGAAACGTGGACCGATCCCTAACTCTCACGTTGGTGGACCGTAGCCTTTTCCATTTACTACATGGATAATGATTGGTAGTACGAATGTGTTTCTTTAATTTTTATTGGATAGTCTTTCTTGATTTTAGCTAAGTTTCCTGTGTATTTCTCTCTCTGCTATAGCTTTTGCTTGTTCGTCAGATCGAATTGCATTTGCACTATATAACAGCATTCGTAGTGTGTGTTTGGATCAATCACGAAAATTTGATTATTTTAATAATCGATTACGTAGATAATTAATTATTGTTATAATCTATTATAATAAAATTAATTTTATGTTTGAATGTATTTGCTGAAAAATGATTATAAGATAATCTGTTTTATTTGGGTTGTAAAAAAAAATCATTTATATATAATAAATTACTAAAAAAGGTACGAAGTTATTTTTAAAATTTAATAATAATTATTTGGTAGTTAATTTTATAGGGATGAAAGAAGAAGAATGTTATTGGTTTCAGAATAATCTAACAGCTTTTTAAATAAGGTTCAAACTTCTAGCTTCTCTAAAAATAACTTTTTTTCTCATAAAAATAGTTGTTTCGAAATTTAATCAATTTATCTAAACATATCAGCTTCTACTAAAAAAATAGTTTTTACCATGAAAAATAGTTGTTTGGCTAAGAACACTCTCTTACTATATTAGATACCAATCCTTGTAGCAATGCAACTCTATTTTTGAATCAATTTACACAACCAACAAAAGGTTGGTCGAGTGGTAAGTATCTCGACCTCATAAGGGGGAGAACGCAAGTTTGAATCCTGGTGGCAGACTTGGGAGGTTGCGAAAACCAAAGATTAATTATCTGCTCTAAGAGCATCTCCAATGGTAAAATTTTAAAGAACCCATTTTAAGTTTTTAAGTAGGTCCATGTATGTATGCCAACTCAAATTTATGACACCCACTCAATTTTCACTCCAATAGGGGTTTCTATTGTCAAGTTCTTTAACTTCTCTTTCCCTTCAACATCCCACATTCTCTCTCTTCTTTACACTATCAAATACAAAAAAAAAAGTATTTAAATGCTATGAAACTCTCTTTTTAGGTTCCTTAGATAAGGATCCCATTTTAAATTTAAGGAATCCAAAATCATATGTGGCATATCATAATAATATTTTATTCTTAAGAAACCCCTATAAAACTCCCATTAAAGATGTTCTAAGCAGCCGACCGAGGATTAGTCTCATAACCGTTCCAAAGGGACGAAACTTGTGAGGATACATCGGGATGTCATTGAGACGTCAAAGGTACTGGTTCATAAAAAAAAAAAAAATTACACAAAAGTTAACAGAATCATTTACTTGTAATTTTTTAATAAAAAAAACAGTCTAGCATGAATCATGATGAGGGTTCATGCTATCCTGTACGAAATCAAAATCATCGAGTGATTAGATTGAATTTTAATAACTAGTTCATAATACAAACCGTTTATTAAAGGTAAACTAAGAAAAATGCAGTATTCCGAATTTCAATTTCACCAATTTAGTTAGTTGGTCTCTCAAGTGATTAATAGACATTAGTTCTACTTAGCTTGGCGATATGCTACTGGGCTGGAATCCATCAAAATCATGATGGACCTGTTTTGGAAATCTCAGTACTTTTATTTATTTAAGTAATTTTTTCTATGAAAGTTTATTGGTTAAGCGTGGTCATATTCCATCCTACCAACATATACATAAAAAAAGACTGATAAATAATTAGTAACTGGTTAAAGAAGCATTAAAAATCTGTCGATTATTAATTTCGAAATTTGGTAGGGTAGTTAGCATGTGAATTTGGACAATAATCAATCATGATGTCTGCGGTCCGGAGTACGTATCTTAAACTTTGAATTGGCTTTGGCTTTCACATTCAAATTATGTAAAACCAACAATGATATTTTTATACCATTTTATATATATTTTTTACATCTATATTATAATGATTGATCAAATATTTTTATTTTGAAAATAATACTAAATAGATGATAGATTATTAGAATTTATATGTAAAAATATAGTATAATAAAAAAGTTATGAGAGATAAATATTTTCGAATGGAAACATTCTACCATTGGGACGGATACCTGGAGCTGGCAAATTTCCGAGGACTGGGATAATATTCATATCACACGGATTCTTATCTCTATGAACAACTGTACATATATTTCATATAAGTGACTTTTACGGTATTTAAAAAAAGAGTGAAATATTTTAGATTATGTGATAATTTTTATCATTGATTTGATTAAGTACATAAATATCTCAACCCACTAAATGATTTAAGGATGGATAGTCCTTTACATTTTCACTTTAGAGCTCCACTCACTTTAGACGAGTAAAATCCTTATTTAAAATATGTATAAATATTACTTTTTAATATAAATTCATATGAGTTTAATTGTTATATACTGTCAGTATAAAGATTTTTATACTGACAACCAATCAAAAATCATGGTGTGTGTGACTTTTAAGGTAGTTAGGATAATAGTCAATCACTTTAGCTTATATGGTAATTTCTGATTGATTTTCCATGTAAAAAATCTTTACACTAACAGTGTATACCAATTAAATCCAATTCATATATATAATCTAATAATTCAAATATTTCTTATCCATTTTAATTTCCTTTAGTATCATTCAAATATTTAGATGAGTGACTATATATACACCATATGAATAAACTTATTCAGTTGAATTGATTAGTTTTATTAATCCCATTTTTCGCAGTGGCAAGTGGTGATTAATATTGCCCGAAAGGATCATACAGGCCGGATTTTTAGAGCACGTAAAATCTAAAGAATTTAATTTTGATATATTGTTAGTGTAAAATTTTACACTGTCAATCAATCATAAACCATCATATATATGACTTTTTAGGTAGTTATGGTAAAAATTAAATATTTTTAATGATGTGACAATTCATGATTGATTAACAGTATAACAAATCTTTATACTAATAATTCATACCAACTAAATCCAAATGTAAATATGTACCGTTATTAGAATTCCCACATACGATATTTACTTCTTTTTTTGAATCACAATATTTACTTCTAGAACTTAGAAAATACATTTTTCTTTTGGTGAAATAGAATGTACATATACATTGACAATAAGCAATAATAATTCCAACTTTTACTTAGCCAAAGTGTTTAGGCGATTAGATGTCCTTATCCTTGCGTTTGTATATATAAATAACAAATTGCCTTTTGAAATTGTGTTATAACTTAGCTGGACAGCATATAAGCTACCAACCTGCAAATTGCGTGTAACTTCTTTTCTTTCGTTTTTGTTCAGAGAGATCTTTTTTTATACATTTAGGGATTTTTCTTACTTGATATCATTGAATAAATGTATTTAATAATAATGTAGTTAAAAAGAAAGGAAAGCATGTTTAGTCAAAAAAAAAAGAAAGGAAAGCATGTCTTACACAACTAATGTGACACGCATTCAGTTATAGTGAGCAAAATAGGCAAACGTGTTACGTGTGTTGAATCCGAAGTTTAGATAAAAATTCAAGTGCGACCTGGCTTCGAAGATTAGGCATCCTTACCTAACCTTTTATTAACTAGAGAGCCCAGTCGAAAAGACAAATAGTTTATTCATAATCTAATAAATCAATAATGTTTATTGTATCATATAGGATACTTGTGGGATATCAATACTTTTATGTGAGTGAAATTAGATACCTATATATTCATTACAAGAAATTTATAATAGATAAAATTTGTCGTTATATATTTAAAATTGACAGATATATGTAAAATTTACATATATCATATACATACATAAAATTTAATAAAAAAAATCATATACATACACAAAAAATTCAGCTGAATATCTATTTGGATGTTCAAATAATAAGTAGATTAAAATAAATAGAGGAATGATTTGGTATTCAATGAATTAACAAGAGAAAGCATGATAAGATGCATATGTTTTGTAACCATTTTTTAACATTGACTAAAATGTAAGGAGTCTCTCCAACTATAGATTAATTTTCGAAAATTTATCTGTAATTTAGAACCCAACAACTTAACTGCTTAAACTTATTAAATTGTGCATATTAATTCTTATAGGATTTTTTGCACATAAAGGGTTAAATTTACACTACTTTTCATAATTTATAAAGTTCAATAATTAAACTATTGAATTTTAAATTTCAAGATGGATTTTTAAGATTGACCTATAATTAAAGAGGTTCTTTTTATTTTAGGCTTTAACATTTGTTTCGCTGGGCTCCTGTTGCAGGTCAAAATGGAGCATATCAATAAGGAGCAAGATGGATAAGACTGTTAAATATTAACAACCCTTGTACTGTATAATTATTATTATAGGGTCAAAAAATTGTGTCACCTCAATTACCGACACAGAAATGATACCATGAGTTTGAATATACATTAACTCTTTTATTTTTAACTTTAACTTTAAAGTTATTTATAAATTTGAAAAAAGTTAGATCAAATACTATCTAAATATTAATAGAATTGATTGCAAGTACATATTTAATATTATGACACATCAAATTATACTGATGACAAACATATCAATTACAATAAGTAATAAAAATATAGAAGACAGTATTTATGATATTATAAAAATAAAATTATTTTTTGTTTTAAGTTGTCATTTTCCTTTTGTATTATATAAATACAATAATATATAAACAAAATAACTCTGTGAATATATTGTTTTCTCTACTATAAAATTGAATTTATTCTGTAATGTTATAATTAGAGTTTATGTGTTTATTCTCCACTACAGAAATAGAATTCAATTTATAAATTCTGATTTTATCCTCCATCATATATTTCTTTCAAATCTTATAAATTCATATAATCTTTCTAAATCTTATAAATTCTTATGATATAAATCAATTAAAATCCAAATTATAAAATTTTAATTACAAAAATCTTAAAAAAACGTATAAGTCATTATATTTTTATATAACATTTTAAAATCCACGAAATTATTTTTATGTCAAAATAATTTTTTAAAATCTAGGGATGCTTAATTTCACATCGGAGCCTCTGATTTGTCTGATCTTTGGGTTTGGCCTCTTCTGAAGGTTCCTTGAGTAGGGACGCACGATTGCTATATTTGCTTTGCTTTATTTGCTTTGTCCAGTCCCGCACATTTGCTTTGCTATATTTGCTAATTCCATGACATGTAAAGTATGGAAAGAGATCCTTTCCGATTACTGGATTTCTCAATGAAATAGAAATAGATATATATAATAAAATAATATTATTTTATAAATAATAATATTTTATTACTTGTGTCTCTATTTTTCCTATTGAATTAATCCAATACCAAAAAAGGGTTGAACTCGTAAAATAGAGTCCTATCACATATCCCAACCTTAAGGATCGAAATAAATGCAGTTTGACTCATCTTCTCCATCAAAATTACAGCACATACAACTACAGACACAGTCAAATTATGACTAAGGGGTGTATTGGGAACATAAATATAATGTCTCCATAAATCATGTCTCCCACGATTAAAAGATGAAAATAAACATAAATATTAATGAGTTGTGATTTTATTTTTTTAAGTGTTAAATTATTATTAGTGGAGGAGAGAGAATGTGACAAGAAATTGAGACAGAAAATCACCATACGTGTATTGGATTAAGATTTTAAAAGATTTTTTATGATAAAAAAATCTTATGATATTTAATTAAAAATTTTAAGTAATTTAAATCAGTGTTATGATATTCAATCATGACCATCATGATTTTTTAAAGAGGGTATCAAAATCATTCAATCAAAACTTTTTTACAAGTAACGAAAAGTATTGTAATATTCAAAAACTTCCTAATTTCGATGAGTTGTTATCTAAGGTGAATTTTGTGGGACTTATGTGACTTTTTAATAACAAAAAATCTCACTCTCACATATGATATTTCTCTAGATTCTTAATTCTTATTTCTTTTCACCTTATTATGTCTTCAACTCTCTCCTTTCTCCCCCTCCCTCCTTTCAGATGATTATCGTTGAATTCATCATAAATTATTAAATAACTTTAATTTTACTTTTAAAACGCATAATTTTAACTTCATCTTTATAATAGCTTTTAAATCCCAAAAAAAGCGAATAAAAAACTACGTAGAATTGGCATCGCAGCCTCTGATTTGTCCAGTCTTTGTGTTTGGCCTCCTCTGAAGGTTCCTGAGTAGGGACGTACCATTGCTAAACAAAAAAGCCCAAAGTTGTGAAAGGTACAGCCATTGAAGATTGACTTTTCCTTCCTGGTTAGGTATTGTTTGGGTTTGTGGACCACTACACAATTTTTGTAAGGTATCTCTCTATCTCCTATTTCATACTCATCCTCCCTCCAACGAATCCAAGGATTTTCCTCAGATATCTAAAGTCTACTTTAATAATGTTTATGCCTCCAAATCTATTGCACATAAATCAGGAAATTGCTTCGATATTTTTTCCCTAAATCACATTATATTTTAGTTATAAATCAATTTTATGTATAGTCTCTCAATATTGGTAGTAATATGCCAGTACTATAATTTGGGAAAATAAAACAATTCTATAATCTCAATTGGGTTGGTACAATTACCTGGTCATTTCTTTAATAAAATAATGATTGATACGACACTAATAATTAAGTTGATATTCCTTACCATGTGATATTCTGTCCTAAAGTAAACTAAATTGTATTTAATTAAATTCGTTAAGATGGAGCTAAAGGGAGGTATTGCAAATAGCAAATATAATTACTATAATTGGTACTCAAAGTAACTTTATCTTTAACCAAATTTTATTCTTGCACGCAAGGCTTGATTAAGATAGTTAATGCAAGATAATCAATCATGTTAGGCATATACTTTTGAAGGTGCGCCATGCAAAAAGAAAGAAAAAGATTTTTTTTAATTAGTTTGAAATAATGCTAATTTGCACATGAGTACAAGGGAATTCATTGATGTTGGCTTTTCCATTTCCCCCTCAGCCCTGACCCAGAGAGGTGAGTCAGTGAGTGTAAAATTATGTGCATACTTTAACCTTACGCAAATGATTGAGTGACTTCCTTCAACCCTTTCTAGAAGGTGGGGAAGTAATCTACGATGATGCTCTAGCTAGATTCTATTAATGAAACTTATATTTATCTGAAAAAAATGCTATGGTACAACACCAAATTGTATAACAAAGTAGAGTTTCCTAAATACTTGACTAGCTACTTAATAATCGATAATCATATTCCCACCGCACTTACATACATATTTGATAGATAGTTGGGTTTTTTAAGCATGTTGTCATGGATTCGATTCCTATCTTGTGTATGGAAAAATAACTTTGTTGGGAGAGGTAAAATCCACTTCGATGATCTCTACCCATCGAAAGGGATTAGTCTACGACTATCGGTCGGAGGATATACTTGTGCACGCCAAAAGAATAATCATATTTACAGGGCACTTACACGCACATTTGCTTTGCTATATTTGCTAACTCCATGACATGTAAAATACAGTCCTATCCCATATCCTAACCTTAAGGATGGAAATACATGCAGTTTGACTCATCTTCTCCATGAAAATAATTAAATGCTTAGTTCTTAGAGTGTCCTACCATCATGAATGCAGAAAAAAGAAAAAAGAAAGTGGGGAGGGGGGGTTATGAAATCCCCATCAACTTGTCCAAAATGATAACAGCAGTTGGACAAGAAAGACCCCACACGCAAATTTCTTTAACGAATAAGAAAAAACGATGATCTCAATTGTGGGTAAGGCAAGAAGAGGCATGGCAGGCTAGGTGGCTGGGACAAATTTTCTTTCTTCCATTATTAATTTTTGTGTAGGAAACTTTACAGTTTACATATATATGCTTAAATATAAGAGAAGAAAAGTTGACTCACCAACTGCAAAAGTGACACCAAAGGAAAGATGGTGACTGATTAAGCCAGCACAAATTTAAACCAATAGGACTTGAAACTGTCCATGCATTCAATTTTCTCTTTTGGTACCCCTCGGAACTATACGGTATTATGTAGCTTTCATTGGGTTTTTTTTAAAAAAATCTAACTTTCATAGGAATTTTTATATTTGCGTGATATGTACTACTTTATTATAGGAGTATTTTATTTTAGCTAGCGTGTATTTTTTTTTTATTTTTAAAAATTAGCAACTATATAATCAATTTTAAAATAAAATAACAATAAAAACAAAACCAACACAATATAATAAAATGAAGATGAAAAACAAAAATGGATAATGAATTAAATGTTTCTTATATCATTCAATCAGAGAAGAAGTTTACATTTATAGAGCTTTGATGTAACAAACTCCTCTAACAAACTCTTGGCTAATCCAACCATATCTTATCACTAATAACAAACCAACAGATTGATATAATATCAGCAATAACAGAATTACTTGAATTCTGTTATGCTATATCTATGCTAGCTTTATCTTGCTGCTATCTTTATCTTCCTTTGCTGCTGCTATCTTTATCTTCATTATTCCCCCTCAAGTTGCAGAATGAAGATCTTGAATGCCCAACTTGGAAAGGAGAAACCGAAACTGTTTTTGACCCAATGCCTTGGTGAAGATGTCTGCCAATTGTTGTTTAGTGGATAAGTGAGTCGTGGTTATTCTTCCAGCTTGAATATGATCGCGAACAAAGTGACAATCCACTTCAATATGTTTAGTACGTTCATGAAAAACAGGATTTGCAGCTATATAAATAGCTGATTGATTGTCACAAAGTAAGGGTGTAGGCCCAGCAAAAGAAACCTGTAAAGTTGTTAACAAATTTCTTAGCCAAACAATTTCACTAGCTGCATGAGACATGGCTCGATATTCCGCTTCACTTGAGGATCTTGAGACTGTAGTCTGTTTCTTAGTTTTCCAAGAGATTGGGCTACTTCCTAGCTTCATGAAGTAACCTGAAACGGATCTTCGTGTCGTTGGACACTATGCCCAATCAGAATCACAATAACCAGTTAATGTGAGATCAGTATGCTTGGATAACATAAGTCCTTGACCTGGAGATGTCTTTAAGTAACGAAGAACTCTCATAGCTGCATCCCAATGTGGTTGTCTTGGCTCTTGCATGAATTGACTCAATATATGAACTGAGTATGACAATTCTGGTCGAGTAATGGTGAGATAAATTAATCTGCCAACTAGACGCCTATATTGTGGTGGATTGGAATATGCTGCACCTGTTTCTGCAGATAAACCATGATGCTGCTCCATTGGGAACCCGCAAGGCTTGCAATCTAGCATGCCACATTCTTTAAGAATGTCAAAAGTATACTTCTGTTGACAAAGAAATAGGCCAGTATTGCCATAAGAGAGTTCAAGGCCAAGGAAATATTTAAGTTTTCCAAGGTCTTTCATTCTAAAACACTCACTGAGATACTGTTTGAATTGTGTGCAGGCAATAGTATCATTGCTTGCTATCACTAGATCATCAACATAAACTAGAATAGCAATAAAAGTTGAAGCAGAATTATAAGTGAAAAGACTGTGATCTGAGCTGCATTGTTGAAAACCATAGGAAATTAAGGCTTGCGAAAGTTTAGCATACCAATTTCTGGATGCTTGCCTAAGTCCATATAGAGATTTCTGCAATTTGCAAACATGCTGTGAATTATGCACTTTGTACCCTGGAGGAACAGCCATATAAACTTCTTCATCAAGATCTCCATGTAGAAATGCATTGCTAACATCCATTTGATGAAGCTCCCACCTTTGAACTGCTGCAATGGCTAGTAGGCAACGAACTGTTGTCATCTTTGCCACGGGTGCAAAGGTTTCGGTGAAATCTTCTCCTTCAATTTGAGTATAACCCTTTGCCACCAAACGTGCTTTATACTTGTCAATTTCTCCATTGGCTTTATACTTGATTTTGTAAACCCATTTGCAACCAACCAATTTCTTGCCTGTTGGAAGAGGTGCTAATGTCCAAGTATTATTTTCCTCCAAAGCTTTGATCTCCTGAGCCATAGCTTCTTGCCATTGGGGCAATTGTACTGCTTGAGAAAAATGCTTAGGCTCATCATGTGACTTGATGGCCGAAAGAAAAGCTTTATGTGAGGAAGAAAAATTATCATAACTAATATATTGTGAAATTGGATAAGGCTTACCAGGTGAAGATGTTTGAGTCAAGGTGATGCAGAGGGGGTCTTGGACGACTGAATGACAATAATAATCCTGCAAATAAGCAGGTGGTCTTCTATTTCTTGGCACATTTTCAAAAGGACTGTCCTCTCTTTGCTCGGGCAGCAATGCTGCATTGTCTGGAGCAGCAGCTGGAATTTGTTCTGCCATATTTTCTGAAGTAGCAACAGAATTGTCTTCTACTGCAGTAGCAGGATGAGAATTATTGTGAACAACTACATCATGATTAGTTGTTGTCCCATCGTCTGCTGTATTGCTAATGTCCATGAATGAAGTTGAATCAGGAAAAACAGCAGGTATTTCATCCAATGCTGATATGCTGTTTTCTGCATTTTGCTGATAAGGAAACAAGTGTTCATAAAATTTGACTTCCCGTGAAACAAAAAATTCTCGAGTACTTGGATTGTACACTTGCCAACCTTTCTTGCCTCTTGGATAACCAACAAAAATACACCTATTTGCTCTGGCTGCAAATTTGTCATGTGGTTTGATTGGTGTCTTTACATAACAAAGACAACCAAAGACTCTTAGATGCTCATAGGATGGGGACTTACCAAATAACAATTCATAAGGTGTAAGACCCTCGTTGGCAATTGTTGGAGTTCTGTTTATGAGATAAACAGCAGTTAAGATGCATTCTCCCCAAAAATGCAGGGGTAAATTGGCATGAAATCTAAGAGCACGTGCCACATCAAGTATGTGGCGATGCTTTCTGTCCACACGACCATTTTGTTGTGGCGTATGGACACATGAAGTTTCATGAAGGATTCCTTCATCATTAAGAAAAGTGTGAACCTTTGTATTGATAAATTCAGTTCCATTATCACTTCTCATAACCTTAACTTTGGTTTCAAATTGTGTTGCAACCATTTTGTAGAAGTTAAGGATATGGTTGGCTGTTTCTGATTTGTCTCTTAAAAGGTAAACCCAAGTAGCTCTAGAATAATCATCCACTATAGTCAAAAAATAGTGTGAACCGTTGTGTGATCTTGTGTTGTATTTCCCCCATAAATCACAATGAATCAAGTCAAAAATCTTAGTGGCCTTGCTTGTGCTTAAAGGAAAAGTAATCATACATTGTTTGGAACGATGACAAGCATCACAACAATTCAACTTGCTTGCATCAAAATTAAATCTAAGGTATTTAGAAAGCTTAGACAAATACTGATTAGAGGGATGACCCATTCTTGCATGCCATATAACACTTTTGTCTTGAGTAAATGTTGCCAAAGATGCTCCCTCTTGTATGGACTTGAACAGATAAACCCCATCCTGCGAATCACCTGATCCAATCATCTTCTTCCTGGTTAGGTCCTGTATCACACAATTATTAGGATAGCACATAACAACACAATTCATATCAGTGGCTAATTTGCAAATAGAAATCAAATTGCAATTAAATTGAGGTATAAAGAGCACATCTAGCAAAGTGATGTTGCTGTCAAGAATAACTTGTCCTTTCTTTTGAACAATAACCACTTCTCCTGTTGGAATTGTGATATGTAAAGGTTCTTCAAGATCACATACATGATGAAGTAGATGGTACAGTGGAGTCATATGGTATGAAGCTCCACTGTCCAGCACCCAGTTTTGTGTACTAAAAATCAGTTTATTACCAGACATGAAGTCCAATTTCTGATCTGGTTTGTTGGTGCGTGATCCATGAAGTGCAACATTGTTGGTTTCTGGGACTGAATTTCTGCTTTGACTACCATTATCTGCCAAAGTTAAGTGTGCTCCCCCTGAATTGGTGGATCTTTTTCTGTTTGTTTTGCTCGTGTCCCACCAAGATGGATAGCCTACTATTTCAAAGCATTTGTTTTTCTCATGACCAGGTTTTCCACAGTGATCACATTTTGATCTCTGGCCACTATCTCTGTAATCTTTGCTCTTGGTTCTGTTGCTGTATAATGCTGTCCCTGCTTCAGAGTTTCCAGAATAGAAAGCAGCACCAACATCTTGTTTTTCTTCTCTGTTTTTATCAGACAAAAATCTTGATTCTTCTCTTTGAATGTGATTAAAAACTTTTCTAAGAGAAGGCAAAGGATCTGAGTTGAGAATTGTTCCTTTTATATGAACATATCGATCATTATCCAAGCTCCCCAAGAAAAGATGAACTCTTTGTTCTTCTTCACGTGTTGCTAATTCTTTGGAAGCACCACAACTACACGCGGGTAGTGGCTGCAGCTCACTTAATTCATCAAAAATACTTTTGAATCTTGTGTAGTGATTGGATATAGTCGTACCTGGTTCCTGTTGCAATAGGCATAAATCGCGCCACAATTGATGGATCCTAGGAGCATTTGCTTGGGCAAATCTTTCCTCAAGATCGAGCCATATGTCCCTAGACGTTGTTGCGTGCGAGATACTCCCATGGAGCACTGGATCTGTGGAGTTGATTATCCATGCTGTAACCATGGAATCTGCTTTTTCCCAATCATGGTAGAATTCGGAGGATTGAAGAGGTTTCTTGATCGATCCATCGATAAAACCCATCTTCGTTTTCGCCTTTAATGCAGTCTTCATTGATCTGGACCAATTTCTGTAATTATCTCCTCGCAGCAGCACTGCTACAAGTGGTGTTCCCGGATTGTCTGAAGCATTCAAATGATAGGCTGAAGAATTCATGATGTTAGCTTTAACATCTTTGGGAGAAGAATCCTTTTTCTTATCAGAGTCTTGTGGATCGCTCTCTGATGCCATAATAAAATGAAGATGAAAAACAAAAATGGATAATGAATTAAATGTTTCTCATATCATTCAATCAGAGAAGAAGTTTACATTTATAGAGCTTTGATGTAACAAACTCCTCTAACAAACTCTTGGCTAATCCAACCATATCTTATCACTAATAACAAACCAACAGATTGATATAATATCAGCAATAACAGAATTACTTGAATTCTGTTATGCTATATCTATGCTAGCTTTATCTTGCTGCTATCTTTATCTTCCTTTGCTGCTGCTATCTTTATCTTCATTACAATATCACATTTTTTACAATAATTAGTGCTATGAATCACAGTTATACAAATAGTTTTTGAGAATGTCTCTTTGTTTAAGACTAAAAAAAAGTGATTTTCATATAAAATAATCTAACGATTATTTTTTAATTTTTTTTAATAAAAACAAAAGCTAATTTGTGTTTGTTACCGGTTATAAAAATCATTTTTTACTTGAAGAAATAATATATTTTTACGAGAATTTACTCAAAATAGCTTCAAATTTTTTTTAGATTAATGATTTTTTTTTCATATTTTGATTTTTTTTTTAAAAGTTAAAACATACCGATAAACAATTCTTAAACTGATTATTTTTTTTAGAATAATTAATTTTTAAAAAAAAAAATATGTAACAAACCAACTCTAAATGTTTGTCAAACCAAAAAATTGATACTAATAATAATATTTCACATTTATAGTTCCCTTTTTTCACTGCTGTTACCTCTACTTGTGTCCCCACATGATAAATGGTGGAAGAAAGATTAAGTGCATGTTTGGTTTGTCGTTGGGAAATTCCAAACGTACGTTTGAGGCAAAATATCTATAAAATTTCTTTGAAACAAACGTGCTTTTAGATCCAAACGTACGTTTGCAACGATAAATCAAACATACTCTAAGTCAAGTTAAACTTAATTGTTTGAAGGAAATATATGCATCCACATTTTCCGTTCTCCTACTTCAGAAATTCTTGTATATTAAAGGATTATTTGTTTCAAAATCACAAATCCTTCTCAAACCCACAATAATTAGCAGTTTGATTTTCTTAAAAATATTATACTGTGTAATAAGCAGGTATCAACATCATCTCTGATTCAAACAGTGCATAATCTTGAGTCTTCCCCTGTGGAACTTATCTTTTCAACGTATCATCATTACTTTGAATCGAAGGGACTTGTACAGAGGAAACTCTTAGGTTGCAGGACCAAGTGGCGTAAATATTGGAATCATATAACAGTGTTAGCCACAAAGCAACACTAGCCTGGCTTTGGAAAATGTTAGATGATAAAAGAACTTTTCATCCCCTGTTAATGTTTGGTTTTTATGACAGAGGATGCACAGTAGCCTAAGAGTAAAAGAAAGAAAGAAGGAACATAAGCTAAACTTTTAGAGAGCGCGTAAGGAAAAATAATGCTAGGGACACACGTATCTTCTCATATTTGCACAGTTTTCATTGTTTATTTATAATTCATTTTTTTTCTTCAATGGTTAGAAATATAGATAGAAAATGCTATATGGTCTTAACAAAACTTATTCCAAGGTAAAAAAAATTAGGGAGTTATTTATGATTCAATGAATCTCATTTTCTGCATGCTTATTACTTTAGTCATCCCAACACGACCAAATATCACTTATTATTTCAAAACTTATATATTTTTTTAACAGTTAGTTTTAGAACATAATTTATATGCATTGTCAATATACAAATTTTTACATCATTAATCAATCATGTATACCATGCAATAAAAATGTTCAATTTTTACAATAACTAACTTATCAACTTAATATATAATTGATTGATGTAAAAAAAAAAAAAAAAAAAAGCTTTACATTAACAATGTATAAAGTTAAACTCTTAATTATAAATAATAAGATTTCTTGACCTAAATTAACAACTTTTACATAACATGATTATATTAATATTATCTATTTTTATATATATATATATATATATATATATATATATATATATATATATTGTAAAATATATCTCAATTTTAATTTCCTATCTCCATAACTTTATAACTTAATTATTCATCTTATCAAAAAATAAATAACTTAATTATTCATGATGCTCATATTTTTTTTTTTTTTTGGTATTGTGATGCTTATACGTAACAAATTAACCCCGTTCTAGGCCCTATCATTATCAAACCATAGTCGAGTCAATTTTGAATCCAAGAACTCAACCCGATAAAAGTATCGAGTTAGGTCAAGTTAGATATTTCCCTAAACATATACTTCCGCTTTTTTTTTTTTTTTATAGGACTTAGGACATATACTTGTCGCTTTAAGTTATATAAGCCCAATCATATTCCATGAATTTGTACCGTAAATTAAATAAACTAAAGTAAAAAAATTAGGCTTACCTCGATTTAGAACCGATTGAATCGAATAAAATGTCCCAAATTCATGTTGTATAAAAGTACTAGATAAACTACAAAACTGTTTAGAAACGTAATAAATAAATTTTAATACTTCTAAACTTGGATCTTGAAATAAGATTATAGAAGGTCTAATCAATTTTTAAATTCTTTTTCAGATTCAGTTAATTTTTATTTTTGCCACGTTATCCAAATCATTAGAGCATGTATAACTCATATGAGTAGCTTAAATTCTCTTTTTACTATATTACTTTAAACTACCCCATACTTCATTAGTACAACTTTTAAAGTTCATCAAATAAATCTCCCAAAATACCCAACATTTTTATTTACATTTTTTTGTATCTATTTAAAATATTAGCTCATTCATATTTTCCTCTCTTTTAATTTGTGTTTCTCATACAAAAACCAATTGTCATTACATGTGACATCCATATCAGCTTGCTGCAATGGTGTAATCCCATAAAAACGTGTTCTTAATTTTAAGAACTTGTTAAGCAATTTTAGGGAGTTGCTCTTTTGGAATCTTAACGGCATTGAAGATATTTAAGATGCACACGATTGACTAACCACACCCATATATAACAGCCGAGGGATGCCGAAGTGAAACACAACCTGTTTTAAGCTATTAGACCGGGGAGGCGGGGATTCACAAAGCCTAGCTAATAACCAGAGTCAGATACCATATATCCTGCTTCACCAGAGTTCACTACTACAGTTTACGCACATATTACACTAGCTCCACAAAGCACACACCCAAAGTGTATGTAAATACCAGGATAACTAACAAATATCGATTAAGCAAAAAAGAATGATGACATAATACAGTATTGCAGTCATTTGGGCAACACTTAATAAACGCTACCATAAATCAGACACCAGGTTCATACTAAATTTAGCAATAATAATACACCATTTGTTAGATTTGCTAAAATGAAATTGTACTTCGATCTCAGCCGGTTAATAATATGTGCATCTCATGGGCAGGTACCGAGTAATGATCCATGAACACTCTCGCCCCAAAAGATGATGTATAAAGAAGACCATACACATTATGAGGTGCATAAAACCTAAATGGCCTATGTGAACCAGCTTACCTCTTACCACGAGATCCAGGTCCAGATCTTGGACCAGGATACCGAGAAAACTGAAGCCGCAAGTGAGTAGACTCGGGATTGAGTTCATCAACTTTATAACCTGTGCCATCCAACCACAATGTCAGCAAACACCAAGAAATTTGGGCACATGATGATGTGAAAATGATTAAACACCAAGTCCAATAATGAATTTTATGAATGAAAATGATAATCAGGAACAGCTAATAGCTTGCCAACCAAGGGAGCACAAGCTAACTACAACAAGCATAAGCATTGCAGGTAGCACGAGTCTTGCATTCTAGTTGAACAGTTAACACTGAATACCTATTCATTTTTCATTTTTTTAGTCTTGTTAAACTTATGCTTCCTTTAATTGCTCAACAATGAAACTGTTTACACCAAACTTAAAAATGGCCGATCTGTTTGTTATATAATTTGAAATCAAGTCCACTGAAAAGGGCCAAAAAAGTTCAAGCTCCCTTTAACTATCCAACTTAAGGAAATCATATGGATAATCGATAAGATCTCTTCATTCATGATATTGATGGTGATAATGTTTTATCATTGGATCAGTGTTAGGAAAACCGGACCAACCGATCAGACCGATTTAACCATGAACCAACCTCTTGTCCGGTCATGGTTCGGGGTGAAAAATCGTTTCTAAGATTAGACCGCCTTTAAACCGGTCAAAACCGGTTAAAACCCTGGTTGGACCGGATTAAATCGGATCCGACCAATTTTTTGGGAAAGGGAAAAAATTAATTAAAAAAAACAAAAAAGTGAAGCAAAAAAGATAAAACCTAATCGGCTAGCTAATCTTCTATTCCAGATCAAGTAATTCTTCATTCTGTAATTACGGCAATGCACAACAACAAAAGTTCTTGGTCCGTCCGACCATTTGTTTTGTTTGATAATGTAGAACAAAAGACTTCGATCTTGTATGTTTTGACTATTTTCCTTACCCTTTTTATTAGTATTGCATGTTAAAACTTATAATAAAATAAACATATAAGTATATATGACATCATCCGGCCAGACCATCTGGTTGAACCAATAAACCGGTTGAACCTAAACCGAAACTTTTTCCGGTTTGATGTCCAATCCAGCTTTAACAACATTGCATTGGATAACAATCAATTTCCCAGCAAAAGTCATTAGTACAGACAAGGCAAACACATTATTGAGCAGGATGGTAACAAACTTTCAGAAGTGATAGTGAGGATCAAAGAACAGGTGTCACAGTATGTGTTCATTCTATGTGCTTGAGATGGAGGTGATAGTCAAGGCCTTAAAGTTGCCAGTCACTGTGTCGCATATTCACTACTTCAGTAGCTGGTATCCTTTTCATTCACTAGAATATTGAGTTAGTTTTATGAGTCAGATAAGCATATCATATCCGTAAAATATCCAGATAGGTTCCTGATCTATACCTAAGGCCCAACTGTCCAAGGCCCACTGATTCTGTTAGAGTAAGAGAGAGAAAGCTGATTTTGTTATATAGGGAAGAGGAGAGAACAATGGGGTATTTTTGGAAAAAATCTGAGTTTCTTATGGACAGTGGTAGTTAGTCCTCTGTTGGAACTTGGCTATGTGGCAGTGTTAATTTCTTTCCACTGTAATTTTCTTCATTTTCAGAATTAATACACATCTTGTTTACATTACTGATTGTCTTTCCCTTTCAATTGCTACTGCTATTACGGGTTCCTATCAAATTGATCCGACTTGCCAGATACCTGTTCCTATCGATTGGAGAGGGATCAGCGCGGTAAGGAGAAGGGGTGAGGCGAATGCATCCAAAGAAAATGGAGGCAAGGATAGCAGATCTCGAGAGTGGGGTAGCGAGCGTAAAAGTGACTCTTGCAAATATGCGGGCCAAAGCCGACGAAAACCAGAAGAAGATCGTCACGATGCTTGCAAAGGCCCTAGGTAAGACACAAGTAGAGAATGGTGAAGAGAGTTCAGAGGACGACAGGCAGCAGAAATCGACGCTCGTTAAGGAGAACGAAGAATAAGAGAGTTGTTCATCACTGGGAAACCAAAACAGTACTGGGTTTGAGGGTCGATGGGACGGGATCCATTCTTGGGCAAGAGGGGACGGTAGGACCAACCAGTGAGGTGCATCACACAAAATTAATCAACTGAGGAAGCTGTCAAATGAGGTGGAGAAACAACCAAAGATAGAGAAGACGACTATCCATAAGGGTGTCGCAAGAATAGAGAAGGAATGAGGGAGTAAAAGCCTCTACACCACCGCCAGAACCACCACCCCACTAGCGGCGGCCCATCCACAGTCAGAGCCACCGGAGCCGCTTGCACCACCGCCTGAACCGCCAGATCTATGCTGCTTGTCGTCGTCGTGGTGGGCGGCTGGTCACAAGGATACCTTCGCCGATGACCCAAGCTCCATCGCTGGATGAGGATTATGACCATCACAATCTTCTGAAGGCTTGTTCTATTGTAGGGAGTTTCAAGACTTTCCCGACCTGTCCATCTCTAAAGTCCATTAATGGGATGTCGTCGACTTCAAGATGTGGAAGCTTTGATGGAATGCCTCTCTCTAACAAGTTGCATGCAATTTCTGAATATGCATTTGCTGAGCTTGCTAAGAGAGTGCTCGCTAAGCTAAATGATGAGAGAAATTGGTGCAATGACCCCCCGAGTTCATCCGCTGCTTAGATGCCCATCACAACCTGCTCAAGAACTGGAATGCCTTGCTGAGAAACAGACATCCGATGCCATTAAAAGATCTGAGGCTCTTTATGCTAAAATAATTCCTGAGAACATTATTGGTGGGACATTTTTGGAGAAACACAAAAATCACAATGATTCTGTCACTGTTATTGATCAGAAATATACTTACGGTGTGAGAGCTCCCACTAAGCATCCTATCTATGAAAATTTCCGGGTCAAGACTTTTAAGGCACTGCTAACACCATCAACTTCGAAAGAGCACTTTCAGCCTTAGGAGAAATTCTATATCAGTGCCACTACAGCTATAGGGCTTGTGGACTTGGCTCTGATGGCACAGATAGGCTTGTACACCTAGTGCAGGAGTTGCAGCATAGTGCAGCATCTAAATCTGAAGGTGGGACATTATCCGGAGCAAAGATTACAGGTGGGGGTTCTAGTGGAACAGTTTGTGTAATTGGTCGAAATTGCCCCAAGAACACTGAACAAATTTGAGCTTCAGCAGAGGTACAAAAGGTTAGTAGGACTCGCTCCTGCAACAACTTTATTGATTGAAAGATAAAGATGGTAGACCTCTTGAAGAAAGGAAAATAGATTCATTGCTTCAAATTAGTGGCACATTAAAAAATTTTCCTGGCACAAAGATTCCTGCTGATCGTATAGTTACTAGGGGCTCAAGTTTTGTAAATGGGAGTATGGTGACTGGTGAATCTTACCTGTTTTGAAGGAGATCAATGCATCTGTTATAGGAGGTACAATCATTTGGCATGGTGTCCTTCATATTCAAGCTACCAAAATAACATCTGATGCAATTCTCAGTCAGATAATTAATTCGGTGGAGACAGCCCAGATGTCCAATGCTCCCATTCAAAAATTGGCTGAGTTTGTAGCGAGCATATTTGTTCCTACAGTTGTGGTTTTGTCATTAATGACACTATTGTATTGGTATATTGTTGGGGCTAACAATTGAGCTTTCATTGAGAATAAGTGTAATGGCATAACAATGATTGAGTGGCTCATTCCTTGGAAGGCTCAAGCAGTGGAAGAAAATACTTAGGAGGAAGTGGATTTCATCAAACAACCAAACTCTTCCCTCTGCCTTGAGGGTGGGAAGTGGCAGCAGCTATTAAAGAGCAGTTTCCTTTTCTCTGCCTTGAGGACAAGGCAGAGTTTAAAGGAGACGGTATTGATAGGTTCCTGATCTATACCATAGGCCCAATTGTCCAGGGCCCACTGATTCTGTTAAAAGTAAGAGAGAAATTTGATTTTGTTATATAGGGAAGAGGAAAGAACAATGGGGTATCTTTTTAAAGAGAATAGAGAGAACAGAGAGAATGAGATAAACTGAATTCTGAATATTATTGTCTCAATGAATGTTAGTTACAATTGTGTATATATATGATCACGGGTCAGTTACACAACAAAATGGCTCGACTATGTACCTAGCACTAATCTAGCCTAGATATATGAATAATATATTGTACAGTTGATATCTACTCTACTACTTTTGGAAAATCTGAGTTTGTTATGGGCAGTGGGCATTAGTCCTCTATAGGAGCTTGGCTCTGTGACAGTGTGAAATCCTTTCTACTGTAATTTTATTCATTTTCAGAATTAATACACATCTTGTTTCCATTGGAGTTGTCTTTTCCCTTTCAATTGCTACTGCTATTACGGGTTCTTATCATATCCAAAATAAAGAATAAAAAATAGTGCAACTTAATAGTTACACCTTGATACAGGGGAAACAAAAAACTAAGTGCATTATCTATTTTCCCAACTTTCATCAACACGTTATGTCATATTAAGGTGATTCAGCTAGATGATCTACACGACCAAAACATGAAACTAATTTCCTTTTATATCAGCAGGTAACAAGAAATGTACCTTGCAAAGCACTCAATGCGGTTGCTGCACAAGCTGGATTTGCAAAGTCCACAAAACAAAGGATCAGAGGATCTCCACCACGCTGCAATGAACAGGCATTTCAGCATAAAGAGGACGTTGTAAGTTTCAACCAATCAACTAATTAATAAAAAAGGAAGCAGACATCTGCTACAAGCAGTACACTTACATGTTTGGATTCTTTGGTCACAAGTCTCACTTCTCTATATCCAACAAAAGGCCGGAAAATATCTTAAGATGACATCAAGGAATATGAGTAACTGAATTAAAACACACAAAGCTCAGGAGACAATGATTAAAGATGATACAATTCCTAAGCACTGCATTGGAACAAAAAGGATACGAGCCACTTCCCTTCTTGTGCTGTCAGAAGGGAGACCTTCAACATATAAAGTACTTGACGCATCTGGAGGTAGAGGTACTGTCTCAAGTCCAGGCCTGGAAACTGCATCTACGGGTAGCTGACCACCATAATTAACACCCCGACCATTTGGTGTAAGATCAGGGCCACCACCTCCATGACGCCCCATGACAGCAGGATCAGCTAGTGAATGGCCTGGTAATCCACCAACACCCCTTGCCAATCCAAGAGCACCAATTGTACTGGTTTCCCCAGAAGTAAATGAAGAAAGTTGCTTCAAAACCAAACAGGATGTATATTTTCAACAAAAAAACAGTGAAAGCACCCAAAATAAAAACACAGTAACATATTTATGCAAACATAACAAGATAAAATTTTACCCCACTCTGAAGGTAGCGGTCATAGGCAGACCCAATTGTTTTTGTGTCCTTTAACATTGGGTGACCAGTACGGTCATCATCACGAGCAATATAATTATGCATCTCATTACCTGGAGACAGACCAGAAGCAGAAAGATCTGAAATATTAAAAAAAAATACGAAGACAAAATAAAAAACTAGTCTTACAACCCCTTTCTCTAGCAAAGAGCACAAAACTGCAAAACACATACCATATTGAAAGTCTCCATCTTTTAAATCATATATAATTCCTATTGCTACACTGCCAAACACTGACTATAATAGAAGATTGTGCATGTTTGGTCTAGCTTTTGGAACCCTTTGCCCCAACCATGGTTTGGGGCTACCCAAAAGCTAAATGGTACCAAACATGCAATACATCAAACAAATATGCTAAAAGTAGCAGAACTCAGATAACTGAGCACACATCCCATAACGCAAGGCACTAAAAATAAAAGGAAGACTAGGCTGCAAATTGCACCTTCCAAGATTTCAAAATTGCTACTGGAATTGAAACCAATCGTGATGACAACTATAGATATATCAGCACAAGACAAATAGAAGAAATAAGCCATTGTTATTCAACTCTTGGCACCATAACGATACGATGATCCAATATATTAAAAAAATAAGAAATCAAGAATGACATTTACAGGGAAAAAAGCAGTGCAGAAAAGGAAAATTATAAATACCAGTATACCACACATTATCTTCCATCAACACACTCACAGTCTGGATCTAATATACCTCTTTGTAATATAATAAAATTTAACCAATCAAGCAATCCAAATGTCCAACCTACCCCCAATACCAATGAATAACGCAATTAATTCTCTTTTCTATTCTAATAAAAAAACAAGTTATTAGAGAGAAAAGAGCAACAATACAACCAAGAGAGAAAAACTATGCCCTAAATTAGATAAAACATGATAAACCAAAGAATCTGAAAAACATCGAAAATACATCAAGAATGATGAACATGCATTTATTAAGCAAGAAAAAGCAAAAGATTTGACAAAAACAGCAACAACAACAACAATTAAATAACAAATCCGCTGATAGGTATGTAAAACAATGGTATGTAACACATATCCAACGGTCTTAACCAGAAAAAAGAATAAAATGCATCTGATACAATTAGGGCTGGCTAGTTTGATGGAATGGAGAAGTGTACTCTGAATTTTGTATGGTCAAAAGTATTATCTGAAGCTAATAGTTTTTTGGATATCATCGTGCTTAAGAGGCATGAAATTTATCTCTCTGGGCTAACCGTGAAAGTCATTTGCTTGACACCAGAAGCACGTTCTCAGGTGCTGCAGCAATGGATTAGAGCATGAGGATGACATTTTTGTTAAGATTTTTAATGATTAGCGAAAAAATTTGTTGGAGGGTGAGCCTTGGTTCAACGGTAAGGTTGTTGCCTTGTGACCCGGAGGTCACGGGTTCAAATCTTGGAAACAGCCTCTACACTTACCCCTGGCTGCGTACATCTACCCTCCCCAGACCCCACTAGGTGGGAGCCTCATGCACTAGGCCGTCCTTTTAATGAAATTTTTTGTTGCTATACAGATCCTCCAACAGAAGAAAATCAATACAAACCATTTATAGAAGAAATGAATTGAATTGGTTACATATATCTCAAGATAAGGCTTATTGGTTGCAAAGATCATTTAAAGAGGAGGAAGCTCAAAGAACTTTTTGAAATATAGATAAGGAAAAAGCAACAAGACTCAAAGGTTTTACAACTTCTTTTTTCCAGAGTTGCTGGTATGTTATTAATGAAAATGTGAAGCAGAATTCCATTGCAATAGCAAGATTGGGATACGTATGAAATCATCACTGCTAGCATTTACAAGTACATTACCAAGTTCTTTCTAAGAGGTTGAATGATCAGTGAGAAATCATCTCAGAAAATCAGAGTGCTTTAATAATCAAAAGAGAAATTAGATGTTTCTCCTATAGTGAATGAGGTGGTGGTAGATGCTAGATTAAGAATTAAGGGTTGATTTTCATTTGGACCTTGAAAAAGCATATAAAGTAGTTTAAGTACTTATATTATGGATGACCATTGACGACCCCCTATTTTCAGGATTGAATCTTCTCGCTGCTGTCCCACAGTCATTGTTGCATCTACTTGAAAATTACAGCTTAGAAATGCCAATGATGCTCAAAATGATTTTCCTCCTTTTTGTAGAAACAATGTCCAACAAGAACTTAATCAACTCAAAAGCATAAAAACATTTTCCTAGGGAATACCTCACATCCCAGAAACATCATCTAGATTCCTAGTTTGTCCAATCCAACTGGTTTAGCTTATGATTCTGCCTCTGTTCTTAAAGTACAAATACACTCAAACTCCACATTATCCTTTGCATTGATCTAATATTTGAAAGGGAAAAACATAAATACATTTACAATGCAAAAAAATTAATTAATCCATCACATTGCGTTCAACTCATGGTCTATTACATTAAAAAAATCCTTGAAAACACTAGGGAATTGAACAAGGTCATCTATATATATAGATGCCAGACAGACATAGTCTATTAAGACTTCACACACCAATGAAGCCCACTATCAATTTAGCTATTAAGATCTAACACACCTAATATCAAACCCTAACTTCGAAAGGCCACAAATAACAGCTTCCTTGATTTATACTTATAAAACCCTTGGAAACATTAGTGAATTCAACTGCAATTTAAGTGAACATTCCCCTTATTTGAGAATTTTTTAAAAGTGAGAGATTATCATGTAACCTTTCAATCATCCTCTCATGAAACCCTATCATTAGCTAAGAACTTTCACACACAAAAAACCCTATCATGAAAAGCCAAAAAATACAAAGTGCCTTGTTTTTTTTTGTCTACATCAACAAACCCATGTAAATTCAACATCTTCTCACGCTCACAATTAGTTAAATTGGTAATAGCAAGAAGGAATCGCATTGCAGGATTTGACAAAGTAAAAAGGAATAAGAAAAAGGAATGGATTGAAGAGGGAGGGAAAGAACCGTAATCGGAACGGGGTCGTTTGAGCATGCCGGAATGGGGGAGAAGGGATTGTTGCTGGCGGTTCCAGAAGCCATCCGTCATGATTGAGGAAGAAGATTGGCGAATGGCAAAAACCCTAGCTGCCGCGCCTGCTGCTCTGCTACTCACTCACACTCACCTCACGACTCTACTGGACTGGCCTCTCTTACGCGACCTCAACGAGAAATAAAAATAAAAATAATAATATTAATAATTAATAATTAATAATTAATATTAAATAGTAATAATAATAATGTTTAATTACCTTTTTTTATTTTAGGACCAGAATTTAAATCTGAGATAAAACAATTATTATTAAGAGTATTTTAGTTACGAAAGTGGTCTAATAATATTTTTCGGTGTCTCACGTCCAAAATGATACTCCTATAAGTTTCATTTATTGTTAATTTAGGTCATAAATTCTAAGGTGATGGTCTTTTTTCAAGTTTTTTTTTTTTCTTATGCCATTTTAAAACATATTCATGTGGTTGCTTCGAATGGTAAGAGATTCGGAATCTCGGACACCTTAAGCAAATGATTAGATTTAAAAAGAAACATATTTATTATTTTCAACACATATGCAACCTCGCGAAAACAATGCAAATGTGAATTGAGCAGTTATTGAAGTGGGTCGGTCTAATGATGTTTGCTATGTTTGGTTTAGATTTTGCCAAACTCAAACACAGAAACATAGATTTCGATGCATTTTTTTCAAAGCATCTCATAGCTTCCTTCTAACGCTCGTTCTCTAGTACCTTGGAACGTTAAAACAAACAGAGCAGTTGTAGTTAATGCACCGAAGAATAAGGAGGGGAACCAATCACATTCAAAACAAGTGAAATCTGTTACGGATACAACTCAAAAATCGACCACGAAATCTATTACAAGATACGTTTCAAAAATATGCTATGAATCGGGTTTGAGAAAAAAAGGCAGTTTCTTAAGTGGGGATAAATGAGGAAAAAAACAATCAAGGGTGCGCTCAATATAGAGAAATTGAAGCAGAGACTAAACTAGACATGAACGATTGAGAGGACCAACTATAAAAATTAAAATTCATCCGACAAATATGTATGCATTAAATTTCATGCAAAATATTAATAATTATATATTTTTAAACGTTAATTACGTTAGTACTATATCAAAACACAAAACACCGTTCTTACATGTCATGAAATACATACATATATATATATATATAATTGAATCTACACTAAATTTTTCAAGTAACACTAAACTTTTCAATAATTTTTTAAATCAAGGAATTGTGAGACCCACAACTTAAGAAAATTCACAGTATGATGCTAATATAAGAATATATATTTATCTTGAGACTGCTCACCCCTTAATGTACCATTTGGTTTCTACAACTTATTACTAATTATCATTATCATTATTATTATTATATATATTCTTCATTTATATATAAAAAAAAGCAGGGCCCTCCCCATCTATAACATACCTCCGTCCCTCAATGGAAGAACGTTACAAGAAAATTCCAATGGAACAAGGGGTCTCAAGGGGGTCTTAAAGCTAACATTATGTCATAATCAGCTTTTAACAATACATACTTAATGGTGATTTTGGGAGGAAACGCTTTAAAAAATGCGTCAAGGTGTTTAATAGTGCTTCCCCAAGAAAATATTATTAAATGATATACATTTAAGGTACGTTTGGTGGTCAGGATAAGATAAGTTATCATATCCTGATTTAATTTGTAGTATGGTAAACCAACAGGATAGGATAAGCTTATCCTGTTAGCTTATCCTATCATGTTACTTAGTTATAATTCTATCATGATGGAGGAGCTGGGTTAGAACCAACAGGATAGGATAAGAAAATGTTTTCTCATTTATCCCTTACCTTTAATATTGTTATTATTTAATTATAGTTTCAAACTTAATTAGTCAACCTTATTACTAATTAAAATATATGGTTTAATTAGCAATTTTTATAAAAAAGTGAAAAAAAATATCATAAGTTAATTTTTATTTAGTTTTTTATAATTTAAAAAATGGACTAATATATAATTAAAGATGCAAAAATATATATTATAAAAAAATTATATTTTTTAATTTAAGTGTATAAAAAAAATCAAATCATATTAAAATTTATTATATCATATCTTATTATTATCTAATGCGCATCAAACATCGAATAGGATAAGAGCTTATCCAGTTCATATAATATCTTATCCTTATCCAGCTCCTATATCATATCCGTCCTTATCCTATCCTAACCACCAAACGAGCCCTTAATAGCGTTTCCCCAATAAAACACTATCTTTCCTCCATGCTATTTTTTAAAAAAAATGCGCTCCAATTTCAATAACGCTTCTTCATAGAAGTGCTATTAATAGATATAGTTTTAATAATGTTTCCTCAATCAAACGTTATTAAAGTAGTCACTGTAAAAGTGTTTCCTCAAAGAAACGCTAACTTTTCTTTTTTTAAAAAAAGAGTAAATGCCCAAAATAGTCCCCGACAAAAACATAGGGTACACTTTTCGTCCCTAAGAAAAAAACTCACCATTTAATCCCCGAGAATGACAAAACAGGGACACGTTAGTCCCTCCGTTAATTTGACCCCCCAGACGATCGTTAGTGTGCTGACGTGTACCGTTAAGTAAGTGAGGTGTCCGTTAGTTAAGATTAAAAGCCCAAAATCGTCCCTGACAAAAAGTCACGATACAGTTCTACTTCCTATATTTCTTCTTCCTCCATCACCATCTGAAAACCCTAACTCCATTGAAAGACCTTCAACCAAGTATGAAAATAGATGTCTATGAGACATTTTTCGCAAGGTAATTCTAAGGACAGAAACCTACAAAACAATATTATCAATGTCATTTGGAAATTAATTTAAACTCTTTATTTTTGGAAATGAAGCAACCATCAAATTCAAATGCATCTTTAGAATCATAGTGAAATTCTATCAATCAATCAAAGTATATATATAAAAACAAAATAGAGCAAACCCAAATCTAACAAACTGAATCATCATTCTTAGGCTCTAATAACTGAGTTTTGAGATGGAGTTAGAAGTTCCTTCAATGGAGTTAGGGTTTTCAGATGGTGATGGAGGAAGAGGAACCTAACTTTTTGTCAGGGACGATTTTGGCCCTTTAGTCTTTTTTTTTTTTTTTACATATTCCATGTTGGACGGGTCTAGTCAGCACACTAACGGACATATCAGCTACTTAACGGTACAAGTCAGCACACTAATGGACGTTTAGGGGGGTAAACTAACGGAGGGACTAACGTGTCCCTGTTTTGTCATTCTCGTGGATTACATGGTGACTTTTTTTTTTCTTAGGGAGGAAATGTGTACCCTGTATTTTTATCGGGGACTATTTTGGGCCTTTAGTCTAAAAAAAATGTGCTTCACCTAGATAGTGTGTCGATTTATGTTCATAGTCCCTTACCACGTTTTCTGGTAGGGTACTTTTAGGACTCAATTGCATCTTTTGGCTTCTTTCTAAGAGGAATGTCGCGATTCTTTTTCATTCTCATGTCTCTGTTTGAAGAATGTAAATATGAGTTCTTTCTTTTTTGGATTCCAAATCGTGGTACTCATGACATTTTCTTTTTTGTTTCCAAATCTAGATCGCAAAATCCAAGGTTTCTGAGAGGTATGTCGCGATTTATTTCCATTCTCATGTCTCCAGTTAAAGAAGGTAAATATGAATCATTTTCTTATTTTCGTTTCCAAATCATGATACTGATGAAGTTTCCTTTTTAGTTTCCAAATCCATAGATACAAAGTCTGGGATTTCAAAGAGGAGTGCCACGATTTATGTCCATTATTATGTTACCGTTTGAAGAAAGTAAGTATAAGTTCTTTCCTTTTTAGTTTCAAAATCGTGATACTGGTAGAATTTCCTTTTGGGTTTTCAAATCCAAAGACACGAAATTTGGGGTTTCAAAGATGAATGTTGCGATTTATTTCCAGAACATTTTCTTTTTAATTTCCAAATCTAGATCGCCAAATCCGAGGTTTCGAAAAGGTATGTCGCGATTTATTTCCATTCCCATGTCTCCGTTTGAAGAAGGTAAATATGAATCATTTTCTTTTTTCGTTTCCAAATCATGATACAGATGAAATTTCCTTTTTAGTTTCCAAATCCATAGATGCAAAGTCTCGGGTTTCTAAAAGAAATACCACGATTTATTACCATTATTGTATCACCATTTGAAGAAAGTAAGTATAAGTTCTTTTCTTTTTAGTCTCAAAATCGTGATACTGGTAGAATTTCCTTTTGGGTTTTCAAATCCAATGACGCGAAGTTTAGGGTTTTTAAGTGATATGATCCAAGTTTGAATCACCAAAATTGAAGATTTATCCATGAACTTTGTTCTTAGAATTATGCAAGAATCAAGAACAAGGAAAAATGAGAATGGCTCTTTTTCAAACCCCCAACTACAAAGGATAAATAACAAGAAAATAAACTAACACAACTGAAACAAGAATTAAATGACAAGAAAAATTAAACAAAGATAAAGACAATATCCACAAGTTGTGTGGATTTTAAGCGTGAAAAATAAAAGAAAAGATAAAAATGAAAGAGGAAGAAGATGAAAAGAAGGCGCCACAATAATCCAATAGATTTGAAAGATTGATAAGTCAAGGAGGATTCACCACAAAGAGATGGAACTCTTTGATAAGAATTAAGCAAGTTCTAATCCAAGAAAATGAAAAGGAGGAACCAATGCTCAACTTACTAAATACCCAATTAGGATAAATTCTAATTTCATTCAAAGTTATGAAATGAAATAATACAAGTATTATTTATAGAAGCTAAGGAACATTCTAGGATAAGAAAGTGAGTCTTTTCGTGGACCATGAAGCCCATTATTACACAATTAAAGATAAAAACAATTACAAGCTCAATTAATGTTTAATTAAAACAAATCCGTCCAGAACATCGCTCTTAACTTCTAGCCCGGTTTTCGTCATGATAGAGACCAAATCAGGTTTTGCGCTTCGAATGAAACTTGTAGATAGTTGTCTTATCTTTCCAACACATCAAGAATCACATCAATAGGACATCTATAACGCAAGATATAGCCAAAACCGTGAATAAGGTTTTTTTTGGACTTGAATGGATTAAGACAGGCTTGCCCAGAAATGTGTCCTCAACTCAGAGACCAATTTTCATCATGATAGAGGCCGAATGAGGTCTTTATTCTCGAGATAACAATTGTAGATAATTCAGTGATATTTCCAATGCATCAAAGATCACTGCAATCAGTGTGAGGGATTTCCAAAATATGGAAGTCCTAAAACACGCAAGAGGAAAGGTGTCTCTTCATGAGTTTAAAATCCTTCCTAATAGGTGTGTTATATCATGAGCGTATGTGTCTATACATCAAATGATAAATGCATGTCCTTCTTTCAATTAATGAAAGGTTGTTTCCATTCACCAAGTGGTATGAGTTGGTCTATAAATAGAACCACTCTGCATGTAGGAAAGGTTGACGAAATTGTCAAGTCTTATCCATTCCAAATCACCTTCTTTTCTCCCTTATGCGCAGAGAGAGTTAAGAAGACTATTGTTCTGTAAACTGTCATTGACGATACGCTTGGTTTAGGGTGTGCAAACCAAATCAAGGTTGCTCCATTGTATTCTGAAGGGGATTCGCAGAGATTGGTGGTTGCGAATCGAACCTAAAGTCTAGTGTCTTCACACACCTTGGAGATTGCGCATTTTCTTTGTCTTCTCTTCTTTGTTGCAGAACCACACCCTTTTTTCTAACAATTTTTAGGTTCGATTTTCCGTTCTATAATAATGGTTTTTGCAACATTGAAAAAGATGGTTTCCAACTTTGTAAAACGGGAGAGGTTCAATGGCAAAACGAGAGAGGTTCGATGGTAGCGATTTTTCTAAGATAGTGGAAAGAGATGCATTGTCTTCTTACGACAAGAAGGGATCAATACTCATATGCTTCATCAAAAGTTTGTCTATTTATGACCATGGTGAAAGGTGCACGATTACTTTATATGAATATGACTTGATTTTCTAAATTCATGTATGTTCACTGCTAAAGATATTCTTTGTTTATGTTAAAGTTAACATGTGGTATTAGAGTCTTTGATACATGATTTAGAATCCATTCAAGTATCTCAATTTAGGTAATCATGATTCATGAATGTGTTTGGTTTATGATGCATGCATTTATGAAGTTGTTGTATCATGTAAGAACCAAAATTTTAGAGTTGATAATCTTATACAATATATGCATGATTAGGTGAATATAAGATGAACATTGTTTCTTGCTTCTATAGATGTTAGAAATGTTTTGGATGTGATTTTTGGATTTTTCTAAGTGGTAAAAATGGATGTGAATGTTCATTGAGGAAAGTTATAGAAAGCTTTAATGATTTTAGATCATTATTTTGTTTGTTTCTATTATGATAATTATCTAGTTTTACCGTAGAATATACTTAGACATGAATCCAAAACATAGAAACAATAAAAATTTGGGTTGAATAGCCAAAAATGGCAATGGGTTGTGTGAACCCAATTCTCTGTAAAACGGGTCTACTTGACCCGGTTGGCTGCAAACGTAGCTTCCAAAAGTTGCATCCTTTTTGAAAGGCTAAGCTTGTTTAACAGTTACATTTATGAAACTGTTGAGAGCTTTTATCAACGGGCGCCTTGGTCTAGCGGCTTGACACAAGGTGATTTATCCGTTGGCCCATGGGTTCGAATCGCAAATGTCGATTTTGAACTAGCAATGTTTTTAATAAATAAAATGTTTTAAATTGAAAGAGTGTGTGAATGGTAGGAATTGATCACGGGACGCAACACTTGATTGCAAGCAGGCTGACCACCAGGTTGCAACTTGACATATGTTGTTATGTGTTTCTTGAGCGGATTGATGCTCACATGCTGACCACTAGGACCACGTCTCAAAGATGACTATGCTTGGTCATTAAATTTATTTATGCATCTGCTATATTTTGACTGTTATTTTATATTTTACGGTTTAAATGGTCTACTAGTCCACAAAGTTAAGGAAAAATTAAAAGTATTTTCAATTACCCAAATGCTTATATGATGTTAGACTATGTGGGTAAATTAAAATCATTTGTTGGGAGACGTTTGTTAAATGCTTCAGGAGTTATAAGAGTAGGATAATTCTATAATCCTACTAACTTTGAGTCTACTAGAATAGTTCATCAAACAACTGCACCTTATTCCAACAACAAAACGGTATAGCTAGAAAGAAAAATAGGGTATTAGAAGAAATGGTAAATGTCATGTTATCATATTCTGGTATAGCAAAAGAATATTGGGGAGAAGCCTTGTTGATGGCTTGTTATATCTTAAATAGAATTCCAAACAAAAAGAACAAGATAACCCTATAGGAGCTCTAACAAAAGTAGAAAGCCCAATCTCAATTATTTCAAAGTTTAAGGTTGTAGGGCAATAGTAAAGGTTCGTGAACCAAAAAAAAAGAAATTAGGTGAAATGGGAATTGAATGTGTGTTCCTGGGCTATGCTAAAAATAGTGGCATATAGATTCATGGTTATAGAATCTAATGACTCATATCTTGTAAATACAATAATTGAGTCTAAGGATGCAATCTTTCAATAAGAGAGGTTTAACTCAATTCCAAGTCACAAGGATAATGTTCACAATATTGCACATAATCTGGAATCCAATGTACCTAATAACGATACTATGGAAGGTTCAAAACTTAGAAGAAGTCAAAGAGCTAGGAAAGAGAAAACTTACAGACCATACTTTTTCTTGTTCCTAGTTGAAGGAACAAGAGAGCCCAGATATAGTTATGGACCAATCTGTTATAATACAGATAGTGATCTAGAAACATTTGAAGAGGCGATAAAGTCTCAAGATGTTGTATTTTGGAAAGAGGCTATACAAGAGGAAATGGAATCAATAATGGGGAATAAAACGTGGAAAGTAGTAGTCCTCCCACCTGGTTCCAAACCAATAGGTTGTAAATGGATTTTCAAAAGAAAATTGAAGGTAGATGGAACCATAGATAAGTTTAAGGCAATACTAGTTACTTAGGGATTTACACAAAAGAGAGGGCATTGACTATTTGATATATATGCACCTGTGGTAATAATTGCCTCAATTAAAGTGCTATTGGCACTTGCGTCCATCTATATGTTTGTCATTCATCAAATGAATTCGAAAACGGTATTCGAAAATAGAGAATTAGATGAAGAGGTGTATATGATACAACCTGAAGGGTTCGTGGTTAATGGTTAAGAAAAGGTGTGTAAATTAAATAGGTCATTGTATGGACTTAAACAAGCTCCTAAATAATAGCATCAGAAGTTTTATTAAGTTGTGCTAGCTAATGAATATAAAATAAATGAATCTGACAAGTGTATTTATAGTAAATTCCATAATTGAAAAGGTGTTATGTTATGTTTGTATGAAGATAATATGTTAATTTTTGGTACTGATCTAGATGAGGTAGAAGAAACTAAGTTTTCCATCTAGTAATTTTGATATGAAAGACTTAGGGGAAGCTAATGTGATTCTAGGAATTAGAATAATAAAAGATGGTGAGAATATAGGTTTGTCCCAATCTCATTATATAGAAAAGGTATTAAATAAATTTGATCACTTTAATTGTCAACATGTTATTACTCCCTTTGATCATAACATTAATGTAGTATCAAATAAAGGTAATTCAATAGAACAACTTGAATACTCAAAATAATTGGATGATTGATGTATGCCATATCATATACTCGACTAGACATTACATATGTTGTAGGTAGACTAAGAAGGTATACAAGTAATCCAAGTAAAGGCAATTGGCATGATGTCCAAATAGTATTGCAAATACTTGAAGGGTACAATGAACTATAGTTTAAACTATAATGGTTATCCTTCAGTGTTGGAAGAATACACAGATGCCAATTGGGTAAATAAGATCATGCTTCAATAAGCGGTTGGACCTTCACACATGGTGGGGGTGCTATCTCTTGGGATTCTAAGAAAGAGACGAGTTACATTGTCAGCTCCACCATGGCCGCAGAATTCATAATATTTACTGCAAGTAGAAAAGAGGCTAAATGGCTTAAAAATTTGTTGTATGCAATATCAATTTGGCCAAAGTCAAGGGTGCCAGTATCCATACATAGTGATAGTTAGTTAGCACTATCAAAGGCTTATTGCCAGGTATATAATGGAAAGTCCAGGCAAATTGGACTATGACATAGCTATGTGAAGAAGTTAATTATAAATGGAGTAATATCCATAGTTTCTGTACAAACAGAAAGGAATCTTGCAGATCCTTGATGAAGGAACTGACAAGGGAAATGGTGTTGAAGGTATCATTAGGGATGGGACTCAAGCCCACATCTAAATGATCACCAATGGTGGAAACCCAACTCACACTTGAGTAGCATCAAGTCTTGAGTTTAATGTGGCCAAAGTACACTATTAGAGTGATTGCAAGTACTTGACTATAGATACATCCCAAGGTTTAAAAGTACTTGGACCATAAGGAAATAAAGGAGGGAGGATGAGTTTTTGCTCTTAATGGACCTATAGCATATATATGCTGAAGTGCTTTAATTATGGGGGCGCTTCCGATAGAGTCTACCTATGTGAGAGTGAAGTGGGGCCGCTTCTTGGAGTTAAGGGTTTGACTCTTAAGGCTCTCATGAAAAGAATACAAGACACAAGGCCTCATCAAATGTGTTGGCTTTCACGTCGTTCAAGGTACCGAGATTTCATGTGTAAGTTATGCACGTTCCTTCTAATGAATATTTGGTTCAAAGCTTGTCTAACATTTTATTCGGGACGAGTGAAACCCATTTCTTACTTAGCAAAGGTTCAAATCCCCGAGATACCTTTGTCTGAAAGCATACGATTTCCGGAATAATGAGATTTGAGTTCATTTTGAAAATGGTGGGGGATTGTGAGAGATTTCCAAAATATGGAAGTCCTAAAACACACAAGAGGAAATGTGTCTTTTCATGAGTTTAAAATCCTTCCTAATAGGTGTGTTATATCATGAGCATATGTGTCTATACATCAAATGATACATGCATGAAAGGTTACATTCCTTCTTTCAATTAATGAAAGGTTGTTTCCATTCACTAAGTGGTATGAGTTGGTCTATAAATAGAACCACTCTACATGTAGGAAAGGTTGATGAAATTGTCAAGTCTTTTCAATTCCAAATCACTTTGTTTTCTCCCTTATGCGTTGAGAGAGTTAAGAAGACTGTTGTTCTGTAAACTGCCATTGACGATACGCTTGATTTAGGGTGTGCAAACCAAATCAAGGTTGCTCCATTGTATTCTAAAGGGGATTCGCTGTTAACACCTGTTGCATCCAATCTAGATAGAGATTGGTGGGGGCGAATCGAACCTAAAGTCTAGTGTCCTCACACGTCTTGGAGATTGCGCATTTTCTTTGTCTTCTCTTCTTTGTTGCAGAACCACACCCCTTTTTCTAACAATTTTATGTGTAAGCATGTTATAAATTGAATCTAGATAACTATCAAGACATTCATAGATAATAAATTTTAAACCATCAAATAAGGACTAACTTATCCAAGACATGTATTATTAAAATTCATGAACCATTAGTACAATGACCACTATCTGGTCTGATGGTTAACAAGCTTGCTATACATACCATGCGTCGCGGGTTCAAATCCCAGCGCACGCATCTTTTCCATTTTATTCCTTTTTGTCAAAAATGGTAACGGTCATAAAATTCAAATCTCTCCATTATGAGATTCGAACTTGCGACCAAGCGCTCTGAAACAAAACATGCAACCACTGCGCCAGACAAGGGAGTGATTAATTCTTAGACAATCTACGTTTGGGTGCCTCTCCCCCAACCAGTCAGGTCACCAAAACCCATTTTGCAGACAACTGCGTTCATACAACCCATTGTCAAGTAAAGAGGATCACATGGAATTGAAGAGTTTGAAGTGGACTTGAATGGATTGACCTCCTCTTGTTAAGTTCACTTGCCCCTCCTTTGCCTCCGTCAACAATCCGGACTTATTGGGCCATACCTTGAGCTACCAACATCCGATTGAGATGAAGTTGGTGTCTACGACAAGATAATGGACAGTGCTACAATTATCATGAAGACATCGAGGTCAAAAGAGGTCATTTGGACTAATCACGGTCGTTCTCAATGAAGCACAACTGTACTCAATGAAGCATGACCATGCTCATCACCGCGCCAGTGCTGTTTGATGTTGATTTTTCCGACATTGTCGTGCTCACTATGAGGACAACCTTTCTCACTCTAAGCATTGTCGTGCTCGTCATAAAACGCGTTTTTGGGCTATTGGAAGCCTATAATAGATGGAAATAGAGTTAGGAAAAGGATCTTACACACTCTGAGCTGCCATATCCCTTTGTTTGATTAGATAGAGTTGTAGCGGATTGAAGCACTATAACAGAAAAGGGTTTTACCAGCGTTTTTTTTAGGCCTTTACTAGCGTTTTCGGGCGCTGGCTATCTATCCGCTAGCAAAAGGGGGGAAAAGTTCGCTAGCGCTTGAAAAAGCGCTGGTAAAGGTGCACAATTGCCGGCGCTCCCTTGGAAAAGCGCTGGCAAAGGTTCACAAGGCAAAGGTTCACAATTGCCAGCGTTAAAACGCTGGCAATTGTGAACCTTTGCCAGCGCTTTTCCAAGGGAGCGCCGGCAATTGTGCACCTTTACCAGCGCTTTTTCAAGGAAGCGTTGGCAATTCTCTTATTTTTTTTTTATATATTTACATTTTTTTTAGCTATTTCCCCTACAAACCAAAACAATTTGCAAAATCAACACAAGCAAAACAAACAATTAAGATACAGATGATTTAAAACGAAACAGGTGAAATTAATTGACACAAGCATAATGAATGTATAATAGGTGTGAAAACTATGGCAGTAGTTGAGAAACTCTAATTTGCTAATAATCAGAATCAAAAGCATTGGGTGGTAGTTGAGAAACAACCAAAATTTCAAGCATAAAAAAGAACAAAAAAGTGATTTCTAATAATCAAAATCAAAAGAACAATGGCAGTAGTTGAGAAACTCAAAACTCAAAATTAAAAAAGGGAGAAACTCACAAAGAGAAACTCAAAAGATCAAATGGCAGGAGTTGAGAACCCAAGCAGAGAGGAGTGAACCCTCGCAATGGAAGCAACAATGGCAGCGAGAAGAGAGAGCAGCGAGCAGGAGGTTGCGCGAAGGAAGAATGACAGGAAATTAGGGAAGGTATGAGGGTCGTGGTGGTCCTTTTGGTGCAGCGAGCAAGACGATGGTGGGGCGGTGAGGGGCTTAAGGTCGCGGTGGTGCACGAGCAGAACGACGGTGGGGCGGTGAGGGTCGCGAGAAGGAATACGGAGCTCTAGGCGCGCGAGACTAGATTGAAATTGAAAAGTAACCTGTAGGTGGGAAATTGAAATATTAGAAAAGGGACATTGCCAGCGCTTTCTAAAGAAAGCGTTAGTAAAGGTTTTACAACTTTGTCAGCGCTCTCTTTAGAAAGCACTGACAATTCCCATAATAAGAGTATTCCCAGCGCTTTCTTAAGAAAGCGCTTGTAAAGGTTCTACACCTTTGTCAGCGCTCTCTTTAGAGAGCGCTGACAATTCCTATAATAAGAGTATTCTCAGCGTTTTCTTAAGAAAACGCTGGTAAAGTCTCGCAATTTGCTAGCGCTTCCTTAAGAAAGCGCTGGGAATACTCTTCCGCCTCATATTTTCTAGCGTTTCACGGGGAAATGCTGGTGAAGGTAGCGTCGATTATTCCCTAATGTGGCGTAGTGAAGATTCTTGAAGTTGTCAGGCAAAGGATTGTCTCCCCACTTGCTCGTGAAGAACCTGTTTCACCATAAGGGGGTTTCAATTTTTTGGTTTCTTCTATTGTTCTTTTATGGATTTGAATTTGATTTTAGTTTATCACATGTATTCTTTGATCATGCGTAGCTAAATTCATAACTAGGGTTATGGTGGATCTTATGCCTAATTATTTATGATGTTTTTTTGATTTCAATATAATATTGGGTTTGCCAAATTGATTGGATTTTTCCTAACGCTTCGTTAATAAGGATTGTGCACCGTTTAGAAAGTTAATTGATTGGCTAACGATCGTACCATAATTAGTTAACGGAACTCTAGGATTAATCAGATTTGGGGTTGAGTGGATCAAACTCAATCCCATATTTCAATGAGTTATTGAATTAACAAACTTGTTGTCTCTTTATGCTTTTCTTGACTATTTGCCTTGCATGACCATCGGGGGTTTCAGATTAAGGAAAAGAATATTAATATTGCACGACCATTGATTATTAACAGCATTAGAGTAAGTGATTGGCAATCAATAGGTAACAAATATTATTGAGGAATTGCCAATCATAGGTATTGACATAAGTAATACTAGACTCCTAGAATTCTCATAATTGAATTTTTGCTTGATAATATTCGGTTTCTTTACTTTTTGTTAATTGCTTTCTAAACTGCCTTTACATACTCGATTTTCGAATTGTCTAAATAGCATAAGGCATTAAACAACCTGGTAATTAGCAACAATCCTTTTGGGTTCAATACTTGGATTCCCAAACACTCCTTTATCACTTATGCAATACGGTGCTATTGCCCTTAAGTGCAATTTTAGCACATGAATAGTACTAATATAAATAGCGCTTAGAAGCACTATGAAATGCCAAAAATAAGCGTGATTAAAGATTATTTCTGTCGTAGTGTAAATCACCTTCTGTGGGTGATGGTCAAAATCAGAAAGTCTCTTCTACTCCTACTTTGATGTTTCTGGGGTGGAAGAAACTCTCTCCTACTATCCAAATGATATGTCGCCACTCACCCACGCCTAGTAGTTAGGGTTTAGGTTTTAAATTATTTAACATAACGATAATTAGGATGAATTTTTATTTCATGATACATATCATTTAAATTTACATATGTACTCATAAAAAGATATTCTTATATAAATTCAATCTATACTTAATTAAATCAATCACTAAATTGCAATTTTCATCTCCCAAGTTTTTCAGTTTGGCGAAAATGGTCCCCCAATTTTTTTTGACAAAATTAGTCCTCCTAAAATTCAAATGTTGCGAACTTAATCCCCATATTTTTTAATTGTACTTTTGGTCCCCCAAAATTGTGGGTTTTTTTGCACATTTAGTCTCTAAAAGTCATGAATTTTGATAAAATGGAGGACCAAAGTGTAAAAAATCCATGAATTTAGGGGACCAAAAAAGTGCAATTAAAAAAATATGGGGACCAAATTCACAAGATTTGGATTTTAGGATGACTAAATTCGCCAAAAAAAATTGGGGGACTATTTTAACCAAAATGAAAAACTTGGAGGACGGAAAGTGTAATTTAACCTAAATCAATAGTTGACGTATGAATAGGGATGTGTGTGCCCTGCTAAAAATGCACCTATTTCTAAAATATGCACTTACACATGTCAAGTATTTATTCAAGTGCTTAATTATGGTAGACATGTCTATTTAAGAATTATTCATATTTAAAACCTTAAAATAAAATTTTTATTATGATATAAAATTCATAAAGTTAAGATATATTATGTTTTTTTTTTTTTTTAGTTTTTGAAATGTAAAAGATAAACTTTGATTTTTTTTATTTTATAAAACTAAATGTGAATACATGCGTCATACATCTTATATGCATTAATTGTATAATTTTTATAAATTTATTTGAAATTAATCAAAAAAGGTTGTTTTAAGTTAATGTATAAAAACAATAAGTGTAAATATTTTATTTAAAGATTTGGCTAAGATAGAGGAAAAATATTATCCGTAAAAATGAATTTAGATTCTCTCATATCATATAGGACTTATTTGTTAGGGAGAGTTAAAACTAATAAGTCATGTTGCTTTTATACTTAGAAACATCTCAATCTAAATTTTTTTAATGGTTCAAATGATAGTTCACTTTAAAATTTGTAAGAAATTAATCTGAGAACAAAATTTGTACAAGTGAAAAATATTCTGGATGAGCTCATCTTTAGTATAGAGTGATGAACTTGTAAGAATAAAGCATGTATATGTATTACTAATTTAATTTATTACATTTTTTTATTAATCACGGTAGACCTTTGACTGCCTAGTGGCATCCCAGGATATTTCTACAAATTTCAGTCCTTTGAACCAGCTATGAGAGTAATCTCCGGATGACTGCTTAGAACAAAAAATTAACCCTTGATCTTTACAATCTCCCAACTAAAGTGTTTGTTATCATGATTCGAACTTGCGTTTTTTTTTCTTATGGGATCGAAATGCTTATCACTTTGACCAATCTTTGATTGGTTAATTTATTAGATTATTAAGAGTAAAAAACACAACTTTTTTTTTATGTCATAGATATTATCCAACTATGATCCAACCACTATGTTTAAGTTTTTGACATTTTATTAAGATTATGTTTGTTAGAATTTGTAAATTTTATGACGAGTATGTTTGTACTAGATCATTTGTCATGATTGAACAATGTTACACTGTTACTTCCTTTATTAAAAAAAAATTGTGTTGAGAACCAAAACAAAAAACTGTGTTAATTTAGTTATGATTAAAAGGTATTATAAATAAATATAAAAATCATTTTATAATTCTATGTTACTTCATTGACTCAAAAAAAAAAAAAAAAAATTCTCTGTTACTTCATGACAATATTTGTCACAACTATGCATGTCATTAATGATTAATTGACAGAAAAACTTTGTTCCGACAGCAAAAATGCAGTCACTTGAACTCAAATAGACACATGTAATAACATTCCATGGCTGGGTGAAAATTGAACTTTTATTTTTTATTGTGTGCATAAAGTGATATCAAAAACAATAATTGAAAACTAATCCATTTCAATATGTAAAGATTATCAAAATGGATTTTTATTATAATACTTTATTTTCAATATTCATTTCCATTTTTCACTCTTATTTTTCATCTCATTGAAGCAAAGTTGATGGTGTTGGGAGGAGGACATTATTCGTATATTTTATATCATTTAATAAAATTATCAAAACAATTATCTACATTACTTATTTTTTACTTTTTTGGTTTCTTATCCTTGGGGGACATGGATAAAATTGGAACCACATATTTTCTACTTAAATATTCAAGCTGGGATATAGCCAATAAATATAGGATCTTGTTAATAAATGTTATTAGAGCATTAGTTAAGAATTCAATAAAAAGTATAATTTTATTGAAAAACAAAAAAACTCAAGTTTTTAATGCATTAAATACATCATTTTTCATAAGAATTTACTTTTTTTTAATTACTTAGCTAGTGTCGTATTAATTAGCATTTACCTAAAATATATATACTGAACATAATTTTCTTGGTTCTAAAAAGGATTAGTTTTCTTTAAAGTGAGCAAAATATAAAATGAGAAAATAAGGATGCATACATCATTGATTAATGAAAGTGAGTGAAGATCTCGATACATTTTAACTAATCAAAAATGAATATATAATTACTTTTTCACTTTAACTATAAAGAGTAGTAAGAACTCTGTGAAGGCAACACAACAACCCAAACCCCTTCTCCCTCTGCAAGTTACTGCTTCAAGTTTTCAGGTCGCAAAACTGTAACATGAGCAACGTGACCATGATTTGCATGAACTTAATTGCTCTTTGATCTAATCTCCGAAGTATAAACCCAAATTGTTTTATTAAAAAAATTCTGTTTTTCTGTATTCAAATATTGTTCTCCTTACAAATATACATTTCCCTCTACTTTTTTCCCCTTTCCAAAAAAAAAAAAAAAACAGAAAAGTAAACACGAAACATTATTTCACATGCAAACTATGGCTCATCTTCATTCACGTTACAACATTTAGCTAGGCTTGATATGAGTGGTTTTTGTGTCATAGCTTCCCAGTGCCAACGGCAGCCCGTTTTTGAACGCACCCTTCAAAACCTTAATCAAATCGACGCACATGCTCCTCACGTGCTCCTCGCAACCCCTTTGCATCACCAAGAGAACCGCGGCGATGCCGTTTCGCTTTGCTACGTCATCCCTCACCTTCACGTTACTGCACAAACAGCACAATCTCCACAGCACCGCCACCGCGTCCTCCGTTGCAGCCTTCGATGCCTTCGCCAGCTTCTCAACCACCGCCGCCGCGCACGACGGATCTCCGGCAATCACCGCTCTCCCGTCCGCGCACGTAGCCACCACAGCCAGCATCCTCAGGCATCTTTCCGCCGTGGAACCGCCGCACGCCGCGCTTCGCAGCGTCTTTGAAAGCGCCTGGACGATTCCGGAACGGACGAGTTCAACCTTCGCTGACTGAGTCACCGAAAAGACAACCAGTAGCGACAAAACGGCGTCGTGAAGACCCTCGCTGCCAACGTTCAGAAGGTTCAAGAGCAACGACAACAGACCTCGCGTTTCCGCGATCCAACGTTTCGATTGTAAATTATCGCCGGCGAGAAACTCCAAAACCCTAACCGATTCGATCTTCGCTTTCAGAGAACCGTTTTCGAGAATGAACATGATCGAAGCAAAACAATCTCCGCGAGCATCGAGAATCAACCGTCGGATTCTCTCTCCGGCGACTATTACATTTCCGTTTTCCCGGAAAACCGAATCCAAAATCGCGATCGCATTTTCCGATTCCTCAATCTTCGAGCAACTTCTGGCGAGAGCACAAACGATGGCGGAATCGAAGCCTGGAAAGGTCGAGAGAAAGCGGTTATTATCGACGGAGAGTTTGGCGAATTTGGCGATCTTGGAGAGCGAGGCGGCGAGATCTTCGCCGTCGGTTTGGATTCGACGGAGGAGAGGGCGGAGGTTTTCACCGGAGAGTGGGGACTCCGGCGAGGAGGATTCACCGACTGCGGCGGAGGAGAGGAGCCAGAGGTGGATGATGCGGTGGAGGGTGAGGTTAGGGATGAAGTCCTTAGAGGGCAGAACTTGCATGGTGGTTGGACACGTGTCGTGACCTGAGTCGAGCCAGTGCTGGATGCTGGAGCGATCGTATGTGACGCCGGTGCACAGGCTTACGGGAGACCTCATCACGTCCATCGAGATTGGACACCGGAAAAGGCCCGGAACGGTGACGTATAGGTTCTTCTCCCTTACCCTTGCCATTGCTAATTTATTATTTGTTTGCTTTGCTTTCTCTCACTTGTTTTGTTTCTCACACACACAGCGAGAGAGCGAACGTTTTACAAGGGGGAATGCTGGAATGGGAAGGGTGGATAATATAACCATATAGACATAGTAACATAGGAAAACATAGTATAACAGTGATGTTGAAGATGGTCTTTGGTCAAAGTTTTGCCTGTAATGATATAATAATGGGACTATAGCTGGGCAACGTGTCAGAGGAGAGGGGTGACATTGAAGATGAAAACGACGTCTTGGTTTGTTGACCCGTCCAGCAAAAAATTTGAAAACAAAAAAGATGCACTTTTGGACTCAACTTTTGTTTCGCTAGAGGTGAGGTGGACGGCAATCCTCTTTTCAATTTTTCTGTCCCACCAATTGAATAGGATATTACCTCATCAGTTAACTTGCCACGTATTTTTTTTTTATTAAATATCAATATCAATATAATCAATATAATCAATAAAATTGTAAATACTCTTTCTACGAGTCTCAATCATATGATGAGAATTAGTCCTATATAATATAAACATGATTCATTTAATTGTGGTGACGCATTTTGATTTATTAGAGTAATTTTTATCCCAAAATTATTTGAGATACCTAAAAAAACACCAATAAAATTAATTTTTATGACAATTTATGATTGATTAACGTTATAAATGTTTTTTATACTAACATTCCATATTAATGTAAAAAAAATTTACAATGTAATTCAATCATAAATCAACCTACGTGTGATGTGACTTTTAAGGTAGTTTATGAAAAGTCAAACATTTTTAATGATATAACAATTTATGATTGGTTGACAGTGAAAAAAAAATCTTTACACTGATAGTGCTTACTAATAAAATCTTAGTATATGAGTATAATTTTGATACACCGTCAATATAAATCTTTTATGAATTGTAACTGTGCGGGTTCAAACCCTCGCAATGCACTCCGTCCCTCTCCCTTTCCCTTTCCTCCTTCACCATGTAAGGCCTCTTATAAGCTTTCCCTTAGACAAAGAGACTATCAAACAATCACAAATCATTCTATGCATGACTTTTAAGGAAGTTATAATAAGGTAAATATTTTAATGAGGTAGTAATTTGTGATTGGTTCATACTAATTAAATCTTTAGTGTATGACTTGATGATTCACTGTCAGTGTAAAGTTATATTATCAATCAATTACAAATTATCATACGCGTGACTTTTAAGGTAAAAAAGAGTCAAACATTATAATGATTTGATAATTTATGATTGATTGATAGTTTCAAAATTCTTTACACGACGGTACATACCAATGAATAGGAGTGTTTACGGGTCGGTTTGGTTAGATTTCAAGGGGGGAAATCCAAACTAATAAAAATCAATTAGTTTAGATTGGTTCGGATTTGCAATTTTTTCAAGAAATCCGAATCAAACTAACCCCATCAAGAATAAGTTGGTTTAATTTGGTTCGGTTCTATAAAAAAAAAAAAATTGATTAAAAAATATGAAAAAAATGTATAATCCTATCATAAAAAATATATAATCAAGAGGAAAATTTTCAAATAGACAATATATGAAAATTTCTCTACGAGAATAAAAGTATCAAAAATTATATGAAAAGAACTTAAACATATATATATATAGAATTGATTTGATTTCGTTCGGTTTTAGAAACCTTGAATCCGAGACCGAATCAATTACTATACAAGATCAAGAGGAAAATTTTCAAATAGAAAACATATGATAATTTCTCATATACGAAAATAAAAGTATTAAAAACTATTATGAAAATAATTTTAAAAAAAGAAATATATAAATATTAAAATATTTATATAATTGGTTCGATTCTATTCGGTTTAAGAAACCTTGAATCCTAGATCGAACCAATTACTATTAGATTTTAATCGATTCGGATTTAGATTTAACACCGAACACCCAAAAAATTTAGATTTTAATCCTAGATTTAACATCAAACACCCAAAAAATTTAAATTAATTTTATTCATTCTATTGACTTTTTAGGTTAGTCGGATGGAATCCGAATAATGAACATATCCCTACCAATGAAATCCGTAATGTACTCATATTTTTTATTTTTGTTCAGATAAAAAATAAATAGTGATGAAAAGTGCTAATTAACTCATGTGGTAAAGACTAATTGTGCGCTACTCCTTTCTTTTTTAAAAAAAAAGGGACTTGTGCACTACTTTAGGTTTTGGGATTAAATTTTACCTTTACTCGTTGCATCATATATGAGCAAAACTCAAAATTTCTGGGCAATTTTTTTTTTGGTACACAATTTCTAGGTTATTTTGGATCAGTTATCGATTGCCAAAAAAATTGATGAAATTTATGTGAATTTTTATTTTTAAATTTCTCTATTTATAATATTATGCTCTTTGTAATTTATTTTAAATTATTAATTAATAATAAGATATAATAACAATTTATCCTGTAATTATATTTCTTGTTAAAATTTAAATTGATAATTAATAATAATAATAATTTAAGAAACAAATATTAGGCATCATTAAATGATTAATTTCTTTATTTCTCATGCCTTAAAGGTTAATTCCCTAAGGGTTTTAATTTGTGTTTGTTTGGGGTTTAATCCCTTTTATTGATAAAAAAAAACTGATTAATCTCTTATATTTCCTCTCAATAACTAAATAATTAAAAGATGAGGTCAATGAATTCACAAAATTCGTTGAGCTTTGTGGAATTTCATAAAGTTTGACCATTGACAACCCTTGTTTCTTCTTCCTACAAGTTCTAAATTTGGGTAAGTCCCAAAAGTCAAGAGCAAGTTTTCCACGATAAACTTTACCCAAACTTCAACGACTCTCTTGACTCGAGAAATTTACCTAATTTCTTTTGACAAAGTCAAACTCACAAGTCAAGCACCGTGGGATGGATCTACACAGGTTGGATTGATTATATTAGCACATATAATATAATTGAGAATTTCATTTAAAAAAAAAAAACTAGAGAAAATACTATATACTTGACCGGTTGGATTGATTATATCAGCATATATAATATAATATTAAGAAGCAATAATTAATTTGAATAAAAAAAAAAGAAAGCAATCATTATTTGTTTATTAAAAAGGTCTTTAAGTACTGATGTCACTGCCCTTTAATAGATGGTATCATTTAAATGAATCGGTTAGTTGGGCAGGTCCATGTATTTATTTATTTATTAATTTATTAACAACAAAAGAAATAGATTTATATTTTCATGTAAAAAACATTATACTTTTTGTGCACACGAGGATATCTCTCCATAGCCATAATCTCTTTCAAAACATAAATATAATATTTTTCTGATAACATACTTAAAAAATTCAGCTATCTATCAATTATGATGTACTTTATTAATTATATAATATTTTATATTTTATATATAAGATAGATGAGTACCATAATTAGAAATTAAAGATGGATTTTGGTTTTATCATAACCACTGATGTGCCTAATTCTTAACCTTTTATATGTAATCAATAGAGCTGGGTATACGGGCTAGCCCGATCCATTTAGACACAGGCCGCATTGACCCACACTTAAACTGACCAGGTCGGATTGACCCGTGAAGATAACGGACCTGCATTTAGCTAGTCCGTGTCCAACCCGCATAGTACGCGGGTTAAACTGACTGGCCCGCGGACTCATTAATAAAAAATAAAAAATTCAAATTATTTTGAAAACGCTATATTCAACCACTATATTCACAATAATATATGTTGATTTTATTCTCTTTACGGTATCCTTTTTGAAACCTTTTGCTCTGACAATTAGACAAAAAAATGTAGCAGAAAGATTATCACACTGTCATATATGACCATATAAGTAAAATGGAAAGCAAAATCCAGTGTCATAATAAACATAAGGAAGTCCAAATAGAACAAAAAATAAACATATACACAATGAAATATGTTATTCAAAAATATCATGAAGTTGGATAACCGTATTCTTCATAAAATAATGCATTCAAACAAGTACCATTAAGAATATGGGTTGTTGATAGAGAAATCAGATATGGTCCAAACTCATGCATGTGTCAAAGTTGTCTATTTTTTTTTTTTTTGTGTAAAAAGAAATAGTGATCCGCGGGCTGGTCCGTTAACCCGCAGACCCAACCCGTCTAACCTGCGGGTTAAACGGACTGGGCTGAAAAGGCCCGCGTTTAAACGGTCCTATGTTTTGCCTGGTCCTAATCCGCACGGATCGCGGGTTAAACGGACCGTCCGCAGGCCCAAGCCCATATACCCAGCTCTAGTAATCAAGGTTATTAAAAGATCCTAATTATGATGGTTCATAAAAAATTCCATGGATGCAATAAACTTATGGAACTGTAATAAATTTAAATCATAAACTTGTAAAAGTTTACGTATCTCAAAAATATTATTTTGAAACATATTCTAATAACAAAATATAGTTTAAAACCATATTCAAAATCCAAAACTAACATTCACATTCTAACTTCATGACAAAACAAATGAAGGTAATAAAGTATAAACATAACTCAACATTTAACAAAACTGTTATATGAGTCCTTATTTCATTTTATTCTTTATGAACCAAAAGAATAATATTAAATACGTAAAATTAGTTTTATAAACCCAAAATATATTGCAACAAATAGGTAATTCAATCCAAATATCCTTCAACATCGACCAAAAATTTAATTTTTGAGGTCAAATCAATTATAAAATATAGGCTCGTAAACTTGCTAGTAGAATTGAAGTTTATCGATTTTATCAGAGTTTACTGATTTACAAAAAAAAAATAGTTTACATATATGCAAGTTAACTCATTTATGTGATTATGATTATAAACTCATGAGTTTAATAACCATGTACATAATGGTGCAACATTGAGGATTATAACCATCCTCTCCTTATTTATGTTTAAAATTTTATATAAGGACATGTTATTCATAATGAAATGATAAGAGGATAAAGAAAAAAGTATAGCTAATTCATAAAGATTTGACACTTTTGATAATATTTGCTTTGTCATCATCTATATATTTTTCTTCTTCTATTTATAGCAAAAATAATTAATTGTTTTCTTATTCTTTCATTTTATTATCTATATCTTCCTTCTTTCTTATTGTTATTTATTTTCTTTTTTATTGTGTTATGATTATGGAATGAAATAGGTGAAATCAAGAATCATTTCACACAAATTGAACAAAAAACCATTTGTCCCCAAAATTTACCCTAGGTTCGGTTCCTCCTAGAAAAATAGGCTAGGAAGATTATTTGATTTCATGCTCTTAGATAGTGATAGTAGAGGATGAAACTAGATTATAGAAATTGGTTTGGCATTAAAAGGATTTTTCTACAATTTTCTAGAGATTTTTGAAGTTTGAAACCCAAACTTGAACTCGTGATATTTCACTGGAGAAAAATAAAGATTGAGAGCTCAAGAGTGAAGTCTATATCTCTTAGATGATAGAGGAGGATGAGGTGCTCAACTTTGCTTCACAAAGTTTCTTGAAAATCCTGGTGGAAGCTTAAAAAAAATGGAGGAAAATGGAGAATGGAGAAGAAGAAGAAAAAGGAAGGAAGAAGAAGAAGATGGAGGGGGAGAGAAGAAGAGAGGCAGTCGAGTGTTGAAGGGAAAGGAGGAGCATTTTTGTCCAATTTTTTTAGATATTTTAGGACACAAATGTCATTTAGTAAAAAGACCAAGGACATTTTGATCTTTTTGCAGTGTGAACACGTTCAGATATTTTCTTTTGTCATTATGATAGTGGCGAGTCATGGCACGCTTCTCGAGGTGATGTGACTTCGTGTTTATCCGTTAGCGGGTCCTGTTAAATCCCTACTCAGCTCCGTTTGTCTCTTGGTTCGAGTTTTTGCCCGAATAGTTTATATTATTTTCATTTTTGTATGTCAAAAACAATTTTTTCGAAAATGTAGGAAACGTGATTCTAAGACTAACTGTCTCATTTACAAGTCCAAATTAGGTCTTTATAGTAGTAAAACACTACTGTCAGTGAAAAACGCAGACCAGGCTCCGTTTGCGTTTTCGACCCAAAATTTAACCATAGCTTCCTACGATAGCGTAGAGCTTGACTATGGTCTCAGTTTATTTTATTTTACTTTTTCGACACTTCAATAAAATACAAACACATAAATACTATTTAATTAATATTAGAAAGCTTTTAAAAAAAACGGGTTGTTACAGGTATTGTGAAACTTCCTGTAACCCTTAACGAAAAGGAAAAGAAAGATTTGCTCAATAAGGCACATAGCATGATAATACTCTCTCTCAGTGATGAAGTTCTGAGAGAAGTGGTTGATGAATCAATTGTAGGAGAGGGTTGGCTAAAACTAGAAAGTCTGTATATGACGAAGTTTTTAACCAACAAGTTATATCTGAAGAAGAGGCTTTATCAGCTGAAGATGGAGGAAGGTACTTTGACCAAAGAACACATTTATTTGTTCATTAAAGCAATTCTTGATCTTTAAAGTGTTGATGTCAAGATCGACGATGAAGATCAAGCAGTGATCTTGTTATGTTCACTTCCTTCATCCTTCAAAAACTTAGTTGACACCATGATGTTTGGGAGAAAGATCCTCACCTTAGAAGAAGTTAAGGCTTCTTTGAGTTCTCGTGAATTGAAGAAGAAAATTATAGAGAATAAAGGTGATGGTGGAGGTGCAGAAAGGTTGTTTAATGGGAGGTCAGACAAGCGAGATTGAAACAACAAAAATAAAGACATATCGAAGTCCAAATTCAAGAAAAACTGTTATTACTGTCATAAGGATGGATACTACAAAAATGAATGTCCTGAAAGGAAAAAGAAAAACAGTGAGAAAAACAAGGAGTCAAATGATCTAGTTGTGGTTGCAAATGGGTATGAAAGTGCAGATGTATTGTTAATTTCTTCATACAATTGTAGTGATGAATGAATTCTTGATTCAAGGTGTTCTTTCCATATGACCTCTAATCAAGAATGATTTGATGTATATAAGGAAGTCGATGGAGGAAATGTTCTAATGGGAAACAACATGGCTTGCAAAGTGGTTGGTATTGGAACATTGAAAGTAAGATTGGCTGATGGATGAGTTTTTGACCAAACTGATCCTCTTTTAAAATCTATTTACCAAAATAACCTTGTTTTGAAACTATTTACCAAAGTAACCCACTTTTTTCCAGCGTGGCATTTTTTAATATTTTTTTGGGCCCCGTGAAAGACGCTACTTTGACTAGCATCTTTGGAAAACCCTAGTCAGAGTAGAGTTTTTACCAGAACGTGCCACGTGGCGCGCTCTGAGCAAAGGCGCTACTTCACTACTTGAAGTAGCGTCTTTGCCTAGAGCGCGTCACGTGATGCCTCGGGCAGTACGCTGCCCCCCACTCTCTCATCCTTATAAATTCCCTTGTATAATTTATATTAATTGAATAGTAATAATTCTAAGTGCATTTTCCCATCAGTTTGTTGGGGCATGGAAAGGTAGCACGCAGAGAAAATAATACTGCCTCCGATCCTCAATATAAGAGACAAAACCCTAATTCATCAAGACCAAAGAAAATCATGGAAATCAATTCATTTTAAATTTTATTCCACAAATGTCCATATTTAATTACTTCTAATTCAACTAACTTATTTATTCCTAAATCGAAGGACTATGTTATTTGACCAATGAGTAAAGCAAAACCAAAACACTTGCACGGGGAATTGTTGAGTCTTTATAATATGAATTTTACAATAAATAAGGGAAGAAATGGAATTGGACAAAAAAAGACCTTTTTGTCTCTTATATTAAGGATCGGGGGGAGTATCATTCATTTAACAACCTGATAGGGAAGTGCACTTAGTATTATTACTATTCAATTAATATAAATTATACTACCTCCGTCTCATTTTACTTGTCTCATTTGGTTATGCATATCTCTTAAGAAAATGATTAAGTTTACTTATTTTTATAACAAAATGACACTCTTTGACTAAAATATCCCTATTTAAATTGTATGGTTGGATAGCTGCAATTATTCATCAACCACTACACTCCTTGGTAAAAAGAAACTCATTAATATAGATTGGTTGAGATACAAAGGGTATTTTTGGAGAAAAAAAAAGAATTTAATACTTCTTGATTTTCTAAAAAGACAAGTAATTTGAGACAATGCAATATTTCAAATGGGACAAGTAAAATGAGACGGAAGGAGTATAAGAGAATTTAAAAGGGTGAGAGAGTGAGGGACAATGTACTGCCCGAGGCGCCACATGGCACGTTCTGGGCAAAGACGCTACTTCAAGTAGCGCCAAGTAGCGCCTTTGCCCAGCACGCGTCACGTGGCGCGCTCTGGTAAAAAAGCTACTCTGACTATCATTTTTCAAATACGCTAGTCAAAGTAGCGTCTTTTACGTGACCCAAAAAAATATTAAAAAATGGCACGTTGGGAAAAAATTGGTTACTTTGGTAAATAGTTTCAAAACAATGTTATTTTGGTAAATAAATTCTAAAAAAGGGTCAATTTGGTCAAAAAACCCTGATGGATCAGCAAAGATTTTCTCAAAAGTAAGGCATGTACTGGATCTCAAAAGAAAATTAATCTCTTAGAATGTTAGATCAACCTGACTACTTCTTTAAGGGTCCTTATAGATTATGAAAGGCACCAGAAAGAATGGCCTATACAGATTACAAGGTAAACCTATCTTGAACTCTATTGGTCTAGTTTTAGTGTCTATGGATAATTCCATAAAAATTTGGCACTATAGACTAGGTCATGTAAGTGAAAAAAAGTTGGAAGAATTGCATAGGCATGGGTTGATTGGTAATGGAGACTTTGAAAAGCTAAATTTTTGTGATCATTGTGCTTATGACAAATAGAAAAGAGTAAAGTTTTCTACAGGTACTCACTCTACTAAAGCTATAGTAGACTATGTACATTCAGATATTTGAGGGTCAGCCAAGGTACCTTCACTGGTTTGGGCCAGATACTTCATAACCTTCATAGTTTACTGGTAATGGAAAGTATGAGTTTATTTGTTGAAACACAATAATCAGGCTTTTAAGAGCTTTAAACAATGGAAGTCACTTGTTAAAGATCAAACAGAAAGACAGGTGAAAGTGCTAAGAACATGCAATGGACTTGAGTATTACTATCAAAGGTTAATTCCCTCAAAGGTTATAGGAAGAAATGCATTTCAAGCATGCAAGTCCACAAACTAATTGGGAATTTTTAAATAGGTCTCTGAATTAAAAAAATTTGTAATTGGGTCCCCGAACTTTGATATACTTTGTAATTGGGTCCCTACACTTTAAACGTTTGTAATTGGGCCCCTGAAATTGTTAATAGTTTGTAGTCAGATCTCTGTGATATTAGACATTTTTAAAACTTTTGCTATTGTGTTGATCCAATGGTTATATTAACCTCCAAGACCGACAAGAAACCTCGAAAGAGATTTATACGGTGCTCTAATTACACGGTTCATCTCTTATCCCAGGGACCTAATTACAAATTATTTACAAGTTCAGGGACCCAATTACAAACGTTTAAAGTGAAGGGACCAAATTACAAAGTATTTATAAGTTCAAGGACTCAATTACACTTTTTTTAGTTTAGGGACCTATTTAAAAATTCTTAAATAGCTCGGAGACCAACAGAACAATTAAACCAAAATAATTTAGTATACCATCAAAACTAATGAATTTAATGGTAAAAATGTCATTTCAATATAATTAATGGTTAGCTAAGGACTCTTCAACCAATTTTAATTTTATTTTACTTTTTTTTTTGATTTTTTAGGATATTCCCGTGTGTAACTGTAGAAAGTAAACCCTAGAGTCGAGTAAGATCATAAGAACGATAAAACTCTCTCTCAAGAATTTTTACGCTGCTACATTTTTAGCGCTCGGATTCAAACTCGGGATCACTAGTTAAGCTGAAATATACCAGTATCATCTCCTCCAAAAGGTGTTGTATAATTTTATTATACTTAATTGGGTTGATATGTCGCTTACTCTTTCAAAATATAAGAAACGTTTGTGTAAATATCAACGGAGTTTTCTATAGCTTTTGAAAATAGAAGAAGATAGCACCAAAAAAAAAAAAGAAGATATGTGGAAAAATAATGGAAGTATCAATTGAGTTTTGTTATTATTAAATAAAACATATCAAACGAAACAGAAATGTTAGCAATATATTTTTTAACACTCCTTTTTTAATATATTCTCTTCTATTGATTAAAATTCATATGGATATTACTAATTCACGTGGGTCCCACCTTAATTTCAATCAATAGAAAAAAATGTTAAAGAGTGTGTTGTTAATATTTGAAAATGAGTTTAACTATTATGCACTGTTAGTATAAATTTTTTTATATTGTCAACCAATCAGAAATCATGATATAAGTGACTTTTTAGGTAGTTAGGATAAAACATAAAAGTCAAATATTTTATCTAATGTGTCTATTTATGACTGAATGACTGTGTAATAAATCTTTACGTTGATAATATATATCAATTAAAACCTTTGAAAATATAAAAATCTTTAATATTTGTTTTTATTTAGTAGAAGGATTATTAGAAAAATTTGACTAGAAAGATATAACAAATTTTAAAATATTATATATAAAAAAACAAATTTTAAAATATGATGTCGTGACTCGTGGATATAAATTTTGAATTCGCAATAAATTATTTTGAAATGAAATAATTGATGAAATATATTTTAACGACTGACCCCATTCCATTCGGACATGCAATTCATTGGTGGTCCAATTAGTCAGGCCTATTAAATATTGTCACGGTCCACGTAATGATTTGGATAAATATGTCAAAACTTTTACGGATATAATACAAACCGCCAGGAAATGATGAGAAAGCAACCTTATAATTTATTTAAGCTTACTGTTATAGACTCGTAGGCATGTTTGAAAAAACGTATTAAAAACTTATGAAAATAATTTATAAAATTAAATTTATATAAATAATTTATAAAAATAATTTATGATTTTTTTATAAGTTTTTTTAGTTTATATTTATAAGTTTATCAAAAAAGTTTATAAAAATAAATTATTTTAAACTTATTTAAAAAATAATTTTTTATATAAATACTTAAATAAGCTATATACTCAAACGCATCCATATTAAACTTGTCTTTGTTAAGATTACAAAATTAAAGTTAGTGCCTCACCGAGAAATAAAATTAAAGTGAGTCAAAGTGTATATATATATATATATATATATATATATATATATAATATAATATAATATAATATGAGATAAAATAATCTTTTTTTTTTGTGTTCAATATATAAAAAAAGTGATTAATTTTTATGCTAAATTTCATTTTTATCCTTATTTATTATAAAATTTATATTAAAGAGATTCGATAATTCCTCATGCATGTGCTTTACTCATTGATCAGATAGCATGGTGCTTGGATTTGGGAATAAATAATATAGTTGAATTAGTAGTAATTAAATAGGGATATTTGTGAAATAAAATTGAAATGAATTGATTTCAATAATTTTTTTTTAATCTTAATGAATTAGGTTTTTATCTCTTATATTGAGGACCGGAGGAAGTATTACCTAACAACGAAAAACAATCCCCAAAATCCAAATCTTCCCAATACTCAGCCAACCAATAGCTGGTCTGTTACCCTTATTTTTTTTCTTTAAAGTTTGGATTGCTATATTTTCTTGGGATGAAGATCTTCTGTCCCAATTTCCTGTCGTATTATCTGTCCTCCACCAATAACAATTTGATACTTAAGAAAACAAAATCACAATTCATTAATATTTATGCTCATTCCCAACATTTAATTGGTTGGGAATATTGAGACAACATTTTTTGAGACAGTAAATTTCTATCCATTTTCTTGATATAGAAAAGCATGAATAAATAAACAGAACCTTAACTCATATTTATTAATGGAATTCAAAAGATTTAGTAAGATTGAATATTTATGATTTGTAGTATGTGACACTCCCAATCTGGTACCACATTTGTAACCCAAAACATATACCAAACGCTAAAAGAAATTTGCAGGTTTTACTTTCGGAAAGATAGTTTATTTAAATATATATATACATATATCAGGCCCTGAAAAATCGTGATAAAATTTTTTCTTAGTTAATACTATATAAATAACACAACTTAGAGTAATAAACAAAAGAACTCATATATATATATATATATATATATATATATATATATATATATGGGAGGGGATCCACTTACTCCAAGAGTAACTTTAAAAGAGTTACTCCCAATCTCATCCATCCATTTATTCTAATCCAATGGATCTATATTAATTTATTAAAGAAGTCACATGACCTCTGTTGGATTAGAATATATCGATGGAAGAGATTAAGAGTAACTCTCTTAAAGTTACTCTTGGAGTAAGTGGATCCTCTCTCTCTCTCTCTATATATATATAAAACTAGCCATATACAAAAGAAAACTGTGGACAACATGTCCCATCCAACGGAAAACTAGTAAAGCAAAAAAAACTAAAACTCTAAAAACTAGGTAGCGATAGTCTGGAACCATATCACTAAAACTCATGGCCATCAGTAGCCTCTAACAGACTATCCAAAAATTGCTACCTCAAAAAGTGAGTCTACACCCTAAGCTGGTCAGCGCCTAGTAAAACCTATTGGACAATCCTCTGAAGGAGGGTCCAACATTAGAGTCAGGAGAAAAACCTACATGCCTGTTCTCCCAGGGCTGGGGCTCAGGAGCATCCAAAGGATGGTACTTCAGGACCTCTTGAGGATCCTCCTCATGGTCCTCCTCTTCCTCCTCATCCACTCCCTGCCCCTCCGCCACTAACACAAAAGGCGGGAGAGGAGTCTGCGGTGACTGCTGTTGCAGGGGCTATGCAGCTGGAATAGGATGCTCAATCCGCCCCTGATGCATGAGCGACTGCAGTAGCATCCAGATAGGCGGTATAGGAATCTAGATCGTCTCAATGGTATAGGTCCGCTCCTGGGGCCCCACTTCTATTGTCCCTCTGAGTGTGCAGACAGGACAGGTATATGCTGCACTGTATGCTTCGGGATGGATGACCCATGCAACTGGGTCTTCCCGCTGATCAAACACCAGGGAGCACACCCCTGAATGGGCTAACTACTCCGACGTCGGCTCCATCTGTAAACAAGATATAATGTATACCAAGAAAGACAGCACAGTCTAGAAAATTGTAAGGGTGAGAAACCAATATATGAATCCAAAAACGACAACTATATACCCAAACACAAACAGCAGATTCATATAATCATGTTTCACAAAATATCATCATGCATCACATAGTACGATATATATATATATATCAAGGTACTAGCAGTAAAACACAAGGGCCTAATACCCCACAATCAACGTTATTTTCAAAACGTACGCATGAACACTTCTACATATGTCTACTAATATTCAATTCTTAATTTTCGAAAATCCAGTCACCATTCAAAAACAACGAGTTGATCAGACTCTAACGTCTTTGGCCCACAAGCAACAATGACTAACACCAAAGTAAATTGGTAAAACGTAAGCACTTAACCTCCCAGGAAATAATACATGGACGCGCATGTCAGTGGTACTTATGATGTATAAGTCATACTATATTGTCCTCTCACCGGGCACAATACGCACACACATGGCTCGTATGACATCATTGTTCATCAAAGCACAATGTTACATGATGATGAAGTCATCCCCCAGGTTTCCTTTCCCATGAAGGTCCCCTCATTTCACGGCACGCTTGCCAAAAACTTGAATGCATGAAAAAATCATTTTGTTTTCAATAGTTTATCTTTGTCATATCAATATTTCTTTGTTGAAACATCAACTCTATCAACCACTATAATGTCTTAGACTCTTCAAGCCTTTACAACATCTTTCTCAAAACAGGACATCTAGTCCTTAAAAGCTCGAACCCCAAAATCCCTAACTGATGCACCAATCTAGGACTTTGGATTCAAGAGCATAAAAGCGTCCGCAAGCTTACAGAACCACAAAGATTGTCCACAAGCTGGCAGGACCAACACATTAACACGGATCATTGATCCATGTGTTTTTGCAGAACCCCAGAACCCCGACGTCTCAGTTTCTAGTTTCTAAGCTGAAAACCACTTTTTCCTTGAAAACTCAAAAACTAAAACCCAAATCGCCGACACTTACACAAAGTCCTTGGGATCGGTTTTCTATAAAACAAAGCTTGGTCTATGGACCATTTCTTTTCTTTTCGTCATTTTTCGGTAAAGCACAAACCTTGAAATATAGTCTGTACCCTTTTTCTTGGATAAGACCAAATAATTTGAAATCACGTTTCTCGAAAACGCTTTTGCTCAAAGGTTAACTTTATTATTAAGGTTTTCCAAAAACACTATTCATCCTAAAACTTCATTTCATTTTTTTCTTTAATAAAGACAATTTTTCTCTATTTTGCCCTTTAAGTCAACTTACCCTTAAAAAACAAATCTTTATTATTATTTTATTCCAAAAACTAATTTATTTCTTTTTCTCTTAAAAATTAATTGAAAACAATAAAATATTATTATTTTTCTTTATTTCATATCTCAAGCTTCTTAAAGCTTTTATGTTACATAATATCGGATCCTAATCAGTATTAGGTCCTTTAATGCTATAATTACCACAACGGGGCACACGATACATCCATACATTTATTCCAAATGCTATACCATACATTCACATATGAGCAGGTATATCATGCATAGGCAATTATTAGCAGTAAAATAAATCACATCACAAACAGTCAAACACAGATAAATATTTACATCCCAAATACACAAACACAACACATAGCTGTCGGAATTGGAATTCCTTAGATTTATCCCCTTACCTCTCGAAGTTCCCAAAGCAACAGTAATCTCCCGATCGATCCGAAACTTCGCTCGATTTTCCGCCGATTACTACACACATATAATCAATCAATGCATTAACACAAAACACAAAGATTTCTCCTATTTCTCTACTCCTAGGGTTCGGCCCTATGGTATTAAAAATAGCTAGGGAGTTCCAAAAATTCTCATATCTTGGATACTACCCTAACTAAGTGAGATAACCCTAGATACAAGCTTAAAATACCAAAAACCAACAAAATCCTACCCTCCCACCAAGGGGGTAGGTTCGGCCCTTCTTCACCATAAGAGCTAGAGGGCTCTTTTGGTTCCCAACTCTTGGATTATGAAATGATACCATAAACCTAGATCAAAGAAATTGGTTTGGTATTAAAAATGATTTTTCTACAATTTTTCATGGATTTTTGAAGTTTATGGGTTAAAAACCCTAACCTCCATGAAAATGAGATTTGAAGGGATGAAAGGAGAGATTGAGAGAGATGGGAGTGTGTCTATACCTCTTGGATCAATTTTCTTCAAAGAAATGAGTTCAAAACACCAAAAAACTCAAGTTTCAAGCTTTCTCTAATGGAGGAAAATGGAGGAATAAGAGAGAAAGAAGAGAAAAGTGAGGAGCGCGGGGGGGGGAGTGGACGAATGGCCCATTGTGTGAGGGTGAGGGAGATATTTATTTTGCTAGAAGGGCATTTTGGTAATTTTGCATAAAGACCAAGGACAATTTGATCATTTCGCGTTCAGATATTTTGAAAATCATCATGGTACTGGCACGAGTCCCTAGGTGACTTGACACTGACTTGACGTGAAAATTATCCGTTTGTAAGTCCCGTAAAACCCTTATACGGTTCCAATTGTTACCCAGTTCGATTTTTGGCCTGAATATAATATATTATTTTCATTTTTGACGTCAGGACGCATTTTAGCAAAAAAGTAGAGGATCGAATCTAAGACTAATGGTTCTGACCGTTAGTCAAAATTAGGTCATTATAGTAGTAAAACACTACTACCCGTGAAACATAGACCGGACTCCGTTTGAGTTTTTGGCTCAAAATTTAACCATAGGCTCCTACAATTATATGGAGCATGAATATGATTTTTTTTCTTTTCTAAAATCATTTTCTAAAACACAGATAAAAATATAAACTCATTTATATAGTTTACTGATCTTAGAAAGCGTGAAAATCGGGATGTTACATAGTCGAATATGAAGATTGTGATATGCCCTAATTCTAAATTAAAATTAAAAATGAATTAGATCTAATTTAATTCAAAAGCTAGCTCGTGGAGGATTGTTCAAGTCTTTATAACATTACTTTTGAGATATAATTACTAGCCAATATGAGATCTTTGGTTGGTATGGTGAAAGACAAGTACCCCAAACAAATGTTGCCTACAATATTGGAGACTGAATTCTAGAATTGTTATTTTAGGGAGAACTTTATTTAACCTATGTCATTAACCTGAAGCTGTATAAGCAATTGGAATATATATACCAATAAAAATATTATATGAATAAAGGTTTTAATATTAATATGTGTTCTTATTTTATATTTGTTAAGGATTGGAAATTATATTTTGATGGGATAACCATCTTTGCATGACTTACATATATTGTGATTAACCAATTCTTCCAAAAGATTGAATTCAAGTTTTATTAAGAATAATTTGAAGTTTGATTAAGAATAGTGAAACGACAAAGATCAAACCCTAAAGCTTTTTTCAGCAAAAAAAAACCTAAAGCTTTGATACCCTTCATAAATTAATCCTCTTAAAAATAATTACTGTTAGATAAAATATATAAATAATTCGTTTTTTTATTGTGTGCCCACAGACACACATTGAAAAATCCACAAAAGCTAAGTTTACACGAAAAAAACTAAATATATTATATTTTAGATTTAATTGCACTTTTCGTCCCTCAACTTTTTAAAATGTGCGATTTCGATCCCTCGAAAAATTTAATTACACATTTGATCCTCTAATTTGTTAAATTGTGCAAAATCAATCATTTTTAGGTTGTTTTAAATTAGTCCTTTTTATGCTGTTTCTGTTTAGACTGATTTTGCACAATTTAACAAATTAGAGGATTAAATGTGTAATTAAATATTTTGAGGGATCAAAATCACATATTTGAAAAAGTTGAGGGACGAAAAGTGCGATTAAACCTATATTTTAAGATAATAAATATATCAATTTTCAATAAAAACCTTTTATTTATTTTTTTTAAAAGCATCCCATTAATAAAAAAAACCATAAATAATTTGATTATATTCCTACGGTGGAATTATTCTTAATTAAAATAAAAGTAAATTTGTTTAAAAACAAGAACAAGTTATTTCAAGAAATCCAGTCGGACTTTTTACCAAAGTAGTGTAATTTGATTGGAGAATTATAGAACTAGTGTAACTTTTATAAAAATAACGTGATTGAGGTAAGTCATATGGGAGAAGAACGACTTACCCACCAAAGTTGTATACGTTTATAATTGTTAAATAAAAAAAAAAAATCTTAATTTCATTGAAGTCGTAAAGCTAAAATATGACTTGGGTTTTTCCAAAAAATTTTTTTACGTAAAACGAAAGTCGTAAATTATAACCACGACTAACTTCAATTTTTTTCAAAAGTTGCACAAGTCGTACGATACAATTACGACCCTCCCCATTTTAATTTTTTTATATAGAAGTCACGGTGTACGACTATTTTTAAGAGATCATGCACATCGTATGGATAGACTAAGATCTTACACATCAGTATATGGGATAAATACAAGCTGCCAAAGAGTTATCAAGTGAAAAGTGGCAGCTAGACTACAAATCTTATGACACAGCTAGAGCACGTACAAGGGAGAAGAAGGATTCACTTTGTTCTTAACCAGTAAAATTTAAGAAAGTTGCACATGGGGAATACAACTTCCATATGAAAAAATTAAGGCAAATGCTAATCAGTGTTCTTAGGGCATTGGTTAAGGAATCAAAAATAGAAATTGTGTGTTGAAAAATGGTGTATTTAATTTTTTCAAAGTTTAAAAGTGATAATTCTCAATGCAAAGTTTCTACTTTATGATTCTTTAGGGCATTGATTAGAAAGACTCAAAAATTAAAAAGGGGAGAGTCGTAGTTGTATCCTACGACTTGTGCAACTTTTAGAAAAAAAATTAAGTTAGTCGTGGTTACAACCTACGACTTTGATTTTACGTAAAAAAAAAATTGAAAAAACCTAAGTCGTATTCTAGTTTTACGATTTCAGTGTTTTTTTTTTTAATTTAACAATTATAAACCAAAGTCGTATCTTAGATATACGACTATGGTGGATAAGTCGTTCATCTCCCATACGACTTATCCCAATCACGTTATTTTTATAAAAATTACACTATTTCCGTAATTCTCCAACCAAATTACACTACTTTGGTATAAAACTTAATCCAGTCACAAACTCCATTATTGAATATGAATGAAATGGTCAAACTATACTGAAACTTTGTAATCAAGACCAGCACAGCACTACACAGTCCATTGGACCACATCAATGTACCTCCAATAGACCATAATTAATTTTTTTAGAAATAGTTTAGGTTTGATAAATTGAATTCTGTAATATTATCATTTATTGTTTTTATTTTTTGGTTTATGATGGGGTATCGTATGTATATGTTTGTGAGATTATTCCTTTGATTGGGATAACGGTTAGATAAAAGTCTAAAACTCTCACTAGAATAATAATTTTAGGATTCAAACTTCTAATATTAAGAGTAAAGTTCACCTGAAATCTCAGTTTAGTATCACTCCATCCGACCACCATGAGGTAAATAGATGTTTTTATTACCAATCTCCTTCAATAAAGTAATAGTACAAAATTAATAAAATAATCTAAAAAGAACCCGTACTGAGAATAAAAAATTAAACCGCTTTTGAATAATCGAAAAGGAAAAGTTTGAACGTGGATAAATTAATGCATGAAATAAATAAGGCCTCTAAAGCTTGAGGTGCTATGTTTTTAATTTGGTTTTGTACTGTACAGTAGTTAAATGAATTCTGATTGCAGGCAACGTTATAAGTGCGTTCCGATTCTCTTCATTTTACAGAAAAAATGAAAGGTTCTATTACTATAATTTTAGGTATATAAAACATATAAAAATTTAATAAATATCATCTATTTTAAAAATATATGTCTTCATATATTTAAAATTATAATAATAGAATCTTCTATTTCTTTGAGAAATTGGAGAGCATCTTTACTCGTTCCAAACACCTTCAGCTTTGCCATTACACTTTGATGCTCACGAAGATCGCCGGTCCCATGTCTGTAATGAGTGGAGTGCCAGTGGCTGGATCACATGCTAGTCTTAGAATTTTGAATAGTTCATTGTCTCATTAATGATGATGTATGTGTGGTATAAATGAAAATGGAGAAGCAAAGGTTGATAGTCATAAGATATATACAATATATATATATATATATATAATATGCATTTTCGAATCAGTTGTTGTAAAATAAGGTAAGATTGTTGATCAATGTTTCACTCCCTCTTAACGGCGGAGATTGTTAACCTCCACTATGGGTGGTGGTTATTTAGTGAAGTTTTAAAATCTCCTCTATTAGGCAATTATTTTGTGTGTGTGTGTTGGGCGGCTATTATATTGTGGATTTTGAAACCCCCTCTATCGCCATTTGTAAAAGGAGGTTTTTGACCCTCTATTAATTGTGATAGTTTTTCGGTTGAAAACACGCCACAAATTGACATAAAAACAACTGTCGCAAATTAGTAGTTTGTTTATAGGGCATCTGGCTACAACAATACACACACACACACACATATATATATATGTCATCATTTGGGGCAATTTTTGTTTCAAATGTATTTATGTGCCAACGTTTTGCATTTTTCTAATTTGTGGCAATTGAAAAATATTTAGCAATTTTCACCAAAATACTGACAAAATATTCATTAAAAATATAACCATAATGACATAAGTATGGTTCAAATATCAATTGTAATTTATATAGAATACAACTTGGATTCATAATAGCCTAAAAGTAGTATTGTATTGGATGAACATAAAAAGTACATCAAATATTGCTGGCACCAAATGATTCTCTTGCATCCAGAGACGAATTTGGCTCACTTTGAACTTTAGTTGGCTGAAAAAAATAAAAGAAAAACACGTAGGCTAAATATTTAAAATGTACAAACATGTCTAAGATATATCATTACAAAATAAAAGCAAAGTGCAAGGTTTTTCTTCAAGCAAATCAGCATCACAAACATACTAAAAAAATTAACCAAAGTGCTAGACATTTCCAAGATACACACATGGTTACTAGACTGTCATATGTAGCAATTCAAGAGTAACTAATTAATACTACACAAGTAGCATTTAAATACTACCACACTTGGAGTATGCAGTAATCAAAGTATGCAATAATCAATCCATTTAAATGAAGCATCAAGGCTTGGGACCTGCCTCAATACACTCATTCAACAACAAATGGATGAGAAGTTAAGCTAGATTATTGATACTCAATAGAATCAAAGTAAATCACATATATTAAAAAGTCTTTAATAATAATGAAATCTCATACATCTTTTCAGTTTCATCTAAGAGTTTAATTATGATGTGGAGTTTCTCTATTAAGTTTGTAGTGATGAATTCACTTTCACTTTAAACACCTGTTCAAACTATTTTCTTTCTCTAGTTCCTAGGCAGAAAAACATAAACATCAAATGTAGTGAATAAAAAAAATACTTAAGGTGAAAAGACATGGCAGATTGAAGGAAGTGTAAATATGAAGATAATGATCATAATTATATGTCAAATTCAAGAATCTGGGTGGAATCTTGGAGTATGCAGTAATCAAAGTATGCAGTGAATTCTTCTTAGGATTAGATTCAAAATTCAGACAGTGAACCACATGATAACAATTTAATAGTTTATAACAACTATTATGATTGTTTAGTAATCATAAGCATTGTAAAATCACTCACATGTTGTGGTCTTGTGGACCAAAGAAGCCATCTAATTTTTCAGGGATCCTTCTTTCCTTCATTATTATGTAGGCTTTAAGTGCGCCCAAGATGCCTTGTACTTGAGATTCTAAATGTACGTACTTCTCTTGCCATGGGTTAGAAGATGAAGATGATTTAGCAACATGAGATGAAGGAAGACTCAAATCTGAAAGTCGGAATCTAGTATTCCAAAATGAATTAGTAGGAATTGCTGCCATACCTATGCATTGCATTCTCCGAGAGTGCTCTGGCCCTAACACTTTACCAACAATATCATTAGGAGAAACTTCTGATTCATTGATAGTGCTTTGAGTCAAACCCACTTCGATATGTTCCTATGAGGATACAACATTATCAAGTATAAAATTCTTATGGTTAAAATCCATAATGTTGGAAAACAATATACTCAAGTTAAACTTACTCCTATAGCCCTTGCCGCATCATTTACAAATGACCCATCCTTTCTTTTATAAGTTTGAAGATATATTTTTCCACGATCAAGTCGCTGCCCAGTTTCCAACAACTAAAATAGAAAATAATATTAAAACAAACTATGAACTTTGCTAAATAGTAAACACTACAAAAAAAAAGGTATTTTAGCGATCACACTTAATCGGTTACTAAATATGGAATTCGATCACTAAATATGGAATTTTGGTCGCTAAATGGTTTAGCGACCGATTTAGCGACCATCAAACGATTTAGCGACTAAGCATTCTGCTACCACGTTTGGTGGTCGCTAAATGGTTTAGCGACCAAATTTTCGTATTTATTTAGCGACCAAATTTTCATATTTAGCGACTAAATTTGGTGGTCGCTAAACATCTCTTTTTTTGTAGTAAAAATCTATCATGTTAGTAAATGTCACTACCATCTTCTGCTTTCTTCTTGAGTTAGGTTTAGAACCACCAGTATGTGGAATCACTTGCTTGCTTCAAATCTATTTATCTATTTATAATATATAAAAACAGCCCCACAAAATGAGAGGTTGCCATTTCATCACTGATTTTGCCATGTAAGCCTATTTTTGCCACATCAAATATAATCTGATGTGGCATCGCTCTTCCTCTCTTTGAAAGAAAATATTAGACATGCTCCTTAGGCTATTGTTAATTCATTAGCCACCTACATGAGGCTCTTCTAATTCCAACCGTTACACTACCATCTCTTTCAATTTTCATATTTCCATTTGCGGCATTCCTAATCTGAAGGTATGAATCTATGAAAAGGTGTGGATGAATTCTCGATCATGGGAAAATAAAACATGTCGAGCAAGGTGCTTGCTGGAAGCAGCTAGAGCAAATCGCATGCAAAGATCGCGCAAGGTGTTGGGGTCATTATGTGTGAGTGAGAGATTGTTCTGCAGGTTGCTCCTCATTATTTTTATTTCATGATTCTTGGTTCTCCTTTCCTTTCTTATGCTAGATAACTTACGCACATTTATTCTATCCTTGGTTATTTCTTTTGGTCTGCGATGCGCTAAACAAAAGCTCAGATGATCTACCTTTGTGGGGTATGCCTAGAACTGCCTCTTCTCTTTCTTTATTTGATATGATTTTGCATTTCGTTTGTTGATCATTGTCAAAGATTCTTTTACTCATGTTTAAGGATATGTTGGTGAGCTACATCCTGATAAGAAAAGTGATAATGGCAAGCATGTCCTTTACACACTCAAGAACATTATTGTTAAATACAATAAAGATCAGGTCTGAAGTTATTTAAATATATTACTCTATCTTATGATGGTTTTTGGGATCCATGAAGTTACATGTTTAGGTCTGTTTTCTTGCAGATCATTCATGTTAATCTCACTTAGGATATCCTACAGCCATTGTAAGCAAGAAAACATTTGGAGATGACATATTCTGTCAAATGGATTCCTACTAATGTCACTTTAGACACCGCTTTGATGTCTACATGGACTATCCTTTCTTTGAGCATCAGGTTAAAATAAATGTTGATAGCTTTGTAATTTAGATTAAAATGGTGTTTATGGTTGGTTAATTGTTATGTGTTAATCCATGTGGATTCTACCTTAGCTCTGTCGTTGAGACTCTGAGCATTTTGCTCATATGACCTTTTCCCAATCCATTGGTTCTCCATTTTTTAACTCTTTCATGATGGTCATCTTCCTTACTGGATTGGTGTCAATGATATTAATGTAAACTGAGAGAAATGACTATGCGAAATATGCTAGGGAGGATGATGATTTGGAAACTCTGGTGCTCGACTTTTATCTGTTCTTATTTATTTATTTATTTATTTATTTATTATGGAATACGAATTCTTCCTACAAAAATTATTGTGGTTCTAATTGTCAAAATTTGGTCAATACATACATGCTTACAGGAGAGAGATGTTAGTGAAGAATCTGGTTGGAATCTTGTGCATGGTGATGTTTTTCGGCCTCTTCGCAATTAGTTATTCTTTCAGTTGTTGCTGGCACAGGTGCTCAGCTAGCATTGAAAGGTCAGCCTTCATTGACCGTTACATATGCCAAAGCAGTAATTTACATAGACCTTCCTACAAATCACTACATTTAAATACAATTAAATGATTGAAATAGATTTCAATTACTATAAAAAAAACATCAAATTCAATACCCTTTAAAAAAAATTGAAACATAACAGAATTCAAAAGAATATTAATAATCAACAACACTACTAAAATATTATATAAATACCAGTAATACTACCAATGATGAAATCAAAATCAATAAATATCATTGAATGATATTTTCAAATTTGTAATTCAATCATTTAAATTGTCAGTAATTTGGAACAAGTTTTCTATTACATATTTCACACAAATATTATCTTTTATTACCATCTCATATATTATAAATTTATTTCCAATTTAACACTAAAATTTTAAAACAAAATTGAAACTGCGCAACACGCGGGTCATAGAAAATCATAGTTTCTTTATTGTTTCTACAAAGCTCATATCAACAAACAATAACAAGTTCATACATTAATCAAATAACTAGCTACTCCAACAACAAAACGATCAAAGTAATCAAAATCATAGAACTCATTGATAATTAACAAAATGGGCCCATTGATCTTTTTCTATACCAATTGGCACATTACATATGATTTGGTCTCTAGTTTTGGCTCGATCATAGAACTCATTGCACACTTTCTGCCTACTTGCAACCCATTTCTTACCAATACTAAGTTTGCAATATCGTTGTGCAAGGGCTCCACTAGTCCTAAAATAAAATCGAGGCTTCTAAAAAAAATATTGAGTTAGTTTTTAGGCATTTATATGTAAATATAAAATTTAATATAAATAAAAAGTTACATATGCATAATTCTTATACCTTTAATTATGATTATTTCAAAGCATTCTTCAAAATAAGTTTTAGGCATGTCTGTTTTTCCAGACCATCTTTCAAAATTCATTGGAAACAATTTGTAATAAACTGTCAATGTTCCATAATATCCGGCAAGCAAACCTTGTGCTTCTCCATATGAAGTGCCTTGCTCATCAAAGTGCACAATTATGTGTTCCCTACTAGGTAAGTTATTGACTTCCTTAACCTTGACCTTAATCTCCTTTATAGCTTCTTCCGAGTCTTTAACAATAAAAGAACTTACTTAACCAAAAGAAAATTGTAAAAAAATCATGCTATAAACAGTAAATATAACAAATATACCTATTACTTCAACACTCCAATATTGTGTAGACTCACGCCCAACACGTTCTCTAGATGTTTGGGATTCTTGTGGCATATCAGGAGCTGATGAGGAATGATCTATTGGTGGAGAATGGTTTAACGCAAGATGTGTTGAGGCTTCAAGTGATGGTGAAGACTCTATAGGATTTGGCACCGGTGAAAAATGAGATGGAGCTTGTGTTGGAGGATAGGCTGCACACTGTTGTTGAGAGGCTGACTTTTGTGGATTTTGGAAACGCTTAACTTTTGGCATGAGTACTATTCATGAAAAAATGAAGGCTTAATTGTACTTTTGGTCCCCCAAGTATCACGATTGTGCAATTTTAGTCCCACAGGTTTTAATTGTGCAAATTGGGTCCCTACGTATTACGATTGTGTAACTTTGGTATCCCAGGTTTCAATTGCGCCAATTGGGTCCATCATGTATCACAATTATGCAATTTTGGTTCCCCAAGTATCACGATAGTGCAATTTTTAATGTCAATAGCCTACAAAGCAAATGCGGGACTGATTTGACACTTAGTGAGGCCAGCTTGGCAGATTACGTGTCATTCCTATGTGGCACTTAGTTATATAAACTTGACTAGTAAAGTGTGTGAGATGTCAATCATACCACCTAAGAATGTCATGTAAGCTTTCAAGTTGACCTCACTAAGTATCAAATCAGTCCCATATGGGACACGTATGCTACTTTCGTTAGAAATTGCACTATCGTGATAGTTGGGGGATCAAAATTGCATAATCGTGATATCTGGGGGATCCAATTGGCACAATTGAAACCTGTGCGACCAAAGTTGTACAATCGTAATACTTGGAGAACCCAATTGACGCAATTAAAACTCGATGGACTAAAATTGCACAATCATAATACTTGGGGGACCACAAATGCAATTAAGCCAAAAATGAAAAAGGTAAGAGGTGAAATAATTAGAGAATAATGAAATATTAACTATCTAGAAGTAAACTTGCTTCCATTTGCATTCACATACAAGAGACATTCACGATGTCATTACAAAATAAATAAGCAAAATAAGACCAAAAGGACAATCTGAGTCAGAGGCTCACCAATCACCACCATCATGTGGAATTTAGACTTTGACTTAGAAGCATATTTTGACAACTAACTGCAATCAAGTTTGTGTGTCCAATAGTGGAATATAATATGTACTTCAATGCTTATGACTATAATATAACTAGTTAGTATAAGCTACAAACAATTCAAGAGTGGAATCTCACTGAAAAAAAGGCAACATCTCATTTCTCTCGGCTACATTAATGTTTAGTATTCAAACCATGAGTTTACCATTTACTTATTTAAGAATCTTAAGGGACTAAATACATACTATAGTTGTAAAACAATAACAAAATGCATTTGAACAGACAGAAAACCCAACCAAGATCATCATACACGGACAAATAAGAGAGATTTTGCGGTCAAGGATTTGAGTTTTTATTGGATTACCAATATGATATATAAGAACTTGAACTTTGATTTCTCTGCTTAAACTATTTCACTTCCAAGAATAGCCTCTGACAAGATGCATATAAGTTTTCTTTTTGCTAAAGCTATTTCTCAATTTTCGAAATATACAAAATTCTGGAAGGAGATAATATCTAATAAAAAGCGATTGAAAGACGATGATATGGTAAAGTTGAACGAAGAATGCTCCGTTATTCTTCTTAAGAAGTTGCTGCCAAAATTAAAAGGCTCAGGGTGTTTTACAATTTCTCACTCTGAGGGTAACTCTTATTTTAATAAAGCCTCATGTGATTTGTGTGCCTGTATTAATTTAATGTATTTATTTGTTTTCAGGAAACTTGCAATGAAAGAGCCCAGGCCCACTATCGTTTCTTTGGAATCGGCTGATAGATCTATGCCCATCCACGTGGTATAATAAAAGATGTTTTAGTAAAAATAGACAAATTTATTTTTCCAAATGATTTTATTGTCTAGGGGATGGAGGGGGATGATGATATCCCAATAATTTGGGTAGATCATTCTTAGCTAGAGGGATAACTTTGGTTGATGTGGAGCTAAAAAAACTAATTTTAAGAGTGGGAAATGAACAAGTTGGTTTTGATGTGAGTAATTCTAAGAAACATCTATCTAACATTTGTTTTCAGGTTGCTTTCATTGGTGATGATTGTTTTGATCCGAAGGTAAACCCACAATCACAAACAACTAAGGGTGACGGGTTGTGCAAAGGAGACAGGAAAATCCACCCGAGGTTGGTGAGTCTCCACCAACAGGCCAGAGATTGAGAACATTAATAAAGTTTGGGTTTGAAGGAAACTGTCACGTCATTGGCCTTAGATTTCACCAAGAGGCCTTTGATGTTTAGGATTAGCACGATGTTAGGATGACAAGTTTATTTAAACAAGGGCTTCATAGGAGGCAACATTTGTTTCTATCATTAGATTTCGTTATTTTATTTTATTTTTATTCATTTTATTTTTGTTGCTTTATTTTATTTTTATGGAGCATTGCATTTTGATTTTCATAATATTTTTTATTATTGTAGGCTCTTTCTAAGCTTGCAGTGCGCTCACAAAAACAAAAAGGGGAATAGTTCTTTCTCTTGCTAGTCTATCAAACAATTTATTATTTTCTTTGCGTGGCAATGCTTTATTTTCTTAATTTGCATTAGGGACAATGCTTGACTTCAAGCATGGGGATTTACCATTTTTTAGTGCATATGAAGCTTCTATGTTTTATTCACTTGCTTGCACTTACATGGATTGATTGCACGATTATAAATTGTTTTTAAGTACTGGGGAGTAGTAATTTTGTGCCTATTTTTTAAATTAGGGAGTTAGAGTTACTTATCATTAGGGGACACAATTTAAAATTCTTTTCATTTCTTTGACAGGCAATCCATCGAAATCCAATTGAGATAATTATTTGAAATTTGAGAATTAGCATAAAAGTTCTTAGTTTTCTTTTCTTTTATTGAATTGAGCTTTTAAAGGTGAGATTTGATCCACCACCATAGGAGTTTGTGCTATAGCATTATATTAACCCCTCTCTTTAGTTGAATGTTATGTAATCCTATAAGATTGAACACCATAGAACTTGATTTGCAACCATTTCAAGGCAAATACCATTTGCAGGCATACTTAAATATGATTGAGGCATTTTAGATATTTTTTCTGGCTTTCAGATCTGTCATTTTATTTATCCATTAGTTGCCCATTTTAAACTTTATTGATACCTAATTTTCTTGTTATCCCATTGTTAATTTAGATTTTTTATGGGAACCTTTTGGAACATGAATAGAGCAACTGGTAGAAAAATATTTGGGAACTGTTCATTATTTCTACACTTCAAGCTTTATATTTCTTTCTTAAAAAAATATACTGAAGTGTTTGAAAAAAACAACAAAAAGAGAGGACAGAAGAGAGAAGAAAAAAAGAAAAAAAATGAAAGAAGAGAAGAGAAAAATAAAATGAAGAAAAAGGAGTTCAGTTTGGAAGTTTGTATTATTTATTGGCAAGTGGCAACCATCACTTAAGAGGGGATGAATTGGGTTTTCACTTATTTTTAAACATCTTTCAATTGAAAACATTTTCTAAATATTTTTGTGAAAGTTGCATGGAAAATTAGTATAACCGAATGAGTATAAAACATGTGCACAATGTAAAGAAAGTTAAAGGAGAAAAGCTTGCACACAGAATTTTATTTTGGTTCGATCACAACTACTATGACCTGCTTCCTGTTCCCATACAACTGTATGAGCTTTTTGATTAAAAACACCCAAGCTTTCAAAGTGCTTGAGAAACTTTTGTTCGAGCACTCTTCACCAAAAGTCTTTAGAGTTTTAGGGTCATGCCCAAGGCTAATCCTAACCTCTCCAAGATTTATGAGTACTTGAGCAACTTTTCGAGCACTCTTCACGAGCCTATGGAGTCTTAGGGCCGCGTCTAAGACTCCTCCTAACATCTCCAAGATTTGGGAGTACTTGGGAAACCTTTCGAGCACTACTCACCAGGAGACTCTGGAGTTTTAAGGCCAAGGCTCCTCCTAACCTTGCAAGATTTTCTATGTACCCGGGAAACCTTTGTTCAAGCACTCCTATCCTCAGGCCTCACCCTTAAGTAGGAACCTCTAGGCTTTATATAGGGATGACAATGGGTATGGTACTATAGTACCCGTCCCTATACCTGCGTTTTATAAAAATACCTGTATCCGGACCAATATTCGTGTGGGTAGTAACTGAAGTATCTGTATCCTTACCCGATGGGTACCTAAGCACCCATACCCGCACTCATTACCCACACTTTAATTAATTAAAAAATCAATAAATAAATAAAAACATTATTAAAATCTAAAATATCATGATAGTATATAACAAGACATAGTATTCTAGTATATTCTAAAACAAATATCATGATAGTATATAACAAAAAAGAACATTATTAAAGTCCTACGCTAGGAACTATAGGACTAGGAAAAATAGGAACTCAGGAAGGATATGAACTCAAGTGATGAACAATTGAACGACGCTAGGAACTCAGGAATAATAGGAAAGTAATAAACTAACTTTCATTTCAATTCAATCATTTTTTTTAATTTTATATATATATATTTCATCCGCGTAGTAAATTTCAGTAATTAGAAACCCACATAATTTCACGGCACAACGAACTTATGAATTAGCATAGTTTTCGGCCATCAGCCACTCCAACATTGTCTAGGCAATGGGTCCAATTATACAGGAAACAAGTTCATTGGTCTAATAACAAGGCAATAGTATCTATTTTATATATGGTAGGTTCGAATGAAAAGCATACTTCACACTGAGGAATTAGTTTTAGGATCAACAAAGAGATATGAGACGACCCGCCGTCCCATCAGTAGAACCTAAGATATTAACTAATCTTAATCGCATAATAAATGTTAGCGCGCCTTATTAATTCGAAGCGAAGCGGAAAATTGAGCGCGGAAGCAATCAAATACACGGCACGCAACGCTTCAGAGTAAACAGCTTAAAATATAAAGAAATATATCACATACAACATTGCCCCATCAGTAGGGCTACAATAATAAAGTACTACATAGTGTATATTAGTACAGACTGAAATCAAAATACATAACTAAGCCAAGAGACAGCTCTCCGGCTAGCCACGATCATTGGCCAACCTCTCGAGGCTAGGGTCTGTGGCACGTCCTCCAGCGTCAGGCTCGTAAGGAATGCCGTCCAGCTCTTCAGCAACTGGTTCCTCCTCGGGGTCTTTCCATAAAATAAGAGCAACATATACAGAAAAATAGCAGGAGATAAGAAACATATATCATCAATATGGGAGATGGGCATCAGTACATCATATATATATACATCACACAACACAGATAACATATATAACACAATATCACCCATCTCTTAAGTCACCCATCACAATCATCTCAAACATCATTCTCTCAAATAAGCCTATAAGAGGGATACTAGTCCCTATGTATATGCTGTCTTCCCTATATGCATGTCGGCCGATACATCACGTCCCCAATTGGACATCCCCGTCGGGATTACATCACATCACATCACATCCCACCTCGGGATTTTACGTAACGTCCCCAATTAGACATCCCCCTTTGGGACCAAATGGTGTGGTATTAAATGATATGAAAATGCAACAAACATCTATCGCAGGTTGATATCGGAACCTCACGCCTAAACATTCGTCCACGACACATCGTATCACATCAACATCAACATGAACATCAACATCACATCACATCGTCATCAACATCACATCAGCATCAGCATCACGACGCCCTGCGTCTACGAGCCACAGCTCCACGGTCGGGATTACAACGATATCAACCCGAACAACATCATCACTCACCATACTCTAATCAACACTCAACCACCAGTCAAATCACAATAACATTACAACAGTAATTTGTCCAGTATAAACATCACTATAAAGCCAGATAACAATAAATCACTCCAACAATTTAACATAACAGGTAAACAGATAATCAATTAAACAAATCAACACATCAACCTCAATCAATTTCATCATCCATAATATCAACTTAGTGGTGATAGCCCAAAAGTACCTACACCCAGGGTTCAGGTAATTTATCCAGGGCTCAACCTCTAGTAGGGTTTAAGGGTTCCCCTACACAGATATATATAATCTATACTAAGCTTGCTTTCCCGACGATATTAGTTCTTTCTCCCCACCTTAGTGATTTCCTCGTGTAGCTCCGGCTACGACTCCGCAACTGTCAGTCAGGTGCGCTGTCGGATGTTCGAGTCCTGTCCGATTCTATACAACAAAACACAACCAGAAATCAGTATAGTTAAATTAAAAACTCCCCTAACCTTAGGACGAGGCCACTGCCCCTATTTAATTAATTAGGCCAGGGATGTTGAAATTCTACCAACTCTTGGATCAATGATCCTTAAGCATACCTAAGACGTAATCCATGATCAATTATCAAAGATTTGAACCAAAACCCCTTAAACCAAAAATTTGGGGTTTCGGCCACCACCCAAAAAAATATATGGAAGATGGATTTAGCTTCCTAATCACTTGTATTACATGATTAAGGACTGAAATAGGTGAATTCAAGAACAAAGAACAAAAACCCATTTTCCCCCCAAAAACCCATCCATTCGGACTTGAAAAGATAAATAGGTTATAGAGATTATTTGATTTCAAGCTCTTGGATTATGATATTAGGGGATGATACTGGCTCATAGAAATTGGTTTGGCCTCAAAATGAATTTTCTACAAGAGATTTTTGAAGTTTGAAGCATAAACTTGAAACTATGAACTTCAATAGAGAAAAATGAAGATTGAGAGCTCAAGAGTGGAATCTATACCTCTTAGGTGATAGAGGAGGATGAGAGGATCAACTTTGCTGCACAAACTTGCTTGAAAATCCTTGTGGAAGCTTGAGAAAAATGGAGGTGAAGGAAGGAAAGAAAAATGAAGAAAAATGGAGAGGAAGAAAGAAAGGAAGAAGAAGAAGAAAGTGAAGGGAGAGAGGAGACGGAGAAAGGCACGAAAATAAGAGAGAGAGGGAGGGTGAGGTCATCAAAATCTTAGATATTTTAGGGACGTAAACATCCTTTAGGAAAAAGACTAGGGGCATTTTGGTCTTTTCATGTTCAGATATTTTCTAATTTCATAAATATCTAGATATTTTCCATAAAAGTAATGATGACAGTAATCAGTCACAGGCACGCCTTCCTAGGCGATGTGACTTCATGTTCATCCTTTTTTAGTCCCGTTACTTTCACGATTTAGTACTTCGTCCCAAGAAAGTCGTGAAAACTTATATATTTTGAAAATTTTCAAAATCGCCGATAACGTTCGTAATTTAGTTTAAAACCTAATGGTTTTGTTCACGAGTCAAAATTAGGTCTTCTGAGCAGTAAAATAATACTGTCAGTGTAAAACGCAGACCGGGTTCCGTCTGAGTTTTTTGACCAAAATTTAACCATAGCTTCCTAAGATAGTGTAGAGCGTGACTATGGTCTCGGATTAATTTATTTCACTCTCTAGATCCTTCAATAAAATACAAACACAAAAATACTGATTAATTAAATTTAGAAAGCTTTTAAAGCTTTTTAAGAAAAACGGGATGTTACAAGATAACTCAAGTTTAATATATTAATATATATATATATATATATATAATAATAATTTAAAAATATTAATATATAGATATGCGGGTATGAGGCGGGGTAGGTACTAAGGTACCCGTACCCGCACCCATACCCATTAAATCTTGTTGGTAATTACCCGTCCACGCCCCCGTACCCATTGTGCGTGTAATTACCCTACCCATCATGGGTAATTTTTGCGGGTACCCACTGGGTAAGATACCCATTGCCATCCCAAGCTTTATAGGATCATATACTCTTATCAAGCTTACTGGTGCTTGGGGACCTTCAAATCAAATAATTGTTCTGGTATGATTACAACTCAAAAAGTTGGATTTTACAATACAAATTTTCATATTTGATAAACACTCTAAAAAGAGAGATGCAACATGATGCGTTCAATGGTGATGGCGGAGTGATTTTGATGCAACGTTTTGAATTGGTGCACTCTCCACAGACTACTTCTGTCGTTAGTTCTTCAATTTATAATCTTTAAATTAGAACCGTTGAAGACTCAAACTTGATTAACCTTGGCTTGATTATATCCATTTTGACTTTTCATAAAATGTTCATAGTCGTTGGCTCTATTGCTTTATGCCAAAGCCTTTTCTGACTTGATAGATTTAGATTCGCAGCTTTGCTTTAGAGCTTTCTTCTTTTGTGTTTATTTGATGTGTAGCGTGTGAAAGTCCTTTTCCTCCTTCCTTTTTCATTCAACTGGTGCACATCTCGAGAGTTCTTTCTAGCATTCATTTTGTTGTGTTAGGTAGTACAAGGAATCATTTTCTCATGGATAAGCTTTTTAAAATGATATATGGACCAGATCTATTCTAAAACTTGTGTTGTTTGCATGCTTTATCTTCAATCTTGATGCATAGTCAGTTAGCAGTTGGCTCACATCTCTTATTCTTTATCCGAGTCATGAAGCCTAGGCTTATCACTGTAAGAATTTTGCGTATTACCGATGGCTTCGACTCTATTAGTAATTTAGACATTACCAATGGATTTAGTCGTCAATACATTGGGTACAAGAGAGAATTCTGCATTACTGACCCATTAGCCGTCGATAATGTTACCGTCAATTATTTCGTTGATAAGTCTGTCTGTAATTCAGTGCCCTTTTGCATGAAATTATGTGTGGGAAGTTACTGAAGGATTAAGCTGCCAATAACAATTGAGAAAGTTATCGACAAGCAAAGTCATTGGTAATTAAATTATAAGGATTATTAATTATTTTATGATTTTAAATTACTGATAACATTACTTATCAGTGTGTTTGATCGTCATTTGTTACCGATGGCTTTGCCAGTCGGTAAGTTTTTAATTAGTCAGCCCCAACACTCCTCCTCCTTTCATTGCCCCATTCTGAAAAAAACCCTCCCTCTCTAGAAACACTACTCCCTCATTACATAAACATTTCTCCTGTTCTTTTTCCCTCTCCAGAAGCTCTCTCCCTCTTTTACCCCTCTTTCTCCTATCCTCTTCACCTCACTTTTCACTCATTCACGCACAAGGACCGCACACTGTGCACCACTATTCTGAACCAGACCACTACGCACCAGACCTCCACCATCTCTCTGGATTTTTCGTGTGTGCATCTTCAACCAATCTCTCTTTTTACTTTTTTGCTTCTTACTGTTTCGATTTGCTTCTCTATGTTTCATTATTTGCTTCTGCTGATGTATTAGAAATTAGGGTTTCACTTTGTGACTAGGAATTTGATTTAGGATAGCATAAAATTGGGGGCTGGGTCTTCGAAAAAATGGGATTTAGACAGTTTGTTTCATTATTTACTTTGGAATTGCTTATTTTTGTGGGATTTTGTATTTATTTCTGTCTTAAGATTTAGAGGCATTATTTGTATGGTGCAAAATTTGAAATTTTTTGTGACTATAAGAGCCTTAAGTATTTGTTTGATAAAAAAGAGTTGAATATGAGGAAAAGAAGGTGGATGAAATTTGTTAAGGACTACGATTTTGAATTGAAGTATCACCCAGGAAAAGCGAATCTAGAGACCAATGCTCTAAGTAGAAAATCTTTGCATATGTCTAGCTTGATGGTGAAAGAGATGAAGTTGTTGGAAGAGTTTAGAGACATGAATTTGGATGTGTCTCTTAGTGCATTAAGCTTGAAGTTGAATAGGTTGGAATTTTGTATTGACCTTAGGGAACATATTAATCGAGTGCAACTTTTAGATCAGGAATTACAATCTCTTTCGGATCAAGAGAATTATGTTTAATCTGTTGATGGTCTAGTGTTTTTAAGAAGAGTTTAATTGCTATGCACTGACAGTGTAAAGTTTTTTATACTGACAACCAATTAGAAATCATGGTTTGAATGACTTTTACAGTAGTTAGGATAAGAATCCAACATTTTTACTGATGTGTTAATTTCTGATTGATTGGTAGTGTAAAAAAACTTTACACTGTTAGTGCATAACAATTAAATCCTTTTAAGAATATGATAGTTGTTTTTAAGGAGGGGAGCCTTAGATTGCATAAGAGGAAGTTCATCATACATCCAGGAATAATTAAGATGTATCACGACTTAAAGAAGATGTATTGGTGGACAAGAATGAAAAAAATGTGACTAGCTTTGCGGCTAAGTGTTTAGTGTGTCAGAAGGCTAAGATTAAACATCAGAGACCTTCCGGATTGTTGCAGCCTTTAGATATTCCTGAGTGGAAATGGGAAAAAATTTCTATGGATTTTCTGATCGGGTTACCTAGGACTCGTTTGGGTTTGGATGCCATATGAGTAATTGTTGATAGGTTGACCAAGTTTGCTCATTTCCTACCAATTAAAGAAACCTATAGCTTAGATAAGTTGACAGACTTTTACATCAGGGAGATAGTGAAGCTTCATGATATACCTGTTGGAAATAATTCAGATTAGTAGGTATATTAGTTAGTATTGATAAAATTAGTTAGATGGTAGTTAATTTGTTAGTGAGGAATAACTATTGTAACACCCCGATTTTTCGTGCTTTCTAAGGACGATAAACCCAATTAATGAGTTTATATTTTTATCTGTGTTGTAGGAAATGATTTTGGGAAAACTAAAATCATAGTCTTGTTTCATATAATCGTAGGAGCCTAAGGTTAAGTTTTGGGCCGAAAACTCAAACAAAATCCGATCTATGTTTTTCAGATGATAGTGTTTTGCTACTATCACGACCTAATCTTGACTAACGAACGAGACCATTAGTCTTAGAATTCGATCCTCTATCTTTTTCCTAAAATGTGTCTTGACGTCCAAAAAATAAATAATATTTTATATTCGAGCCGATAATCGATCGAGAAGACGTTTCGAGCTGTTTTAGGGTTTTTCGAGACCCACGATCAGATGTTTTTCATGCCAAGATTGTATCAAGTTATTTGAGGAATTCAAACCAGAGTCGGGATGATTTCAAATATCGGGACGTGAATTGACCAAATTGCCCTTGGTTAATTTTTATTACTGATTTACTTACCTATTATTAAAGTCTTAAACCATAAATATCTACCTTTTTCACTCTTATCCTCCCACATTTTCTCACTTCTTCGGCAGCCTCTCTCCCTCCCAACACTCCATCTTCTCTCTTCTCTCATTTTTCATTTTCTCTCCATTAGAACTCATTTAGAGCTTGAGTTTTGATTTTTTCTTGAAGCAAACTTCATCAAACTTGGAGTGGATCATCATAGGAGGTAGTATTCCATCTCTATCTCTCTCAATCTCTCCTTTCTCTCCTCATATTTTCATGATCAAGGATGTTAGGGTTTTGTCCCTAAAATCTTTGAAAATCCATGAAAAATTGTAGGAAAATCGTATCTGTACCAAACCAATTTCTATGGCCTAGGTTCATGACATACTTGTATGATCCAAGAGCTTAGAGCCAAGAAATCTCCCTAGCTATATTTTCTAGGTGGAGGCCGAAACCCCCCAATGTGTGTAGGGTAGGGTTTTGGTTGGTTTTTGATGTTCTGATCTGATATCTAGGGCTGTCACACTTAGTTAGGGTGTTATCCAGAAAATGAGAAATTTTGGAGCTCCCTAGCTATTTTTAGTGTAATAGGGCCGAACCCTAGGGGTGGTGCATTAGGAGAAATCTTTGTTTTGTAAGTTAATGCCGTTATGATTTGCGTGTATGTAGTGATCGGCAACGTGCGGGGCCAGTGATCAAGTTGATCGGGTGTTCAAAACTTAGCTGGAAGCTACAAGAGGTAAGGGGATAAACCTGAGGAACTCCATTTCCGACAGCTATGTGCTGCATCGGTGTTTGTATTGTATTTAAATAGTTTGTATCTGATGTTGGTTGATTTCTTGATTGACTGCTGTTGATTGGAATATGTATTGAGGTAACTGCTGATATAGTTGAATGCATGTTATACTTGCTGAATGATTATATGGATGTATCGTGTGCCCTGTTGTGGGATTTAAGGCATTAGAGGACCTGATTTTGATTAGGATCCGACATCGTGTAACTTAAAAGCTTTAAAAGTCTGAAATGTGTTTTAATAATGAAAAGTGAAGTTTAAAAGCAAATAGGGCATTAGAAACCTTCAATTGTCCTAATTTGATAAGTTGACCCTTTGAGCAAAGGCATTTTGAGAAATGTGGTTTTCAAAGTTATATTGAGTTTATTCAAGAAAAATGGGTTTTTGGAAGCTTTGGTTTTAAGTTCGTATTTCACCGAAAACAACGAAAGAAAAAGAAATGGTCTTTAGACCAAGTTTTGTTTTATAGAAAACCGATCTCGATGACTTTGTGTAAGTATCGGAGATATGGGTTTTTGATTTTTGGGCTTTTAAGAAAAGTGGTTTTAACGCTTAGAAACTAGAAACCGAGACGTCGGGTTCTAGGGTTCTGCAGAACACGTGGATCAAGGATCCATGTTAGTTTGTGGTCCTGTCGGCTTAGGGACGATCTTTGTGGTCCTGTAAGCTTGAGGATGTTTTTATGATCTTGAATCCAACGTCCTAGACTGGTGCATCGGTTAGGGATGTTGGGATTTTAGTTGTTTTTGGACTAAATGTCCTGTTTTGAGAAAAATGTTTTTGAGGCTTAAAGAGTATAAGACATTATGGTGGTTGTTAGCGTTGATGCTACAACGAAGAAATATTGATGCGACAAAGATCAATCATCGGAAACTAGATAGTTTTCTCATGCATTTTGTGTGTTGGGCAGACGTGGCGTGAAACGGGGGACCTTGATAGGCAAGGAGAACCTGAGATGACTTAATGTCATTATGTAACATTGTGCCTTGATGGACAATGATGTCATACGTGCTGTGTGTTCGTATTGTGCCTAGTGAAGAGGACAATATAGTATGACTTATACATCGTGAGTGTCACTGACATGCGCGTCCATGTATTATTTCCTGGAAGGTTACGTGCTCACGTTTGGCCGAATGTTGATTCTGGCGTTTGTTATTGTATCCTGCGGGGCAATAACGTTGAGTCTGATCAACTCGTATCCATGGTGTTGGGATTTCTGGAAATCTAGTTTGAATATTAGTTGAGATATGTGGAAGTGCCATGCATACATTTAGGAGATAACGTTGATTGTGGGGTACGAAGCCCTCGTGACTTTACTGCTATTTGTACTTGTTTATACATGATATATTATATGATGTGTGATGATTTGAGTGAGTTACATTATATGAATCTGTTGTTTGGATTGGGCATATAGTTGTCGTTTATGGATTCATATATTGGTTTCTCACCCTTGCATATTTTTGGACGGGTTGTCCTTTGGTGTATATATTATATTGTGTTTATAGATCGAGCCGATGCCAGGTCACCTAGCGCACTCGGGGATGCGCGTCCTAGTATTTGATCGAAGGACGGACCCAGCCGCGTGGGTTATCCACCCAGGAGTGGAAAGCGCGGCATACACAGGACCGGTTTGCACCGTAAGTGGGACAACTGAGATGGGACCTCGGAAGAGCACTCGTACTGTGGAGACCATCCAGGTGCCTCTACCTCCCATCGGGTTGATGCTCCAGGCCCTCATGGAGCAGGGTGTGATCGAGCCGGTCGCCCCCGCTGCACAGTCCCCGCAGCAGCAGCCGCCACAGACACCTCCCCCGCCTTTTGTTTTAGCAGCGGGCGAGCACGTAGTGGAGGATGTGGAGGAGGAGGAGGAGGAGTAGGAGGAAGACCCTGAGGAGGATCCTCAGGAGGACCCGGAGGATCATCTTTCGGATGCTTCCGAGCCCCATCCATAGGAGAACGGGAATGTAGGTTCCTAGGGTTCTTCTCCTGGTTCTAGCATTGGACCTCCCTCCGGGGGATTGTCCAATGGCTTCCATTAGTTGGACCAGCTTAGGGTGTAGACCTTCTTTTGAGGCAGCGGTTTTTGGGTAGTCTATTAACGGCTACTGATGGCCATAGGTTTTAGAGATATGGTTCCAGACTGTCGCTGCCTAGTTTATAGCTTTTTAGGAGTTCTTTTATTATTCTTTGTAAAGGGACGTGTTGTCCATAGTCTTAGTTGATGTGTATATATATTATTATATATGAGTAATTCTATTCTGTCTGAAGTGGTGGTTTATAGGATTAATAAGAAAAAAATTTAAATTGATTTTTCGAATTTGCTTATACAAAGGATTTATTTTCCGAAAGTAAAACCAGCGAAACTTGATTATCGTTTTATTATATGTGTTGAGTTACGAAAGTGGCACGGGTTTTGAGGGTGTCACAACTATCATAGTGTGTATTATAAATAGACTTAGTGTTGTGATTAGGGCATACAAGTGAAGTGAATAAAAAAGTTTTTCTTAGTGTATCTTTCTTCATCTTCCTCCTCTATATATTTCTCTCTAAGTGTGTGCTAGTGCTTGTGTTTCAACAATACCCACCTCTATAGTGTCAGAGATAGAGACCACAACTTTACCTCCAGATTTTGGAGAGCTTTTTAGTAAGCTTTTGATTCTAGATTAAGCTTTAGGACAACCTACCATCCTCAAACAAATGGCCAATTTAAGAGAACCATTCAGACCATTGAGGCCATGTTTAGAGCATCTCTTAGATGAAAGTGGCAGCTGGGATAAATATCTACCTCTTTTAGAGTATGACACCTTATGAAGCTCTTTGTGGAAGCAATATGAAGCTTCATATGCAAGATGAACTGGAAGATGCTCCATGGAATCAAATAAATTGGGGGGGGGGGGAATAGTCTCTCCAACTTGCATAGAATGATTTCAATGTTCTGCTTCATCATAATCAGGTCGTCATCCCTCAACGTTGCAGAGCACAAATACTTAAAGAATGTACTCGCTTGAGTAAGCGGATTCAAAACATGCATTGACAACGAACTAAAGGTAACAAGAAGTAAACAATCCATGAATACATGACAATCATGGCTTTTCATCCCAATATGCATCTTTCCCTTGTTGACATCGGCACATCTTGCCAAATTGGAAGAGTAACCGTATGGCATCCTGAGTTCTTTTATCCACCAACAAACTGACTTTGCCAACAAACTGACTTTGCTTCCTCAACAATTAAAGTGTTGTTGACTTTTGATTTTAATATCTTCCCATTATTTAGTGTCTTCAGCTCCATGTCTGGTCACTTACAATAATGAACTAAGTCCATTCTCTCATTGTCTTTGGTCTTGCCACTCATATTCATCACCGTGTTGTACCATTTTACTATAGGCAAAAATTATTCTTTTCTTTATCCATGTATAAAAAACAGAAAAGACAAAGAATAAAAATTAATTGTACTGTTTGCATATATAGTCATTTAGAAATTCATTACACCATATTAAATGCATATCTTGAAGCATTACTCAATTTTATTTTACAAGGCTTTATCCTTGCGAGTCCATATGTTTTTCTTTTTCTGTGTTTTTCTCCATTTCTGAAATGGGAAAATAATTATTAAATTATAATTATTTATAAAAAAATCTATTAAATTATAATTAAGTTAAGGAAAATGTTAAAAGTTACGAAGTTTTTCCCGTAAAACACATATGAACACATTTAACCGGGAAATGCATTCTGCGTTCTGACCAAGCAATTATTTTTTTTATTTTTGCAACTCTCCTAGGTACGAATTCGAACCAAATAGCACAGGTGTTAAGTTAAATAGAAAACTATTTCATAAAGACATATTGTTGAGTATGGCTTATATAGATACTAACAGTTGGGCCGACGCCCGAGCTGGCGAGGGCGTGGCCCCTTGGGCTTGGGCCATATTGGTGGAGCACGACGAGTGGGTTGGGGGGTGTGGGGGGCGAAGCCCCCCGCGGTACGGATTAGGGTTAGTAAAAGGTTATTAATGTAATTTCTATCGCAGTGGTGATCAGTATAAATACTGCGCTTATGTAACCCTATTCTCATATAGTGAAATACAGCCGTAACAGCTCCCGTGGAAGTAGGCACTATTCGCCGAACCACGTAAATCTTGTCTTCTTTTCTTTCTCGCTTGTGTGCGTGTGTTCCAACACATAGGAAACAAAGGAACTCCTGGGGTACAAATCTCTGTGATTTATCTATGGGACAAAGGAAACTAAGAAGTATTATCCATGGGATTTCTCTTCCATAGGAACTCTTGGGGTACAAATCTCTACCTTAGCCACCTTGGGTATAAATTAGAGTTTGTCTAATTTCTTGTTCTAATGTTAATGAATTAAGGGTGAAATAAAATAACTCCCATACAAAACGGCCATAGTGGTAACCTAATGCTTATCCATCCAACGAATTTTGCAAATCTTTTATGAAAATATTAATTCTAACAATAATCTTAATTTACAGGTACAATTCACATGTTCCGACCGAATTAATGTTTCACCTTTTAGCGCAACTTTGTTTCCACTCTCCTATGAAGTATGAGCATAGACCTTTATATTTTGTTTGATTGTAGGAAAGAAAATGAGAGGAAAGAAAGTGAGAGGAAAGAAAGAAAAAAGTGAAAAACGAAAGGATTGTTTAATTGTTTGGCTGAAGAGAAAATGAGAGGAAAGAAAATCAAAACTTTTCTCTCATTTTGTTTGGTTGAGAAGAAAGTAAAATGAAAGAAAAAATATATTTGTAAAATCACATAATTATCTCTACCTAATAACTTAAATAAATAAAAAGGTTGATTTCTTTTAATCTTTTTGCACTTGCTCCTTGGTTTTGCATGCTATCCTTTTCTTTTCCTTCCAAATTGGAAAGAAAATTTTGAATCATGGGCTCTACCATCTTGTCTTCCTTTTTTTCATTTTCTTTTCATATCAAACAAAGGAAAAGTGTATTTTCTCCTCACTCCCCCCCCCTCGTTTTTCCTGCAAACCAAATCGACCCTTACTGAAAACTCACAAGCACTTATTACAACACAATCTACTCTCTCATCTCATCAATCATGTGTCTCTATATCTGTTTATAAACAGCACGTGGGTCCAACTCTTAATTATGTCAAGAAAACCCAACTTCTTGGCCTATCCACCTACACTCATTTTCATTGTTTGGATTAGCTGTAAAAATTTGATTATTTTAATAATTAATTATATGAATAATTGATTATTATTATAATAGAATCAGTTTTATGTTTGGATGTGTTTGTTGAAAAGTGATTATTAGATAATATATTTCTTTTGGATTGTGTAAAAAATCACTTATATATAATAAATTACTAAAAAGAGTATGAAGTTATTTGTATAATTTAATAATATTTGTTTGGTAGTTATTTTGTAGGGGTGAAATAGGAAGAATGTTATTGGTTTCAAAATAATCTAACAGTTTTTAAATAAGCATCAAACTTCTAGTTTCTCTAAAAACAACTTTTTTTAACATAAAACTAATTATTTTGAAATTTAATCAGCTTATCAAAACATATTAATTTCTATTGAAAAATAGATATTTGGGATACAGTACATGCCTCATTCTCATTCATCGATTCCCTACTGCGTGTGTACTCTAGCAAGGTGGACAAAGGCCTTTTATGAAGTAATTATGACATTTCTTTGAAAGTCCAACAATATTACTCAAATAAATTTACATACACATTATTTCATTGAGTGTGAGAGAGCTGGACCAATAAAAATCACAGCTCATGGGTTGCTATCTGAAGAAAATAAAATAATAAAAAAAATGACATAGATGTCTTTGGAAAAACTTGGATAGAGGGGGTGGCAGTCTCCCTCGTAGTACATAGTTTTCATCATTGATTCTAACTAATGTCTACCTCATTTTTTATGCATCTATACTTAATTTTGTTAGATAATCTGAGAGAAATGTGTGTGAAATTGATGTTTTCCATAGCATTTTTCTTGAAAGCCATATAGAGTTTAGTCCCCGAGCTATCGAGGAAGGAAAACTTTCTATATTATAGTAAGACTTAGCATAACTGTTTCAGGAGGCAGGATCCTCTTCATTTTCGGGAGGAAATTGAGATCTCCATTTCTTTGCATCTCCAGCTGACAAGTGGCACTAAAAAATTTCAAGGGTCCATATTAATTTTGTTTCAAATTGAAAAAAAATAGAAAGTCTGTGAGTTTTGGAGAGCAAAAGAACTCGTTCCTTTGTACAAGCTCCTCCACACCTGACCCCAGTCGTCGTGCTGCTTCGCCGCCGTGCTATCGCTTCAAATGTTGGTTCAAGTCAGTTTTGAAGTTCTAACCAAGTCTCATTCCTGATACCAATGTGCTTCATGGATAATCAGTTAAATTGGGTTTTTAAGCCAGTGTGTCAAATGCCGCTCCATCTTTGAACACATTCCCATCATGGATTTAATTGAAGGATCAAATGCTGCTGCATCAATTTTTTTACATTTGATCCTCCATTCCCGTATTACTGTATTTGATCCTACATGTTACTATCTTATTAATTGAAGGATCCTCCATTTCCAAGGAACAATTGTTCAGTAAAACAATGATGGAGGAGCCCTTATTTCATGTTAATCTCAATAAAACAACATTTATTGCATATTCTCGTGTACTATAACGTTGCATGATCCACGCACATAAGTGTCATGATCGAGCATAGGGGAGGGTGGCACAACGGCACTGCGGGCGGCGAGTCAAAGCGGCGTCGCGGTAGCACAGGGCCAGTCAGGTAGGGAAAAGAGCAGAGGAATGGTGCTTCTGCGCGCTGCCTGGTTCTGTTCTTTTAACTACTCACGTACAAGTCAAAGGGATAGCGCTTCGCCAATTTAGCATTGAAAGGATTTTCTGTTTGTTTTTTTAAATTTAAATTTAAAATGAAATGAATTTGGACCCTTAAAATTTTTTAGTGCCACTTGTCAGCTGGAGATGCAACGAAATGGAGATCTCCATTTTTCCTGGAAATGGAGAGGTTCCTACCACTTATTTCAGGAGTTCAGATCCTCTTCATTTAGAGGGTAAATGGGATTCGGATTTGCTGCAGTAAAGAATATCACGCATTGATGCAATAGATGGAATCCACACCATTAAATAAATCCTACGCACCAGATCACTTCTGCCGTTTTTATCCCAAACGACATCGTTCACAAACGATATTTCATATCTGAAAAATGGTTCAGATACAATTCGTTCAAAACCCCCACACCCGTTGACGAAGGCACGGCGAGTACCGGAGAAGGGTGAATGCTTCCTGATGGCGAGTTCACGGCGGCACGGCGATTTCACGGCGGCGTTGGCGATTCAGGATCGCGGAGTTCACGCATGGAGTTTACATAGCGGATTTGGATTTGCTTCACGGCGGCGATGGAGTACCTAAACTCGACCCCGGCGATGTTTGTTTGCCCACCCGATTCTGGCTCTCCCATTTTCGGCGATGCTGCCACTACCGCCCAAGGAGTCCAGTCCCTATGTCAATCCTGCGATATATGTATTATTGTAGGCTGAGAGCTGGTTGTTCTGTCATTACTTTGTAGGCATGCCTCCTTGTAGATATAGTGCAATATTGTTGATGCTAAGCTGGAATCTGATGCTTCCTATGTTCATGAAGATGTTTTTTGTGCAATTTAGCATGTCCATCGAAATGGCTTGGTTCATAGAGGAATCCTCTCTGATCCACATATATACTTAGTGAAAAATTTAAGTTCAATTAAGTTAAATTGTATATTTTTGTCTTTATCTTTTAGGCAGATAAACATTGTTTCTTCATATGGACTTTATTATAGAATTGAACTTTTCTATTCTCTGGTCTCTGGTTGATAGTTTGGAATTAAACTATTATATT